>OY294016.1:11589069-11783592 GCA_958510785.1 Exephanes ischioxanthus
TCTCTCTCTCTCTCTCTCTCTCGCTTTCCCCTTTTAACCGTGCGTGTTTTATCACTCATTGCCGGATATGAGAGGGGAAAGAATGAAAGAAAGATAACCGATCGCGAAATCGGCGGTAAAAAATGCTCTGTCGTTATCGAAGAACTTCGCGCAGTTAAATTGAGGCCACCTCATTAATTGGCTGTTAAGGTAGTCCTTTCGCTATGTCTGACGCCACCTTTTCAGAGAGGAATAGGAGAGAATTACAAACGTTTCCCGATCGGAATAAAAATCTGAAAAAAACATCAAGCATATGGAAGGTGCTGAAAAGATTGTTTGGGCATCATAATAATTCCGAGATATTATTAACAAATTAGTGAAATAAACAATTAGGCAACAAATTACCGGGCACCTAATTTTTTTTTAACCGTGCGGGTTTTATCACTCATTGCCGGATATGAGAGGGGAAAGAATGAAAGAAAGATAACCGATCGCGAAACCGGCGGTAAAAAAAAAGCTTCGTCGTTATCGAAGAACTTCGCGCAGTTACAATTACAATTATTAACAAATTAGTGAAATAAACAATTAGGCAACAAATTACCCGGCAACCTAATGTTTTTTCTCCCATGAAAATTATTTGTTACTTTTTTTTTTTAATACTTTTGATTTTTTCAGAATTTTATGTAATGTTTAGAAATTGCGTTCTCTTTATGCTAAAATTTGTTTCAGATCGCAATTTTCAAACAATACATAAAATTCTGAAAAAAATTCATTAGGATTCAGAAAAATTGACGAATCATTTTCGTAACAAAAAAAAATTAGGAAATTTGTTGCGCAATTTTTATTCTTCAGTAATTTGTTAATAACATTTTGGAATTATTATTATGCAAAAACAATCTTTTCACCGCCTTCCATATGCTCGATTTTCTTCAGATTTGTATTCCATCGAGAAGTGTTTGTAACCCCTCTCATTCCTCTCTTGAAATTAGGTGGCGTCAGACATGACGAAAGGACTACTTTAATACGCGCCAGATTATTATGTGACTGTTGCAAAAAAAATTTGGTACCAAATCGTACGCTTGAGGTAGCTACTGCACAGAACACTAGCCAAACGACCGCCAAATTTTCACAACGGTTTATCCAAAATGTTGCGCAATTTATTAACGGAAGCCCATTTGCATGGGTCCTCAACGAAGGGAATTATGTATCGATGTTTTTGCAAATACATAAACTGCTTAATCCAAATTTTTATGACGATACATTTATGTTGAGTTTTTCAAAGAAGTTAATATTTTTCCAACAATTTTAATGTACCACGGATTTTACTTTCAAAAAACCTAACAAAAACGTACTATCATAGAAATTTGCATTTACTATTTGTTGTTCCTGCAAGACCGTCGTGCTTATTATTTCTTCTTTTCTTTCTTATGAACTTCCTTTCCTGTCAATAAATGCATGTAATTTTGGATAAACAATTGTAAAAATTTAGCAGTCATTTGACAAGCGTGCCATGCAGTAGCTACGTTAAATAATAAATCACTATAGAGGATTTTTTGGAATTTTTATTTTAAAATATTTCATTTTACGATCCGACCGATGTCTTCGCGAGAGTAATGCGAGGAGATGGCCGGAGGGAAAAGAAGAATTCAGGCATCTCGAATAAATTGGCTTAGCGCCAGTGCGAAGAAATATCCTCGCCGATGCTTCGGGGACGAAGCTCGGGAAGAAAAGTCGCTCCAGATGCAAGGTGGCTTTTGCGACGTGCGGAAAGACCAGTTGGCAAAAATTATTTTCGGCCGGACGAATCGGCGCTCAGATATTCGTGAATCTATAAATAAGCATCTGTACAGCGTTCATACGCGTACGCGGAGTGTAGCTCCGACAGACAAGACTCGGCGAGGTTCGTTCAGTTTAGCGGGTCGTGGAAAACCGGTGAAGTAATCCGGTGCTCGGGAGGCCTGAAATAATGGAGTTTAGCGATCGTAAGTTATATCCGTACGATCGTGAACGGCAAGAAGAAG
This sequence comes from Exephanes ischioxanthus, assembly GCA_958510785.1. Classification (NCBI taxonomy): domain Eukaryota; kingdom Metazoa; phylum Arthropoda; class Insecta; order Hymenoptera; family Ichneumonidae; genus Exephanes; species Exephanes ischioxanthus. The sequence continues at coordinate 11,591,070 of OY294016.1, forward strand.
AAGAAGATGAAGAAGACGAAGGGGTAGTTAAGAGAGGAGCAGAATTCTCTTCTTTCTCGGCAAACTAAATAACAGCGATTATTATACTAGGAAACAATCTTTCGAATTCATTCTACTCCGGTCCATACATTATAAACTTAACCGGTAATCACGTTGTCTCGGAACGAAAAATACATCAGGCTACTTACTTGTTATTATCTATTTGTGGATAATAAACGGGAAGCTCGACGCGGCATGGATGCGCAGCAGGATGTTGCATTAATAACGAAAGTCGCGGGAAACGAAGCGTGAAATCGTGCAAATTCTCATAAACTCCCCGCGGTTGGGAAGAGAAAACACTACGGCTTATTAGGGTCGGAGGCAAAACGTAATATTTTTTATTTTATTTTTTTTTCAATTTTCCAAGGAATATGAAAGGAAAAAATCTCGTCTTAGATGAAGGAGGACACTGGTCCGTTTTGCCCCGCTCTCCGCTGCTCGTCAAACTTCTTTTATTATCGCGACTCTCGTAAAATTTCTACCAAGCCCTCGCGCTCCTTCCGCAATTAACCCTTCAAGTCCGAAGCGTCTTTCAAGCCGAAAAAAAATGACTAAACCGCTCAAAACTTTCAATTTCAATTTAAAAAAAATGCAATTTTACTTTTGAAATTTTCTTTGTAAATTGAGAATTGAAGGCTTAACGAGTAAAAATCTTCCGGCTCACGATCCAGTATCCTTACGTCCACTTTGCTCCTTCATTCGATACTCGGCCGAAACACCCGAGGAATCGCTCTATCTCGCGGTCCGATGAATATAAGAGAGTAGAAACAACCCAAGCATCGATCATGCGATAAAATAACCGAGAGGCGATATATAGCGTTCGATGGACAGAGGCGCAAAAAAAAAAAAAATAAAAAAATGTAAAAACTGAAAAAAAAATAGGTAGAAATAACTCGAATGAATGGTACATCCTTTTCAAGCGTGTGTGTGTGTGTGTGTGTGTGCAGAGTGCGTTTGCGACTGCTCCTCACGCTAATGCTAATGTAACTACCATTAGCGAGTAGTGAATCGAATGTAAAGCCAGACGTATGGTATACATTAATACTCTTAAGTTAGCTGTATACATATATATACATACATATATACATATATATATATATATATATGTACATACACGAGATCGTATACATAGAAATCCGTGGTGGGCTATATAGACGTATAATATAGTGAGTACGTACAGGAGAGAGGACCACACAGGTCGTCGGGCCGGGTTGTACGGGCCAGCAGATGCAGTGCCCCATAAACAGCGAGCGGGACCACCCAACGCGCGTTACAGTCCGACGAAGCGAGGTTCTCTCTTATTCTCTCGGTCTCTCAGCGGGCCCGGTTAGTTCGCCTTCTCCTATGTATCCTCGGCTCTCGAATTCGTTACCTTAATAACCGCGATAGTCTGTCCACGGGAGTCTCGGGAAATAGCACTGTATGGGTTGTTATAATAAATAAACGACCCGGCGCAACGACCGCGTTACACGCGACTATGATATTATAATACGCGATATAAATACGCCCCGGCGAGGTGTACGCCGCACGATGATGTAACTATAAACGTAACTCTCTCTCTTCCTCGATGACGGACCGAAAGGGAGGGGCATAGGAAGTGAAAAAAAAAAATAAAAACCCGAACGGGAGGAAGATCGAGATTGAAATGTCGGAGGTATATTTAGGGACGATAATTTGGAAGATCGTGGAGATAGCGGGCAGATGCGTAATTCAGGATTCCTTGGAATTCCCGTCGGAGCTTCGACGGGCCTGATCTCCGTCAGAATCAGCGGTTAATTCTTTGATGGGCGCTACCACGAAGGATTTGACGTCTTCGGCTGCCTATACGTCTTTCCAGCGATTCCAGGAGCCCTCCCCGCGCCCGAGTTTCGGCGATAAATTATACGGGTTATAGCGTTCGAGGATGCCCCGTGCAACTACAGAGCGGAAATAAATATATATATCAAAGTAAAGAATGATATACGATTGACGGAATGGATATGAGTGGGTAGGGTAAGGCCATATAAGGTACTTCGTCTCTCAACTCCGGTAAAAGTCGCTCCGAAACCTTTTATTTTCGAGATATATATATATATAGACGTATATACATGTATATCGGCGGACAAAGAACCTCGGATTTTTGTTTATTGCCACACTCGTTCGTTACTTCTCCCCCCCCCCCCCCCCCCCCCCACTTCGGTTTTCTCTCTGTTCCTCGGTTATTTCGGCGTAATCCCTTTATTCCTTCTCTCCCTTTTTTTACCCTTTCGTCTATCGAACTCATACTATATGATCTGACCCTCTCAGAGGACCTCTTTTTCTTTTTTTTTTTTTTGTTCTTTTCTTCATCTCTTCTTTTTCCACGGGGAACGCAGGATTCTAGGAAGCCCCGAGAAGAGATACCCCGACGCTCTTGGTCTCGGCCCACCCACGTCACGTTGACTCTCCTCTGGTTCTCTTGTACGTCGCGCGTGTAGCTAGATCTCTTACCCACTACTCGTATTGTGTTTACTGTGTACGCTGAGACACCGCACGCACACGCACTCACGTGTTTACGAACTATGTTTGAAACCCGGACATGGGATATTTTTGGTAACCCTAAACTAACACCCGGAATTCGAAGCGATTACTAATACTCCGGTTGTTTCGGAGTAAAGGAGGTAGTAGGATCGAATATGTATCCTGGGGACATTAGGTACGAAGCTATAACCTCTGTGAGCCTTGTGGCCAACGATGATGATGATGATGATGATGATGAGAAGGTATACTTATTTGCCTGTCCTTCGCCGAAACGAGATTGCTAATTACAAAAATCGAGGATGTGTAATTCGAACTCACGGGGCAGCAGGTACGCGAAGTGCCGGTAAAATTTGTCCTTCCGAGGATAAAGATCGAATAATTATATGCCGGGACTCATTTGGAATTTCTATCGGTTGACTGTTATTGGGATGGTAGAAAATACCATCTATATCTGTATCTGTGCGTACATCTCCACGTCCACGTCCACGTCCGCGTCCGCGGCCGAGTCCGCGTCCGAGTCCGAGTCCGAGTCCGAGTCCGAGTCCGAGTCCGAGTCCGAGTCCGAGTCCGAGTCCGAGTCCGAGTCCGAGTCCGAGTCCGAGTCCGAGTCCGAGTCCGAGTCCGAGTCCGAGTCCGAGTCCGAGTCCGAGTCCGAGTCCGAGTCCGAGTCCGAGTCCGAGTCCGAGTCCGAGTCCGAGTCCGAGTCCGAGTCCGAGTCCGAGTCCGAGTCCGAGTCCGAGTCCGAGTCCGAGTCCGAGTCCGAGTCCGAGTCCGAGTCCGAGTCCGAGTCCGAGTCCGAGTCCGAGTCCGAGTCCGAGTCCGAGTCCGAGTCCGAGTCCGCGTCCGAGTCCGCGTCTATTAATATCATCTATATTCGCAATAGATTTAAAATCATATGGTATGCTATCCTTGAGGGCTGAGATGAAGGATGATTGGAAAAATAAGTAGGATATCACGTTCGTGTCTCTCGGTTGCCCTCCGATCAGCGCGCTCTTCACGCTCGCATGCATCTTCGCCTGAACCCCGTCACGCAAACCCGTCAGACAGATCGGTAATATAATGAAGCGAATATAGTTGCAGGCTTCTCGTTTCGCCCTCTCGGCGATTCCTATATTGTTATTCAATCTATCGTCATTAACGTAATTCTACACGAGAGAAAGAAAATTCATATACTCAACGTTGGTACGTAATAATATCCCATGCGTTCATTGAATAACACGAACGAAATAATTTTTTTTTTTTAATAAGTGGATTCGCTTGAGAGACAATTGTCATGCATATTTTTTTTTTTGTGTATCTTTTTTTTTCTTCAGTTTATATATTCTCGTATCGTTACGTGTTTGACCTTTATCTGCGATCTACAGGAGTTTATGAATTCGTGCGCTGAATGCTAAAACGGAGCTTCGGCGTGGGCCGAAACAGCCGTGAGGCCCCGATAAACGGACACCAGAGGGTACGAAGGAAAGCAAGGAAAAAAATACATTTCAAGCTCGAGAAGCGAGAAAAGCGCGCGCGTGTGTGTGTGTTGTGTTGTTCAGGCTTCGTCGTTCTTGTCGCCGAGATACATTTTTTTGTAGCCGCCAGTTGGATCGTACTTGGCCTCGAGTCGTGACCAATCTTCGGGCCCATGGTCGATCAGGTGATGAGCTATTTTGTCGGCAATGTTCTTCTGTGCTTCGCTGCAGGATGCGCAACTGTTTGTCAGAGCTTCCGGTAGATTTTCTATAACGAGATATTATTTTCATTATTAAAAAAATATATATTTTGTATGACAAATCGAGGCAAAACGGACTGTCTCTACCATGAAAGAAGAGTCTCATCCCAAATAGAGGACACCGGACCATTTTACCCCAACCTCCCCTTATATTTTGATAATAAATTATATATAAATATTTAAAAAAAAAATCAATAAAAATTTGCATTGGAATAAAAAAATTGTTTCAGTCATCTTGATTGGATTAGAAAATTATCGGTTCGAGCTCACTTTTCAGCTCGGATCCATCGGCTGTGCATGGTTTCTCGTCGAGAAGACAACCGACGTAGCCCTTCAGCAGTCTCTCGCTCTTGATCACCGCATCGACGTCTATGTTGTCGTACTTTGTCGTGTACATTTTATCCTCCGGCGTGCACATTACGACGCTGATCCATACACCGAAAAACGCAACGTTAACGAGCTTCCTCATCGTTGTTTCTGTCTGTACTTCGCGATCGATTCTCGTTCCGATCCTTTATATACGGGCATCGGGCGAAGTGGATTTGCTCGTTAGTCGCACGACAATCCCGATAGCCTGGTCCTGGAATTGCCCAAGATGATGATTACCCTCCACTCGAGCACGCAAAATTTCTGCGCAGCGGATTCTCGGGAGTTGGACAGACACAACGAATTTTGTTACGAGTTTACATACAAGTTGTGCAATCTCTTTATCGTTTACTAGCAGGTTGTTGTTTCTCGATTTGGACCGTGAAATTTAGCAACCGAAACTTTAGATTTCCGGAGATTTACCGGAAATACATCACTTCCGGTTTGAAAATCTATATATATTTTTTTTTGTTACCGGAAGTACCATCAGTTCGGAAATACGTCACTTCCGGTCGAAAAGTGAGATTTTCAAATCGGAAGTGATATATTTCCGGTATGACATTACGTCCGGTAGAAAAATTACGATCTTGAAACCGAAAGTAACGTATTTCCAATATGTGGGCACTTCCGATCGAAAAAAAAAAGATTTTCAAACTGGCAGCGACGTATTTCTGGTATGACGTCACTTCCAGTCGAAAAAAGAATTTTTTGCATTATTGTACAGAACTCAACGAGACGCACATAATAGTACCACAATGGTATAATAAGGGAATAGTTTTCACGGTCTGGGGGTCTCCTAGGGGATAATTGGAACAAACAAACAAACAAACAAACAAACAAACAAACAAACAAACAAACAAACAAACAAACAAACAAACAAACAAACAAACAAACAAACAAACAAACAAACAAACAAACAAACAAACAAACAAACAAACAAACAAACAAACAAACAAACAAACAAACAAACAAACAAACATACAAACAAACAAACAAACAAACAAACAAACAAACACACGAACAAACAAACAAACAACTTTAATATAATGCAGATTATTACGGAAGGATCAAGCTATGCCGGGTTCCGTTTCATAGCCCTCAGAGTCACTGTCCGGAAATTGTGCGCAAGCGAAGCATATTCCACCCACGTCCCGCCAGCACTCGGGACAGTGGACGAAGGTGCAGCCGGGCGTTGTGCATCTTCGAAACTTCGGTCCCTTTCTGGCCTCTGCTTCCCCGCAGATGAGACACTTTTGTCGGGCGCAAGCGAATAATTTGAGCCATCCGCAGTATCTCGGCGACCGAAGGCTCAGTGCTAGCCAGGGGTCCAAGTCCCTCTCCAGAAGACGAGCCCTCACGAGCGCCCGGACTTTACCCTTCATGAATTTGACGAAACCGATTCGCCTTCTCAGCGTCTCGTTGTACAGATACAAAACTCGACGCTTCTCGCGTTTCCGGTAGAAGAACGAGCATATGCAGCGGCGCAGCCTCTGCGTGTAACTCGCGAAAAAGAGCATCGCCAATATACCCAAATATGTGCAATAAATTTTCGCTAGAACGTAATTGGACAATTCGCTCGGACGCGGCAAACAAGCCCTGTTGGTCACCACCATTTTCACACGCTTCTTCACGTTGAAACCGCGAATGACGCTTCGCACGAGAGTGGCAATTACACCTGTGCCGCGAACTTCGAGATTCATGTCATGGTGACCAGCCTGATCGAACAAAAAAATTGCTTATATATATTACTTTGAGTCATCGTTTGAATTTAATTTTCCGTAGATCGACGCAGCTAATCCTATCTGTCGAACCTAGTGTGACAAAGATACATTTCACAAAAGTTTCTTCGCATAGACGTTGTGATAACATTATCCCATCGGGAGCGTCGATCGTAGAGATGCTTAATAGTAATTTGCGATACGAATAGCGTGTGACTCACTTCACGCACACTGTGAAGTGAGTCATATGAGCCACACGAATACCACAGGAACATGAACCGAAGGCGAGTTTTCCCTGTGGTACGAGTGCGGCGAGCGCGACGTACTTCACAGTCCGCGTCTGATGTTCGCCACACCGCACTGACATCGCATACATTTTTTTGTATCGAATGTGTGCGTAAAGTCCGAGAAGCGTGCTAGAGTACGAGAAGCGTGCGTAAAGTACGAGAAGCGTGCGTAAAGTTCGAGAAGCGTGCCTAAGGTACGAAACGCGTGCGTAAAGTACGAGAAGCGTGCGTAAAGTACGAGAAGCGTGCGTAAAGTACGAGAAGCGTGCGTAAAGTACGAGAAGCGTGCGTAAAGTACGAGAAGCGTGCGTAAAGTACGAGAAGCGTGCGTGAAGTACGAGAAGCGTGCGGAAAGGAGCACTTTTCATGCATGAGTTACAAAAAAAATTAATAAACTGCGTCGACCTCCGTTCAGAACGATTTTTTTTCTCGCCTCAGAATTACCTGAGTGTACTCGAGATGAGCGTGTCTCCTGACCAAATCGAGAGTTTCGTAGAAGAGTCTATCGAGAAGAACGAAAGTGGTGGCGGTTACCATTTCCAGGATGAGCTTGACCGATTGACCTATGAGATTGGCTCTCTCGACTTTTCCCTCTCTAAGCCCGTACGGATCGACGAATTTCGTCATCTCGATTTTCTTAAGTGGCAGTAGAGTCTCGCTACCGCGAAATTTTCTTCTTGCGTCGATTTTCCGGAAGTAAGCTGTCACGTAGTGATTGTCGTGCTCAATGTCTGTCAGATAGGAGTCGTGGTAGTTCTGGGCGCTGAGGATTATCTTTATGAAGACGAAAGCGAGACATCGTTTCAGCAGAGTCATCGCCGCGTCGAAAAATCGTTTTCTCACATTGAAGTCGTGCATTACCGCCTTTGCGGTGTCGCTCGCGCCGTGAACGTCCAGAACAACCGGAGCAGCTTTTATCTTGTACTGCATCTTGGCGTCCTTCAGACTGTGACCCAAAGTGTCCCTCGATTCTTTGGAACAGACACGAAAATTTAAAATAATTGTTTTTTAAATTATAACGATTAAACACAAAAATTAAGATTCAATTAATTAATTCATTTAATCTATTGTGACGAATCGGCAATTAACAATATAATTTTAAAAAAAATTTCAAAATGTAATAATATAGATAGGTAAATGATAATGTAAGTGAATAACTCTTCAAACTGGCGTATCCCTCGCCGATTCCAGTATCAACTTTTCCCTCCGGATCGCATATGCTCGATCCGCCTAGAGCCTGAACGATGTTGCAGACAAAGGTCAGCTTCATTGGCCAACAGAGAAGCCACGCCGCAATCCAAGAAACCGTCGAGTAACACTTGTCGTACGCACTAGCGAACATATCTCTGCGTGTAATAAATAAAATAAATAAAATAAATAAAATAAATAAAATAAATAAAATAAATAAAATAAATAAAATAAATAAAATAAATAAAATAAATAAAATAAATAAAATAAATAAAATAAATAAAATAAATAAAATAAATAAAATAAATAAAATAAATAAAATAAATAAAATAAATAAAATAAATAAAATACTCGTTGATAAATGACGAGGATTCTGCATCGTCTTCCCGACGTACGCATTCGTCAGCGGCTTGCCTGCATTTCTCGGATCCTCGGCTGAGCTGCTCCTCGCATCTAGCTTCAATTTTTTCACGATACTTGGCCTCGTAAACTTCACCCTCGGACTCCGCTTTTTCTTTGACTTTCTCCTGCTTCTCGCTTATCTCGTCGCTTCTCTTAGTGTCGTCCTGGAGCTCGTCGAGATAGTCGTTTTCTTCCTTCAGTCTTCTCATCTCTTCCTCCCCTTCTACCTCCTCGACTATTGGACCCATGAGATCCCTCACTGACGACAGGGTGTCCTTCACCTCGTTCGCGTCCGCCTTCATACCGAACATTGCCTGCGATTATCAAGAAATTATCGTCTATCAGCCATTTATTCTTTCAACGCCGTTCCTATACACGCTAAAAAAATATTTGCTCCGTTGTGACGAATTTCGTGCCCACTAATTGAAGGTAGTCAGAGCGGTACAGTCCTGCAAAACGTGAGATTCAGGAAAAAATTCAAACATTTGTCGATGGGATTAAAATCTGAAAAAATCAACCATATAGGTGTTGCAAATACTATTTTTATGGAATAATAATTCCAAAATTGGCTGAAGGTTCATGTTATGCACTGTCTATAAATTCACTACTACTAATTCCAAAATTTTATTGACAAATTAACAATAAAAATAATTGTTCAACAAATTACCCGGCAATTTAATAATTTTTTTCCATAAAAATGATTCCTTATTTTTTCTGAATACGTATGAATTTTTTCAGAATTTTGTATAATCTTTGAAAATCGAATTATGTCAATGTTCAAGCTGTGAGAAACGCAATTTTCAAAGATTACAAAAAATTCTGAAAAAATTCATACGTATTCAGAAAAATAAACGAATCGTTTTATGAAGGAAAACAGTTAAGTAGCCGGGTAATTGGTTGAATAATGATTTTTATCTTCTATCCGCTAATGACAAATGGGAATTATTATTCCACAAAAACAATCTTTGCAGCACCTCCCATATACTTCATTTTCTCCTATTATTATCCCATCGAGAAGTGTTCGAAATTTTCTCTGAAACTCACGTTTGGCGAGACTGTACCGGCCCGACTACCTTAAAAATCGTTGTATTTTCCGCGTTGATTTAATATTTTTTATTGGGTTAAAAATATTATTTGTCGAAAAAAGAAGGGGGAAAAAAATAAAAATTTAATACGTCACTTCCGAGCTTCAATTGTCGACTTCGCTTCGCGTGTTTACTTTGCCCCGCTCTCCCCTGCCATGCACTGGGACGATCTATTATCACACGCGTCATCGTTCGCCAGCGCGGATATTATTTATCGGTGCTAAACGATTCTACGCTCCGTGGTTGGTGCGTCATAATTTTTAGCTTCTTTTTTTTTATGCGGTCTAGCATGAACCAGTAGACCTTGCAGGATACATATCTCGCGGTGTGCAGTAACGCTGGCGGTTACAGCACGCGATCTAGGCCGGGAACCCCGCAGCCTCTTCTCATCTCTCTTATTTATCTATTTTTTATTCTTGCAAATTCATGTACTCATTACAGCGTCGTATCACGCCTCGTATCCTTCGGTCTGCTCTGCATATCCGTACGCAATCCATTATCCACCAAGACGTGAAAAAAAAAAACCGTTCAGCTGGCAGGATTATTTTTCTTCCTTCCTAATCGGTACACGGAGGACAAGAAATGGTTGGATTAAGGTAGTACTAGCGAACCGCCTGAGCCCACGTGAGTTCAGACAGAATTGAGAGAGAATTGCGACCACTTCTCGACGGGATAAAAATCTGAAAAAATCAAGCATATGGAAGGTGCTGAAAAGATCAATTTTGCGTAATAATAATTCCAAAATGTTATTAACAAAATAATAAAAAAAAAAATTTCAACTTATCCCCTGGCAATTAAAATTTTTGTTCATATAAAAACAATTTGTTAATCTTTTTGAATACGTATGCATTTTTTCAGAATTTTGTGTAATTTTTGAATATTACGTTTTTTTTCTAACTAAAAACGCGATTTGAAAAAATTACACGAAATTCTGAAAATATTCAGAAGTATTCAGAAAAATTAACAAATCGTTGTCATTAGAAAAAAAAGTTAGGTTGCCGGTTGATTTGTTGGGAAATTTTTCTTTTCTTTAATTTGTTAATAACATTTTGGAATTATTATTAGGCAAAATTAATCTTTTCAGTACCTTCCATATAGTCGATTTTTTTTAGATTTTTATCTCATCGAGAAGTGTTCGCAATTCCTCTCTCAATCCTCTCTGGACTCACGTGGGCTCAGGCTGTCCGCTAGTACTACCTTGAGTAAATGCACGGTGACATATTTTGAATAAACTGAAGCAAACAATCGTTTAACAAAACAATGCTTTATTTGTACCAAACAAATAACAGCTTTGAACGTACGCGACTTTCTGTTAATCCAACCAATTTTTTTTTCTCAGTGCAAACAGCAATGTGTGGAAATTAAATTCGCGCTTTAAAAAAAAAAAATTAAACAATCCGTCGCAAACGGGAATTTTATACGAGGAAAACAAGCGCACCTGTTGAAATGGTTTGAACATTAGGTCGAATCGGGTCTTGGTGAGATTGTAAGTGAGCTGAGTGGTGCATGCGAACGTTCTGACGACTTCCTTGCCGTTGTAAGTGAGATTGAATATCGGTCCGGCAATGACATAGCCTAGAACCAAGGCCTTCAGTACGCTCCGTCCCGCCCGGCCGAACAAGGCTGGTATCGTCAGGAGGCAGACGCATCTCACCTGGACACGAGATTTTTCGGACCTCGAAGTCGAATTCTTCGAAAGCGAATTTTTTTCATTGAAAAAAAAAAAAAAAAAAAAATCGGATGATCGATCGTTAACCTGTATAGATGAGGCGCAACCGACGGACAGCATCGTTATTACCGTAGCCCCGAGTGCCAGACTCGTGTACGGATCGAATTGCAAATCTATGATAATCGCCTCGTAGAAAAATACACCGAGGAAGAGACCGAGAAAGAACCCGACCGTGGCGCGGCTCTTCTTGTGCGTGCCGATCTTGTCGTAGCAGAGATGAAACAATGTCGGACAATTCTTCAGATAAGAGATCAAAAAAATTTCACGATTGTGCTCGACGATCCTGCCGAATCGATTCATTCGCTCCAGTCCCGGCATCGCGAATTATTAAATTATTTTTATCCTCGAGAGCCCGAGTCCTATGTTGTCTCCACCGTGTCACGATATATCTTTCATGAGACGCCAACTTTTTTTTTTGTCCGCATTGCATTGGCCTTCGTCGTTCGATCGTCGACTTTTTTTTCTTCGCTTTTTTTTTTGTTTTGCTCGGTGCAATTTCATCCGACGAGAGGAAAAACGCATCCGGCGTTCGGAATGGCCTATCCTCGAACTATCGCTAAGTCTCAAATGGGATGCATCGATCGTCAGTAATGTCGCGTGTTACGTTTAACGATTTATTGATGCCTTTCGGCACAGTTTATACAGGATAACTTCTTTGTTATTTTTTCTTTAAATATAAAATAATAACGCTTCGAATAATATCGGACATGGACGCGTCCGTCCAATCTTGGTCGTCGAGTTTTTCCATTAAGTTTGTTGTCGAATCTTCTTTATCCCTCTTTAAGCTTTAGTCTCGGAAATTTTCTTCAACTCCTCCTCGTACTTTGTCCTGTACTTGTTTTCGGGATCGTACTTATCGGCGATCTCCTTCCATACCTCGGGCTTGTTGTTGATGAGGAAACGGATTATCTTCTCGCTGCCGGCCTTCTGCTTCTCGTTGCACTTCTCGCAGTGGGTCTGGATAGCGTCGGGCAGGACGCCTGCGAATAATTTTTAGGATTGAAGCGATGCAATTGCATTCATCATACGATATTTTTATTTTTTTATCATTGCTTCACACTTTGTTCTTTGTTGAATGGGAATTATTTAATGAATATTTTCTTTTTTACTCACTCCTGAGCTCCTTGCCATCGGGAGTGCAGTTGCCTCTCTCCATCAAGCAGTTGACGTAGTTCTTGAGGAGCCGCTCGCTCTTGAGGATGTCGTCGAGATTTATGTCATCGTACTTCGTGGTGTATTGGGGTGCCGCTGAAACAGCGATCACCGCCACGGCTACGAATACGATCAACAGCTTCATTTTTTTCTAAATACAATAAAAATTAATTAATTAAAAAAGTACATTAAAACATTTCATAAAATTAAACGATAAACTCATTCGATTCTCGTTTTATAGAACATTAATGAAACCTAACAGCGAATATAACTCGCCGAAGCGTTATTGACTTATTTTACTTTACCTATTGAATAACAAATACCTATTTGATAAATGGTAAAGCAGTTTTGTTAAAAAAAAAATTTGAGATTTTAATGAAAACACGTTGGGAATATTGCAAAATAGCGGAAAATCATGATTAAAAAAAATTTCTGCATGAGTGTGTGTGCGTGTGTCTTCGCACCCAGAAAAATAATTTATTTGTCGGGCGCCCCGCAAATTAATATTTATTTGGTTTAAATAAATATTTATTTTAATCGAATAGATATTCATTTAAACCAAGTGGATATTTATTTGCGGGTCGCCCGTCAAATAAATTATTTTTCTGGGTGCGACCCGAAAAATTTGAAACTCTTATAGCTTGAGAACGGCTTGAGCGATCAAGCCGAAATTTCTAAGGTATGTAGAGGGATCAATCCTCAATGTTTGGTTAAATTTTAATGCTTTCAGTCATTAAAATTTTACGCGGTTTTGAACTTTGCTAAAAAAAAAAGTCCGTGCGCACGCTCTTACAATGTTTGATCTATCGGACTAAAAAGCTGCACACAAAGGGACTATCATCGACCCATTATCCCCGTTCAACGTGGCGACAATCGATCGAACCGTTTAAATTTTATGAGATTTTGAAATTTCTTGAATTTTGCGAAAAATGTATATCTTCCTTCTGTTTTATTAATTTTTATTAATTTTTTGTATTTTTTTGCAAGGACGCCGAGGAAGCTCACCTGACAATTAATAGTTGCTTGTGTAATGTTCACTGCCGCTCGTTCATAAGAGTTCTGCTTTTATAGGCGACAACGAGCGAATCTTATACGCTGTGCGGGAAGCTATTACGCAAATGCCTCCCCGCGGAGGGGGGTTGTTAACAAGGTGAGAAACGCACCGATTCCTCTCTTCTCCAGCAAATCTCACGACCCCCTCCCTCCACCCCCCCACCCCCACCCACCTTCACCTCTGCTTCTCGGGATCGACGTCGAAGATATTCCTCGCGTGCGCATTCACGCATTCACACAAGTAATCACGTTACTTACATGCATGTTTCGAGTACTATTCGTCTCGCCTATCGGCGAAGAGATCATTCGCGTGTGACATCGGCGGGACGATGGCGACGCTCCCGGCGATTTTTTTTTTTTCATTTTCGTCTTTCGTCGGAGACTTTTTTTTTGGGAAGGAAGCAATTCCTGAAATGCGCGTTCGAAATAACAAAATATCACTCCGATGGCTTAGGAATAATTTATATCTTTCTTAGTTTCCTTGTTAGTTTAGTCTTGTCCGGCAGGCAGGTGCTGCATGCGAAATGTTTTTGTCGTTTTCTTTTCGCCATTCTCAATCCGCCATTGGTTTATCGCGCCGATTAATTAAGGTACATTGCGAATAGTGTTCATTTTCTATAAGTTTCAGAGGAATCAGAGGGAATTGCAAATACTTCTCGATGGTATAAAAATCCGAAAAGAAAGGTGTATAGCATAAAAAGGTGTACGGAATCTTAAAGGTGTTGAAACGATCAATTTTTCATGATAATACTTCCAAGATGTTATTAACAAATTGATGGAACATAAAATTGTTCAACAAATCTACAGCAAACATCGCTTCTTTTTATGAAAATCATTAGTTCACTTTTCTGAATACGTATGCATTTTTTTCAGAACTTTAAATTCGCTTTGATCAGGAGTGCAGTTGATTTTTTTTTTTTGTTTATGGGAAAAATGTGTAGAAAGTCACAAAATTCAAAGCGAATTAAAAAATCTGATAAAATTCATACGTATTCAGAAAAAGGAACGAATCATTTAAAATGTTAAGTTTCCGGGAGATTGTTGAACAATTTTATTTTTCATCAATTTGTTAATAAAATTTTGGAATTGTTATTATTTGCAAAATTAATCGTTTCAACACCTTCGATATGCTTGATTCTTTTCACATTTTTATACCATCGAGAAGTATTTGCAATTCACTCTCATTTCTCTTAAACTTATGCGAACACTATTCGCAAGGATTAATTTAAGCCGATAACTATAGTGACTAAGCAGTCGCAACGATCGCGCAGAATTATCGTTAGTTTTCCTTTCCTACCGATCGCCCTTTTATTCCCCTCACATATTTTGCAAATTCGCACAAGTAATCACGATACATCCAGGTGTCGAGTACTATTCGTCTCGAAGAGATCATTCGCGTCTGACGTTTTCGGGTATTTTTTTTTTTCTTCATTTTCTTTTTATCGAAGGAAGCAATTCCTGATATGCTCGTTCGAAAAAAAAATATCACTCCGATCGTTTAGAAATAATTTACATCGTTCTTAATTTCTTTCTTTGGTTTGTTTTAGCCCTGCCCAACGAGCAGGTGTTGCATGCAAATTGTATTGCTCGTTCCTTTTTCACCATTCTCAATCAGCCATTGGCTTATCGCGTCGATTAATTAAACCGATAACTACAGCGACTAAGGAGCGGAAGTGTCGTTAGTCTTCCCTTCCTCCCGATCGCCCTTTTATTCGCCTCACGTATTTTGCTAATCCACGTATTCGCAGTAATCACGATACACGGTAAAAACAAGTTTGTACTTTTTACAAAAACTTATTGTAAATTTTATTATTTTATTTTATAACTCATTTATAATTTTTTATTTTGTAAATTTTCCGATCGTACCACTCGGCTCGAGTTTCATAAACAAAGTAAAATTGTTAAATGACATAGGAAATAAGAGGACAGGTCTGCACACACAAGCATGAACAGACGAATTTGTCGCTTATTTTACAAAATTATTTTTACGAAACTTCGTATTCCCATTTTACGAAATTATTTCTTACTGTGCACATGCATGTTTCGAGTCCTATTCGTCTCGCCTATCGGCGAAGAGATCATTCGCGTCTGACATTGAGAGGTCGACGTCGACGCTACCGGCGATTTTTTTTTCTTCATTTTCTTTCGTCGAAGACTTTTTTTGCGAATGTTGCAATCCCTGAAATGCTCTTTGGAAACAAAAGATGACGCTGATCGTTTAGGAATAATTTCCAACGTTCTCAGTTTCTTTCTTTGTTTTTTTTTTTTTTTTTTTTCAATCTTGCCCGATAAGCAGGTGTTGCATGCGAAATGTATTTCTTGTTTTCTTTTCACCATTCTCAATCCGCATTTGGCTTATCGCGCCGATTAATTAAACCGATAACTACAGCGACTAAGCAGCCGCGACGATCCCGCGGAACTATCGTTAGTTTTCCCTTCCTACCGATCGCCCTTTTATTCACCTCACGTATTTTGCAACTTCCCACCGGCGGCGCGTTAATTACACTCTGTTCGTAATTTAATTACTCGTCCTCGATGGCCACATGAGCGGAAAGTTCGCTACTCTATCGCCGACGCGCCCGCATACACGGGCGATTAATTCTTGTAGCGATCGATGCACGACGGTATGTTAACAGGAAGAAAAAAACATCGATCGAGTGTTCTAGAATTTTCGGGCTTGTCGAGCTATCGATGTGAAGCCCTTTAAGGTCATGAGAAACAACTCAGTCGGTAACCAAAAACTGTAATGAATGAGATTCAGAGACCGTAGACTTTTCGAGAAAAAGCAAAGCATTAGCGGAAGTACAATTTAATACCGCGTCCGACGATCCTTCCGTTTAATCCGAAACGTCAACCGGTTTTAAATGGCATTGATTCGAAAAATGCATCTATCTCATTCTCACTCATATGTCACGTGGTACATGTTTCGACTTCAAGGGAGTTGAAACATGTAATTTTCCACATAGCACGGAAATATTTTAGAAAGTTTTCAAAAAAATTTGTTTGTCGTATTGAAAATATTTTATCAATATTAAAAAATATTTGTGAAATGTTAAAAAAAAAACATTTTGAAAATATTTGTTTGTCCGCTCACAAATCGTACATTGAAATGTTTCTGAAATGTTATGACAGAATGTTTCAAAAAATTATTTTCATCTAATTTACAAATATTTTGTAAGATTTGAGAGATCGAAGATATTTCGTGCTATATGGGATGTTGCATTTTTCGAATCAATGCCATGTAAAAACGGTTAACATTTCGAATGAAAGCGAAGTATAATCAGACGCGGTATTGAATTCTGCATCAACTAATAGTTTGATTTTTCTCGAAACGTCTACCACCTCCGAATGCTATCATTATAGTTTTTGTTACAGACAGCCTGTTTCACGCCTTAAGACGATATGAAACCTCTCCCCGGCCATCCCGGGCTCAGTCGGTAACAGAAACTGTAATCAACTTTTCTCACGGGTTCTTTCGACCGTACTTGCCAGAATCCGTGAGAAAAGTTGATTAGAGTTTTTATTACCGACCGCTGTATTGCACATGCTCTTAAGAGCATGCGAAACGCCCCAGATAGAAAAACGTGCCGTGCGTTCGTCACGCCGTGCCGTCACAATGCCGTCAAGTGCGTCCGCATGTGACGATATTGTGACGGCACGGCGTTTTGATACTACAACCTGCTTGCACAGTTCCAGCTCACTGTGGAGCTTCACGTCAAGATGGTGGAGCTCCACGCCAAGCCGGAACTGTGCAAGCAGCTTTTGGTATAAAAATGCCGTGCCGTCACAATATCGTCACATGCGGACGTACATGTCTGCATTGTGCCGGCACGACGTACGTTCCCGTGCTAGCACCGAGTAGATCCCGTGCCGTCACATGTCTATTTGGGACTATGGAGTGCGAGAGAGATAGCATCAGTGGCGCTCTCGGCGGAGCGAGCGAGACACCTTGAGAACGTGTTTCACATGCTCTTAACGCCATGTGAAGCACTCTCTCGTGCATTCTCTGTCACTCCACTGCGAGGGCCAATAACGGAATCTCTCTCGCTCCCGTGGCGTGGTCACGCGACTTTCATATGCTCTTAAGGTGAAGAGAAAGTCACGTGACGGAGCTAGGGGTGCGAGAGAGATAGCGGTACGGGTCTTACAACGGTGCGAGGGAGAGCGACAAAGAACGTGTTTCACTTCACCTTAAGGTAGTACTAGCGGACAGCCTGAGCCCACGTGAGTTCAGAGAGAATTGAGAGAGAATTGCGAACACTTCTCGACGGGATAAAAATCTGAAAAAAATCAAGCATATGCTTGATTTTTTTCAGATTTTTATCCCGTATTATTATTATGCATAATAATAATTGCAAAATGTTATTAACAAATTAACGAAAACAAAATTTTCCAACAAATCACCCGGCAACCTAACTTTTTTTTTAATGAAAACGATTTGTTCATTTTTATGAATACGTATGAATTTTTTAGGAATTTCGTGTAATTTTTGAAAATCGCGTTTTGAGTTAATAAAAAAACGTCATTTTCAAAAATAACACAAAATTCTGAAAAAATTCGTACGTATTCAAAAAGACTATCAAATTGTTTTTTATGTGAATAAAAAGATAAGTTGCCGGGGGATTTGTTGAAAAAAAAAATGTTCATTAATTTGATAATAACATTTTGGAATTATTCTTATGCATAATCAATCTTTTCAGCACCTTCCATATGCTTGATTTTTTTCAGATTTTTATCCCGTCGAAAAGTGTTCGCAATTCTCTCTGAACTCAGGTGGGCTCAGGCTGTCCGCTAGAAGTACCTTAAGGTAGTCCTTTCGTTGTGTCCGACGCCACCTAAGTCCGAGAGCGGAATGAGAGAGATTACAAACACTTCACGATCGGATAAAAATCCGAAAAAAATTAGGCACTTGGAAGGTGCTGAGAAGATTGTTCGTGCATAATAATAATAATTCTAAAATGTTATTAACAAATTACTGAAAAATCAACATTGTGCAACAAATCACCCGGCAACACAATTTTTTTTTATACGAACATGATTTGTCAATTTTTCTAAATACGTATGAATTTTTTCAGAATTTTATGTAATGTTTGAAATTTGCGATCTTAAACAAATTTTAACACAAATAAAACGCAATTTTCAAATATTACATAAAATTCTAAAAAATTCATCCGTATTCAGAAAAAGTAACAAATCATTGTCACGACAAAAAAAAATAGCTTGCCAGGTAATTTTTTTGCATAATTTTTTATTTCTATCCGATTCATATCTGATCGGGAAGTGTTTGTAATTCTCTCTTATTCCTATCTCAAACTTAGGCGGCGTCAGGCGTAACGAAAGGACTACCTTAAGGATAATCGGATCGATTCTATCCGCCTCGCTCTAAAAACATCACATGCGACTCGATCTCCGAAGCGATTCTCATTCATCGATTCATTGGATCGAGAAAATGAGTTTTTTTTGCTCCAGCCTCGCCTATCGGTCGAGAATCGTTTAAGTTACCGCACAATGACTATTGACGCTATTGTGACATTAAATGTCGTCTAATGTGCACAGTCCTAGTCCCTCGATGAAACCTGTTGCACCTTGTTTTTTTCCATCTCGAACATACGTATATTGTTTCGAGTTACTGCGAAAACAAACTCAAAGTCGAAATCGCAAAAATACTGGCGAATGGCGAACAGTCTCGTTCTCCGCTACGATGATTCACGAAACTTCCGCGAGAAACTGAGGACACGTGTTTTCATCCTGACTACGCGAGAGGCATCGATAATGGTTCTCTCGTCTGTCGTCGAGCAACGCATATTATATCGTTCCTGGAATAATAATCGAAACTCCTCGATCGCTGCATGTTGTTTGATATTGTTGTTTTTTTTTCACCTTCGTGGCAATTGATCACCGCTGAGTTCAGTACGATTGTTACTCGAGCGCCGAGGAGGCTGGCTTCCTGCTTCCAGTTATTTATTTATTTATTTAGCGTGTCGAACCCTTTTACATTTTCAATATTTACAGTTCTGATCAGGTTTTGCAACACTGGTGGGCAACAGGATATAGCTTGTAGATAGATAGATAGTGTTGTTTATTCGCGTCCTGGGGCAAGCCCCCTAAGGTCACCACGCTTCAAAAATACATCGATGAGTACAGAGAAACGCGCCACAAAGAGTCCCACAGAATGCTCGAATATAATATAACTAAAAATAACCGTAGCATGTGTAACAGAACATGATATATAAAAATTAATTATTTTACATTATTTCTCGTTTTCATAAAACTATAGAAAAAAAAAACTTTCACAGGGAAAATGTTAGGCAAAGGACGAGTGACGGTGACGATGAAAACACCATGCTGTATCCATCGTAGGCTCGATCGACCAATGTTCAGGTCAGAATTAATTCCGTCGTGAACATTTTTTCCATGTTTCTGCGATAAGTTATCACAAAAACTTAATTACGTTTATTTCGCTGAAAAACTATGAATTTTCTTTACTTCGAAAAGGGGTCAAGTTTCTTGGTTTTTTAAAATTACTTTTTATGAAAAGTTCGAAGTCACTTGTAATGTTCGGAGAAATTTTCAGAAAAATTTCCGAGGATTTTCAGAGTAATATTATCACCATGAAAAATATAGAAATACATCAGATATGAAGAGTTCTCGTGAGTATGATAGACTTCCCAGAATATATTTTTTTTCTAAAATTTTTTTCTTTCTCCGTTAACGATTATCGTTGTCACGATTTAACGAGATAATGCCTTTGTTGTAATGAACCATCGGAGAGGGATATGACGTTGAAGTATCGTGTCAAGGCAGGGGTCAGCTGTCCTAGCTCCGTCTGGAATTGCCATGACGTCCTCGTCCGACCGTATACACGGCAATGTCGGCACGTCGTTTATCGCGAGGGAGGATCGAGACGTCCAGGACGAAGCGTGCTTGGGTTCATAAAGAAAAGGAAAAAAAAATTTTAAAAATAAATTAAGAAACAACAAGATTGAGCGAGACATTATGCAATTTATTGTGTACGCTCGAGGCGTACAAATTTTTATTTTTTCTACGAAGATCCTTGAAACGAATGAACATCCCACGTATTATAACATCGAGAAAAAATCGGAGATATTAGTGTTAGAGAGACGGACGAATTATTTTTTTTTTTTTTAAATCTGTGTGCGGCGGTTCGCGATTATTTTCATTGCGGAACCTCTGCTGAGACTGGATTATACGGTGAGCGTTAAATTCGCCAATATAGTACATATTGGAAGATGGAATAGATATACACGCGATATACTTGTTTTTATCCAAGCGTTATCTTTGCTGCAGAGAAATTTCATGTGATCGGTTATTTCGTGTTCGTTAAAACGTTAACAATGTTCAGCTACACGTATTCTTTTTTTTTTTGTAATACGTCGTATATATCACGATGTACAATAATTTCGTTTACTATACTATAGCGCGCATTATCAGGTACCTACGTCCCATCACAAAAGTCCATTCGTGATTTAAACAAATGTGTTACACTATATAACGAACGCAGTCTCCACGCTTCTAAATCAGACGTTTGAAGATATAAAGAATGAAAGAAAAAGTTATCGGCCTTTCTTGACTGGGTATTCGTAGTAAAAACTATAATTAATCGCCCAGTTGAGGACCATTTTTTTTAGTCATCGTATCTAAACCGTATATATACATTGTCGAATAAAAATGAACTCTTCACCCGCGTGGTATCGCGATCTTTCATTTTGTTCGATGAGGCGTGTGAGCGAAAAGAAAAAAAAAATTGTAATTACGATTTTCGCGATGGTTTATCGTGTTCGACGCTCGCAGTTTATTGGAAGAATAAAATAAGACGAGCGTCATCTTCGAACGATAAGCTTGTTTTTTTTTTCCCCCACAACTATCAATTAAAACTCCAGCTACAATCGTATCGCTGTAAACTACTTAAATAATTATCTTACAATGTTATGTATAAATATTTACAGGTGTCCGGCTCCGTCGAGTGAATTGTTTTTTTACTCCAAGCTCGGCGAAGTAATTTTTCAAAGGTCTCGTGAATTTAGCGAAGACAATTATTCATCGGTGTACTCATTCCTCTCGTACGAACGACGAACGGCTTCAAACACGAAACTTATGACCTATCTAATTTACAACTTGTGTAGTCGAATAAGCGTGGGCTTTCGGGGTAATGTTACAGATATATATATATATATATATATATTTTTTTTTGTTCGTTATAGTATGCGCTTTACGGGATATAGTGAAAAAATAGACGATGACCCGTCCGGGTGGGAAATCTATTATCACTTCGAGGTGCAACCCATATACTTCTTGTCTGCATACGTTATGGATGAAAAATTTCTAGAGTCGATTCACGAGTGTGAGCCAAGTTAAATCATTAAGTTTAGAAATATAAATCGATGCTTCCTCGTAGCTATGTCAATTACGCAATTATTCGTTGCGTCGCAATCCTCGTCGTCATCATAGCTTGTCTTTTTTTTTTGTCGTACAATAGACTCGTGTCTGCTGACACCTCAAGGACATTATAACTTTGTGCTTCAAATGGTTCCTTTGTTGTATCAAGTATATTAACGCTAAGGAAGGTACAAACGACTCTTTCTATACAGATGCTACCGATCGACTCGATCAACTGTCGTTTACTTTTTTTCCGTTTTTTATCGATTGCACCATTGTTCAGCAACGAGCGTTTGAACGAGAGGTCAAAAACAAAACTAAAAAATACTTTCGAATCTATTATACATTTCCGTTCGGGCGTAATTGTCCGCCACGGAGGACCGTGTGTTCCTGACAGAGGGCCCCGAATACGTCCAAAATTCGCGTATTTCCTCTATCTATCTTACTGACCACAACGATGAGACTGTTTTGCAAAAAAAAAACAATTGTTTGATCGATGAAAATTTATACAAGGTGAAATCAGCTTGAATGGAAGATTGTGTTGAGCAATGCATTAAGGCGTTAGAGTTGAATAAAAAAAAAAGAAGAAACTACGGAGGTTCATCTATCGACGTTACCAGAGTGATGATCTATAAATACCGATCGTACGGAAGAGAAGTCGGTGCAATAATTGCACTAAGTATCGAATTAATGATCGGTGTTGACAAAATAAAAAAAGAGATTATAGCGTTCCATAGAGAATAACCGGCTCCTGGGAGCATACCTCCTCGCAGACAGGCGCGCCAATTAAAATTCTTAGATTTTTCTTTTCTTCTTTTCCTTTGCCTGTACGACGTCGTTCCTGTACGGCCAGTCCCGACAGTGTTAGATTACTCTAAGACAAATTAGCTCCAGATTTTTTTTGCCGCACGTCTCGAGACCCGAGCGGGAACAACTGGCGTGTCTTGTTCGGTGATGAATATGTTCAGTTGGCTGTTATCAAGCCATTGGCTACCAGGTAATGAAGAATCCTACTCTCTGGCTCCGACTGAGGCACAACGCTGGCTCTTCTATTACCGTTTAGGTATTCCTGCGTCAACAATACAATCATGTAATATATCTATTCGATTTTATAAAATGTATTTAAGGTGATGTAAAATACTGCCGCCTGTAACAAAAACTATACTGAATGCTGTTTTGGGACCGCAGTCCGCCGAGGAAAAATAAAATTGTGTTGCCCTGGGAAATCGGTAAGGAAAGATTGACCTGAAGATATCTGCATGGCATCAAATTTTATCTTCGGCGAGTCTCTATCAGTGCACGGCTTTAGGAAGAATAACCAATTATTCACTTGTAGAATTTTGATCTCCAAGTGAACTTTCTCGAGCAAAGTTTGTACGATGCAAAATACAGCCGTTATAACTTGATGAAATTTGGCCACATGCAGATATCTTCATGGTCATAGGGAAAGACAATTGTCTTTTTTCTCGACGGTCTGCGTTCTCGAAACGGCATTCAATACAATTTTTGTTACTAACTGCGCGCGGGTAGGTGGGCGGGGAATTATGCTACATCACCTGAAGGATATTTGGGCGCAAACGCATTTTTTCTTCGATTCTTATATATAACTTTGGTACTTTGCAGAGACACTGAATCGTTTGAAATTTTCTTAGATTTTTTGACGATGTAGTTTTTTTTTTAGAAATGTGTACAAAGCCACATAAGGTACCGTGTAAACATTTCGGACACCGGTCGCTAACGACAGAACGTACCTATTTCCTCCGCCAATTTCTGTTTGATTCGAATAAAAAACCTACAACAGCGAAGAGCATACCATCAGACAGATTGTGTCCAAATTTCAAAAAGATTCACGGTTTTGTTTCTGAGATAAATTCAACAAACGAAAGACTGTATCTCTGTCTAGCCGCTTGCTTTGTCTGCGTTTCTCACTCGCAGACTGATTAACGTGCTCAGCGGAGCGTCCCTCCCGTGATTTATGCCCAAACATCCTTAACATAAGGCGAGGTAAAACATGAACCACGTGACATGTTACTGCAAAAGAGATATTTGCATTTTTCTAATCAATGCTATGTAAAATGTTTGACATTTCGGGGATAAAAGTGAAGTATCATTGGACGCAATGTTGAATTTTACATCAGCTAATTCTTTGCTTTTTCGCGAAATGTCTACCATCTCCGAATGCCATTCATTACAGTTTGTGTTACCGACTGAGTCTTTTTCATGTCGCTACAAGACAATACGAGACATCTACTTTTCCTTCGATCCCGGACTCATACCCAGAAAAATAATTTATTTGACGGGCGCCCGTCAAATGAATATCTACTCGGTTGAAATGAATATTTATTTGATTCAAATAAATATTTATTTGCGGGGCGCCCGTCAAATAAAGTAGTTTTCTTGGTGCAGTCAGGATAAAAAACTGTAATCAACTTTTCTCTCCGGTTGTCGCACGTTCGGTCGAAAGAAACGTCTCATCGAAAGCGAATATAATCTCGGCTTTCGATGAGACTTGTCTTTTGACCGAACATGCCAGAATCGGTGAGAAAAGTTGATTACAGTGTTTATTACCGACCGCGGTACAGCGCATGCTAATAACGGGCATTTACGATTATTCTTACTTGTAGCAGCAGCGTTTTTTGCGTTAAATACTGGGTCGGTTTCAGATCGAGCTGTAGGCACAATGACTTTTCTTGCTTGCTCAGAAGATGCGAGGCAGCTTCCACTTCGATGTCTCTCTTTTCCGTATCTCCTGACGTCATGTTTGATTTGGTTGATGATGTTGCCGCATTGTTATTATTGTTGTTGTTGTTTGTTTTATTAACAGCGTTGCATTGATTTTGAGAATTTGAATTGCTGTCCGTATCCAAGAGTTGATTAGCCAGAGTCGTCCGACTGTGATTGGCTTGACTGACTGTGGATGTGCTGCTGACCGATTCTACCTTTGACATGAACTTTCGGTCTGTGGAATAGTAGCTTTTTTCTTCTTCTCTGAAAATATCACACCACCAGCATATCACCATTTTCCGAAGATTAACATAGTCAGTTCATTTATTTTTATCTGTTTGTTATTTTTGTTGTTGTTTGAACTGTCGGACAAGGATTCGATTATTACGATATAAGGTTGCGAGCAACCTTTAATTTACAAAAAAAACGTGACACTCGCAGTGACGTTAATTTTCTGAAAGCAGTAATTACATGAGAGACTTAGTGTTCGTGATTGATAACGGCTGATTCAATTTATCATCTAGCTTTATCGTACGAAACGAAATACAACGAACAGAAGGGGGAAGAGCGTGCTGTGTCGATGACAACGTTTCGACGAATGCAAGAACGTCACAGGATCGAGCCAAGATACTTCGGGACATTGCGATAATTGGTCTAGCGATTACGACATACACATGTGAACTTTGGAAAACGCATAAAAGTCGTCTACGGCGAAGGAGAAGCGTTAACGATCTTACCTTCTTTTTGAGGTGTGGCGGTGTATTGGAGTGGACGGCCCACTGCTGCCCTAAGTGAAATGCAAACTGATACAATCTGTTCACAAACGCCTGGCAACACGTACGA
Source organism: Exephanes ischioxanthus (assembly GCA_958510785.1). Classification (NCBI taxonomy): domain Eukaryota; kingdom Metazoa; phylum Arthropoda; class Insecta; order Hymenoptera; family Ichneumonidae; genus Exephanes; species Exephanes ischioxanthus. The sequence goes on from OY294016.1 coordinate 11,616,266, forward strand.
CAAACAATGGTATTAGTTAAACGGCAAGCAGTAGTCGATAATTTTCAATTGAAAAGAAAAAAAAAAAAAAAAAAAAGAATTATAATTAAACCATAGAATCTCGTTTCGTCATTGCACTTTTGAATAGACATACACTTCAATGATTGAATTCAAAGATATTCTACCGAATACAATTTATTTTTCACCTCCAAATGGAAATGTAAAAAAGAAAATGGGCAAAATAGCGCAGCACTGTGCACCGCGTTGCTACCGTTTTACATTGTGTCTTATGTCAATGAGTGTCATGTTCGATAATGAAATTTTAAGTCTTATGAATATTAATATGGTACGATAATACTTACAGATTTTTTGTCCGTCCAGTGATCCATTCCCTCGTTTTGTCCCTGAGTTTGTACAATAACTTGTTCGAAATGTGCGCACTCCTCGTGCCTCGTAATGCCGTTCTCTCGGTAACGATACAATTCCGATAATCGCAGTCGAAGCTCGCGCTCCCTCTCGAGATTAACTAGAAACTGTTCGTACTCCTGTGCCGTGTAAAATTGCGCGAATACTCGCATTCTCTCTCGAAATTCTCTGCAAGAATAGATTTCGCTGTGGTTTAATCGATCGTTCAATCGATTAAGAAAAAAAACTTGTGACAAAACGATTTAATACCTCTCCTCCTTCGTCTGCTTCTTCTTTACTCCTCTTTCCTTTCGAGACGCGGCGAAGAAGTACGACACGAGCTGATAATCACGAACGACGCGTTTTCTTCTCGCTCTTTCGCGCAGATTGTTTGTGTACATATCAACTTGGGCCAGTTTCAAGGCGATATCGAGATCATCGTCCTCGGCGGGATTCAAGAACAGAGACGATACCAGTGACTCGGCCTCGTGGTTGTAATCCTAAATGAAAAAAAAAAAAACACACAATTGTGAGAAATGAAAAATTATCGGTCCAACTTGAAATTAGCGTTAAAAATTTGTTGTCAAGTACTCTCTCGAAGTCGTCTCGTTGCGGCATGTATCCGAGCTCGGCGGCTTCCTCCGGCGTGATATCCAACGGTGGTAGCCTCGAAGTTAGATCGGGCGACAGAGGCCCGTGATCAGAGCTCGTTTGGTCCGTGAGATTTGGCTTGTAGCTTTCGGTCGGCGGCCATGTGTGTTTGCCGATATTCCCGTCCAGGTATCTAACAATATATTCTTCTTTCGCCTCTGAAAAAAAAAATGTTAAATTCATCGTTAGTCATCACTTGGGCCGGGAGATCAAGTTAAATTTTACAACCACGTCGGTGTTACCCGCCGGCAATGTAACTTAGTGATGACCCTGAAGCAGAGCCGGGCAGATACACCGAATACTTGATGTACGTATTAAAGTACCAAGTACCGAGCACTGAATAGAACTCGAGTATTGCGTACTGGCAGAACTTGACTGCCATACTCCTGAGTACTGGATACTGACTCAGCACATGATACTTCAATACGTACTTCAAGTACTTAGCGTATTTGCCCAGCTATGCCCTGAAGATATCTGCACGAGACTAAGTTTCAACATGTTATAACAACAAGTTATAACAGCAAGTTATAACAACAAGTTATAACGACAAGTTGTAACGACACGTTATAAGGACAAGTTATAACAACAAGTTATAAAAACAAGTTATAACAACATCACGTTGTAAGAACAAGTGTTTTGCACCGCACAAACGTCGCTCGGTGAAGTTCACTTGGAGAATAAAATTCTACAAGCAAACCATTCTTTTTTTCTTCCTGATGTTAGTGCAATGACACAGACTTGCCAAAGATGAAATTTGATGTCATCCATATATCTCAGGGATACTGCAGTGACGACTCTGAAGATAGCTGCATGAGGCTAAATTTCATGCAGTTACAACGGCTGTGTTTCGCATCGCGCAAACTTCGCTCGGGAAAGTTTACTTAGCGAATAAAATTCTACGAGGGAACATTTTTTTTTTCCCTAAAACCAGTGCTTTCGTAAGAACTTTAGGCTTAAACAAATTCCACCAAGTTATAACGCCTCTGTTTTGCATTGCACAAACTTCTTTTGGAAAAGTTCACTTAGAGAATAAAATTCTACAAGCAAACAATTTTTTTTTTCTTCCTAAAGTCAGTGCATTGCCAGAGGCTTGCCAAAGATGAAATTTGATGCCGTGCATATATCTTCAGATACATCCCAGTGATAGCCAGTGATGGCCCTGAAGACGTCTGCACGAAACTAAACTTCATCAAGTTATAACAGCTGTGTTGTGCATCGCACAAACTTTGCTCAGAGAAGTTCACTTGGAGAACAAAATTCTTCAAGCAAACAATTTTTTTTCTTCCTCAATCCAGTGCATTGCCAGAGACTTGCCAAAGATGAAATTTGATGCCGTGCACACACACCCAGTGATCTACGGCTCTCCGTATCAATGATTACGCTAAATAAGTCTAAATCCAAGAACTAGAATTTCGAGATACTCAAGCGCAGCCCTTCGTACCTTCGGGTGTTCTTTCTTCGATATGTTTACTGATATCCTCCCAGTTGCCAAAGCCAAATTGTTCGATGGCATCCAAAAGCCTGAGGTGTTCCCTAGCCGTCCAATTGCCTCTGCCATTGAATATACTAATGGTCCCAGAGTCCTGACGAAATACAATTAACAAATTATAATCAGTACATTTATTTTTCTTAATACAAAAGACGAAGAAAATTTAACGATACGCGATCGACTCACCATGAACTGGTAAGGATGGTCATTCTTGTGTTGCCCAATTTCAGCGCCTGCCGAGAAACACTGTCAAAGAACAACGCAACGGTTTGTTAATCATAATAATCGAAGAAATAATTTAGCTCCGAAACATCAAATTCTCTTCGGTCAAGCATAGCAGAATCTACGTTGCATTAATTCTCAATGTATTTTTTGCTCAGTAAAGAGGAACGAGACCCTCGCTTCATGTTGCGTGTAGCAATAACATAGTTTCCAATGATCGAACGGTGAGAAAAAAAAAAAACAATTTCCAAAACAAATGTGAAGGAGGTGGGGGATCGAAGGTCACGTGATCGATGCCAGGGATTTGCATATGGCGTTCAGCATCGACACTCACCTGCAAGCAGAGATCGAAGTCTTGGCACTCGACGCATTTAACACGCAGGCCGGTTATGTCCTCTTGACAATACGTGCAGTTGTACTTTGCGTATAAATCTGCAACGAAACGGGGCGTGGCCGCGGTTAACAAAAATGCGATCGATTAATTCATTAGGTCGGAATATTTTTTTGTCGCCAATGAGATGGGGTCAATTAAAAAAAAAAAAATGGCTTCTACACCGTTCCGTAAATACGCACCCGCCATTATTGTCCTGCAGCGTTCTTCCAGAACGATCACGATGACGTCACCGCATGCCCGTATTTACCACGGCAAGCTTGAGATCGGCCCGAGACATCGTGCAATCACAAATCTTACGATTAAATATCTTTCGTTATATATTTAATCGTTATAATTTCACTATTACGAAGCTCCGTTTACCTCGTAAAAATATATAACGCTGACGATGAAACTCGGTTGAAAAAAAATGTTGTTTACGACTGTAGCGTCGAGATTGAAGTGCGCATGCGCACCTAGATCCCCTACCGTCTTGTTGCCTGTGCCGCCTGCCGTTGGCGCCCCTTTCGTTCCCCCCGTGCCCGACAAGGCCGACCAACTTTGCGGAAACGAATTAGCGAGGCGAGAGAGCGCTCCGGGCGCACGCGCAGCCGAAGGGATGTTCACCGAGTTTACCCGTCTGCTTCCGGCGAGCTCGTTCGAAAGTGGTTTCCGCTCTGTAACGGCTAAGTTTCTACGCTGCACTGTGCGAAAAAAAAGCTTGATTGTGACGTTCAATTGTTGTGTTTGTAAACAAGCCACACCTCCCCGGAGAGCTCAGCGACGTGGGTAAGGACTCTTCAAAGCGAGTGCCCTCTGACACGTTGCGACCAGCGATTCTCATAGCTCCTCGATGTTTGACCGCGTAACCCTGGCGAAATGTTTTTCCGATGTTTTTACCGTTCGGCAATCGAGGAGCGGGGCAAGGACGCTCACTTGTTACATTCAACTCAGATTCTCGAAGGGACATTCGCGTCGATAGCTACGTCGAAAGGTTGAAAGATGTCTGTTTTGCGAAATAATTTGTATGGCCGTGTAAAGTTCCTCATAAACTTGCCGCAAGCTCCGATTCTGGTGAGAGGCGCGTCGGTAGCGAGTTCGAAGGGATTAAAAAAACTCAAAGAGATGCAAGCCACTATGCAGGTATACTTCCGTTGACACGAAATTAACCAATGAATGACAACGACCCGTCATACGTTTCGGTATCGAGCCAATGATCAACGATATTCGCAGTGCGACGACGGCGTGCCGGTGTATCTCAAGAGAGGAACTCCCGACAAGATACTTTACCGGTTCACCCTCTTTCTGATGGCGATCGGAATGATCGATAGCGTCCGGTTTATATGGAGATGGGTCAAAAAATAAACAACTGTAGCCTGCGTTTTGTAAATACAACGAATCGACTGCCCACGCTACGGAACCAATCATAGTGTATGTTATTTGATTTTTTTGTGTTTTTTTTTCTTAAGAAAAACAAAGTTTTGAAATTCTTAAGATGAACATTTTAAAAAATGTAGTACTTGTGATTCGTTGGGGGCAAACTCATGGATGAGAGACGTTATTTTTTTTAAACAACAATTCTTAGTATTTTTTTTATCGACTGCCCACGCTACGGAACCAATCATAGTTTCTTATGTTATTTGATTTTTCCCGTTTTTTTTTTTTAAGAAAAATAAAATTTTGAAATTCTTCAGATGAACATTAAAACAAATTTAGTACTTGTGATTCGTTGAGGGCAAACTCGTGGATGAGAGACGTTATTTTTTTCAAACAACAATTCTTAGTATTTTTTTTATCGACTGCCCACGCTACGGAACCAATCATAGTTTCTTATGTTATTTGATTTTTCCCGTTTTTTTAACGAAAAATAAAATTTTGAAATTCTTAAGATGAACATAAAAAAAAAATTTAGTACTTGTTGATTCGTTGAGGGCAAACTCATGGATAAGAGACTTTTTTTTAAACAACAATTCTTAGTATTTTTTTAATACATACATAATATTACATCTGGTACGATAAAAGGTACGACACAGTACCGTGGGGTTCGGGAAGAGTTGTTAAGGCACTTTAAAGTAGCTCAGCAAAAGGTATCAACATACACGGTAAAAAATGTTTGCGCAATCGACAAAAATCTCTCGTCCGGAAACGTCTAAAGTTTCTTTTTCCTGTTAATTTTACAATTTTTCTTTTAGTTATGCGTTTTCGTTGACGAAGAAGGATGTAAAAGTGACGAGAAAAAAATAGCGGATCTTTGCGGACAAGAAATGTTTGTGAAACGTACGAATCATTTTTTACTGTGTCTGAGGTGATTTTCACTACCTGCTGATTATTTTTGGCATACGATTAGCTCACGTTCGTTTCGCCTGCACTTTTCATACTATATAGTAAACCGTAATAGCAAGACGGACAGCATTGTTCGGAGGTGTACAAAGAAAAAAAAAAAAAGTATCAATGAAACGAGAATTAACAGACAATGTACGGAATCTAAATGCGAAACTGTAGGTGAGAACATTTCATGTTTGATACCCTCCGCGCTCTCAGCGGGAGCTGGCAATGTTCTTGGTATCACAGAGTCTTTTAAATATTGTAATCTAGTCGAATGAACGATTCGTGGGATAGTTCGGTTTCAAGTATGAAAAAAAAAATAAAAAAAAAAATAAACAAAAACGAGGAAACAGTCCATCAGTGCGAAACAACATAACGTTTAAACATTTGTACTACTCGCTGTATCCTGGGCATTGCTATAACTTTCCTCCCCGGAAAATTTACTTTCCCTAACGCTATTCTCCCGCGGCGTCGCCGCGACGACTTTGCTGATATGTTTGCCGTTCTTTTGGCCGCGCGAATCCTTCGCCTCGATCTTTTGCCTCGTTTTCTTAACGAGAGTCGGATTTTTTCCCGGAGCATTTATCGGTTTCGGAGCAGCGCCGTCAGTTTCCGATTTTTCCCGTTTTTCAGCGGCTCCGTTAACAGTCAACAAATTGACCTTGTCCTTGCGTCGTTGCACAAGGCTCTTGAGCGCTTCGCTGAAGTGCATGAGTGTCTCGGATATGGGTCGCTCGTCGAATCTCTGGGCGATCTCGTCGAACTTGTCGTCCTCGTCCGACGACAATTCGTTCTTGAGCTCCTTGAACTGCTCGATTATTTCCTTGAGGCTTTTCTTCGCGTCGTTCAGAACCGTCGGATCTTGATTCTCGACGATGAATTTGTCCATCTCGATGATGTTTTCCTCGAGGGAAGCGGCTCCTATATCGTTTTCGCTGCCGCTCGAAATATCGTCGGCATCGTTGTCGGTCCATTTTCTCAGAGAGACCGGATCCTCGGCTATAAGATCCTTCTCGAATTCCCGAAATTGATTTATGATATTACGTATGCTTTCCTTGACGTTCGTGACTTTTTGCTCGTTGATCTTTTTGTCGTTCGGCGAGAAAGTTCTCTCCTCGTACGACAGCTTTTCGGGCACGGGTCTCGCGATTCTCTCCTCGTACGACAGCTTTTCGGGCACGGGTCTCGCGATTCTCTCCTCGTTCGACAGCTTTTCGGGCACGGGTCTCGCGATTCTCTCGTCGATCGACAGCTTTTCGGGCACGGGTCTCGCGATTCTCTCCTCGTTCGACAGCTTTTCGGGCACGGGTCTCGCGATTCTCCTCGGCGAATCGAGCCTCTCGGCTTTTGGCTTCGGTAACTTCGGCACGTTCCTGCTCGACGCTCCCTTAGCTTGAATCTCCTCGTTGACGATCTGCTTGATTTTTACCTCTTGCATCTTTTCTTGTATCATTTTCTTCACCGCGTTCTTCACTCCACTGCCTTCTCTGTACGGCTCGACCACAGGGATCTCCGCTTGCTTGACCGTCGGAGACGGAATGATTTCCGCCCTTAACGGTTTCTGAAAGCGTCTCTCTGACTTCATCTCGATCGGCTGTGACTGCTCGACTTTTCTCCGCTCCGTCGGCCTCTCCGTTTCCTCCTTCGGTAACTCCTCAAGAAAATTATCCTCCGCTGTCTCGTTCTCTTGCTCCGTTTCCTCCGTCAACAAATCAATCGGCACCTCTTCGGTTATCTCGTAACTCGACCAATCGATAAACTCCGTCGTCGCGTCCGATTCCTCGGCTGTTTCTTCGTTATTGTCGAGTAGATTGTTCATGTCGAAGACACTCGCCGATTCGAGCTCAACTTCCGTTGTCTCTTCGGCGCTCATCGGAGGGATTTCAAGCATCGGCGGCGATTCATCTTCGACCACGGGAATTTCATGACTCGTCGTGTCTTCGGCAACGGGAACGGGCTCCGTTTCAGTTTCCTCGCTCGGCACGAATTCCTCTACCGCGGACTCTGTCGCAGTCGTAGATTTCGTCGCGTCGTAAACGATGTTCGGCTTTCTTTTCATTATGAAAATCGTCGGTTTAGTTTTGATTTTGATCGGCGGTACGAAATTATAATTTAACGCTATGTGAGAGAAACCGTCGACCGAGTCGAGTATATCGTGGGTCTTCAGATAAGGTTTTATGTTCGGCGAATATTTGCTCTTCGCTTCCATCAGCAGATGAGTAAATTTTAACATCTCCGGATCGTCGTAGGTCAGGTTCTCCTGTTTCGAGTAGCTGCGAAAGAGTTTTCGTCTCGTTAGCGTTGATACGTTTGTATTCCGCAAGAGAACAACTTACGTCCATTTAGGGTTCGTCTGGGTGAACCTCGACACTCCGGTCTGCGCCGTTAGAACGTCGATGTGCACGCTGACCGGACTTGTCGCCTCTCGTTCCAGTCTGTGCAATCTCGCTATCGCTAAACCCCCGGGATAATTCGAACCCGCGACGCACAGTAGGAACATCGAAAATATCGCATTCAAGGCCAGATGACCGAGAATACCCAACGCGAGAAGGCTGTTCCACGTTGACTTGCCACGATTTTCCCATCTGAAAATGATGTTTTATTTATTTATTTATTTACGGTACGAGCTCTCTTACATTTATAGTTTGAACAGTTCAGATAAAAATACAAATATGAACCGAAATGTAGCATGTGTAAAAATAACACCCTAATATATTTAATTTTTTTTTTCATAAAATTTTTGTTGCGTGAACATGACAAGGAACGAAAGACCACGGCCGACATTCAAAATTAAGGTAGTTCTTTCATTATGTTTGACGCCGCCTAAGTTTGAGAGAGGAATAAGAGAGAATTACAAACACTTCTCGATCGGATAAAAATTTGAAAAAAAGGAGGAATTGGAAGGCGCTGTAAACATTGTTTGTGCATAATAATAATTCCGAATTGTTATTAACAAATTACGGAAATAAAAAATCATGCAACTAATTAGACAACCTAATTTTTTTTTCTCGTGAAAATGATTTGTTACTTTTTTTGAATACGTATGATTTTTTTCAGAATTTTATGTAATATTTTTAAATTGGGTTTTTTATGTTAAAATTTGTTTAAAATCACAATTTTCGAACATAACATAAATTTCTGAAAAAATTTGTACGTATTCGAAAAAATTGACAAATAATTTTCGTAACAAAAAAAAAATAGGTAGCCGGGTAATATGTTGCACAATTCTTATTTTTCAGTAATTTGTTAATACCATTTTGAAATTACTATTATGCAAAAATAATTTTTTCAACATCTTTCATATGCTCGATTTTTTTCGATTTTTATTCCATCGAGAAGTCTTTGTAATCCCTCTCATTCCTCTCTCGAACTTAGGTGGTGTCAGACATAACGAAAGGACCACCTTAACCAAAGCCATTCTATCACTCGTAGCTGAGAACCCGTGCTCCAAAACGCGCGTTGTTTTATTATTATTGCTATTTATTGAAAAAACGGTAATTCAGTCGGATTTCCGAATTCGACTTGTGGTTGGATGAGAGAAATATTACTTACATTCTATGGCACGCCGCAGCGGCGCTAACGTTCAGCAGAGGAAATACGTATATAATGAATCGTAGTTCCTTGTGAGGCAAAAGCGAGAACAACGCGACGAAGACGATACCGGGAACGGTTAGCGCACGTACGCGCGCGTCCCACAGCATCCCCAGAGGAACCAGAGCGTAGGATAGCGCCAAGCCACGTGGCAGTGCCGAATAGAAATACCAGAAAAACGGGGATGTCTGTTGTCTCGTGTAAAGGACCATAGGAAGTCGATTGCTCGAATTCATCGGTTAGAAAAAATAAAATAGAAAAGGAGAAAAAACTTTTGTTTTTTTGCTTGGGAAAAATAAATAAATTGTAGTTCACAAAGGATACGCCCCACTGGCTGCTCTTGTTGAGAATCGTATTGAAGTAGAACACCTCGCCTTCGGGCCACAGCAGACGTTTCCAAAATATCGTATCCACCGATAATGTGATAGCTAAGAAAAATATACCGGCTGGTATTGCAATTTTTAGCAATCTGTAAAAAAAAATGGTAATTTTTACATAAAAAATCGTTGTATACACGCACATTAAAGTTTCGAATGTTGATGAAATTTCTCGTGTACCTTGGCACCGTGAGTTTCATACTTGCTATATCATACAGCAGAAATAGTCCGAGCAGCATCGCGAGCTCCGCTCGGAATATTATAATTGCAGCCGCCGACGACCAGATGAATATGAAATGACTCTGTCTCAGCCATCCGTATAGAGCTAGTAAAACTTAAAAAAAAAACAAGAAAAGCAAACGTTCGATATGCATTATTGGATAATGAAAATTGATAATAATTCTAGCTCTTTGACTACCTCAATTTTATTTATTACCCAAAGGCATGGCCATTATGTTTGGCAAAGGTCTGCTGAGGTAGTACATGAAGTGATACTGCGTCACGGTAATAGCGACGAACCATTTCGCAAATTGTGGTCCAAAAACCGTTTGAAGAGCTTGTCTGTACAATCGCAACGTTGCGATGATTAAAAGTCCTAGAACCGCTCTCACTGAAAAAATTACATCGACAGCATTAATTTGTTTAGAATTTTTTTTCCGAGTCTCGAATCTACTTACCCACATACTGGGTGCAGAATTTGTTCAGATTAAAGTGCGTCACGGTAGCAACGATGGGCGACGCCAGGCCCGATATTATCAGCGGTCCTATAAACGTCCTCGGTACCACGCCGGGAAATTCGTGGTGGTCGTACTGTATTTCGGGAGAATAAAAATGATTCCTCATAAATCGGTCTACTCGTACTGTTTATGTCAAGAGATCAAAAATATATATATCATAATTGAAAGATGCACGTGGGCATGTAAAATTAAACACGAAAGTTCGCCACTCCGTCTCGGTCCTATATTTTTATAATTGCGCGGGTCAGTGATGGGTCAATCGTCGGGTGTTTCGCGACACGGCCGCGTTAAAAATACGCGGCGCCACCGTTCGCGCACCATTAAAATGGGAAAGACATAACAGCTGATCCGCGGTTTATAAATAAATTATAATTTCTGAATTCTGATATCTAAATTTATCGCAGTAGTTTTGCGTAATATCGCTTTGGCGTTGTGTCCCGAGACGAATCTACATTAATTATCACCGCGCCTTTATTTTAGTTTTTCCGACGAGGGGACTTCGAAGCTGTCGCGTTCGTTATAAGTATTTATGATATTTACCTCGGTTAGGTTAAAGCCGTGATAGAGGATGTCGTGCATAGCCTGAAGATTGAAACTTTCCTCGACTTTGGTGAACGGACAGTACAACAAATGTACCGCCGCCACTAGAATGATCAAGTGATCCATATTTCTACTGCTCTGTACATCTATCGCCGATTCCCGATGAACTCTCTCTAACACAGTATATCTCTTCTGTTCATAACATTAAGTCGTTTAATAGATTATGTATTATTGATGAGGAAAAAAGTTTTAAAAAATAGTCGTACAACACCGTGGACATCGTATTAATAGACTCCGACTCTCTCGTGCCGGCCCTGCCGACTGCCAAGAAACTCCTCCCTCTCCTCGTCATGCAGTCTCGCCGGACGACTATCGCTACGTAGTCCGCAACGTCGATGCGCGAATCTCGTGCGCGTGCCGAAGCCCGCGATTATTTGAATGGGCTCGAGGCAATGAAAAGACGATTGGATGCGATAGGGTGGAAGCTTTATTAAAAAAATCATCGACGACGCATTAATAACAAACAAACAATGGACGCAACCGTTGTTCAGCTATTCATCGGAACACATCGTCGTGCTCTGCCATTCAATATTAGTTTTCTTTTTTCGTACTTACACAGTAGATGCAGCGTAAATGGCTTCGTCGTCCATAATTAAAATAAATCATATTTACATTAGTACAGCGAGAAAAAAAAAATACGTTACGTATCATCGTTGCGTAACATATTGTATATCTGTATTTATTATTGTAGCATGCATATGATATCTCGTATATGAGTATATAAAGGCTGCGGCGTAAGGCCTGCAGTTTTTTATTATAAAAGAGGGGGGAAAAAAAGATACATCACATTTGCAATAATAGGAATAATAATCTAGAACTTTGCGATCGATTAGCGAGTGTTAACGAGTAATGGCAACTTGTTTCGCGAATCATTAGGATTTTACTACGCCAATCGGTTGAGTACAAATTTGCATCTATGGGGGAATTATAAAAAAAAAAAAAATTATTAAAAATCGAGATTATTCTCGAGATTGTAGAAGATTCGTCGATAGATCGGTTGCCTCCCTAGCGTTTCGGCTTCGGCGGTGCACGAGGATTTGGCTTGTTGTGCAGCATGTTCTGGCACTTTGGTATGTGACGCTCCGCGGCGCCCTGATTGAATTTTCGGCCGCAGTGCGGGCACTGAACGTAATCGCTTGTATCGCTGGCTGGAGGTGGTGGCAGGTCGCTCAATTTACCACCTGCCGCCAGGTGGGCTTGCATCTGCTTCGCCGACCTTATGGCGTTTATGAAATCCTCGTGCTTTCGGCGCCAGTTTGACTTCACCTCGGGCTTCAGCGACTTTCGCTGTTGCAAATTAAAAAAACACAAATGAAATAGAAAAGTAAATGAAAAAAATAAATAAAACAATGAATTTAGAATCACAATGGAATGAAGAGCATGTGCAATCCCACGGTCGGTAATAAAAACTGTAATAAATTTTTCTCACCGATTCTAGCATTTACGGTCCAACAAAAAGTCGCATCGAAAACGGATATCATCTTGGGTTTCGATGAGACTTTTCTTTTGACCGTAACATACGGGAACCCGTGAGAAAAGTTGATTACAGTTTTTGATGCCGACTGAGCCCGAGATGGACGGAGAGAAAGGTGTTTCATATGGTTTTAAGGTAGACCTTGCGAATAGTGTTTACTTCGCATGTTTCAGAGAAATGAGAGGGAATTGCAAACACTTTTCGATGGTATAAAAATCTGAAAAAATAAAGCATATCAAAGGTGTTGAAAAGATTAATTTTGCATAACAATGATTCCAAAATGTTGTTAACAAATTGATAAAAAATAAAATTGTTCAACAAATCTCCCGGAAACCTAACTTTTTTTTTTATGAGAATGATTCGTTCACTTTTCTGGATACGTATGAATTTTTTAAAGATTTTTTAATTCACTTTGAATTTTGTGACTTACTACATATATTTTCCATATAAAAAAAGAGTTTCAAAGTGAATTTAAAAATCTGGAAAAATTCATACGCATTCAGAACAGTGAACGAATCATTTTCATACAAAAAAAAGTTAGGTTTCCGAGAGTTTTCTTGAACCATTTTATTCTTTCTCAATTTGTTAATAACATTTTGGAATTATTATTATGCAAAATTAATCTTTTCAGCACCTTCGATATGCTTGATTTTTTTACCATTGAGAAGTGTTTGCAATTCCCTCACGTTTCTCTGAAACTTATGCGAAGTGAAAAACAGGCAAGGAAAACTGTAATACATTTTTTTTCAAGGATTCTCAACATTTTGGGCTAAATGCAAATTATCGGCTTCTTCATCTAACAGTTTAGTGGATAGTAATAATTTCGTTTTCGTAAAAAAGTCCATCACCGTAAACAATTTTTTTTTTTTTTTTTTTTAAAGAGATAACATTTTTTTGTTACCGACCGAGGTTTCACATCGCTTCAAATACATTCCATCGGATAGAAACTCACGTCGGCTTGAGGTTTCTTCGAGCCCGCTTTTTTCACGAATGGCTCCAATTCCGTTCCCTTGACCCGATGTATCGTCGCATCGAATTGTTTGCGCTTCTTGGTGGCCGTTTTCGAGCAGATCTGCTCGTGCAGATTAATGCGATCGGAGTTGAAACGTCGGCTGCAAATTTTGCACGCTGCCAAGCCATCGCTGTACGGACGAGACAGAATCAATTGATAACGATAAATTTCAATCAGTTCAAACGCTTCAATAAATTTCAGTTTATTTTTTTGTCACTTACTTGACTGCCGCAGCTGTGCTAACCCTAGCGCTTCCCGGAGATACTTTCGGCGCGATGGATGTCGGTGATTTGGTTTTCGTAGCCATTCCAATTTTGCTTTGACAACGGGCCGAGCCCGAGCTGGAAGCTATCGATAGCGCCGATGTAGGACGAGGAAGAGGCGTGCCGGTCGGTGATCTCTGTTGCTTCTGCGATGTTGTCAATGATGTCTGCAAGAACGATGAATTTTCATTTCAAACGCCAGTCGATTGGGAAGCTTCGGGAAACATTGGAAAATTTTAGCTCGACCGAGACACGGCACAGGGTCGAGGACCATCCATGAAACCAGAATCTATCAAACCCGTTGTTTTTTTTTTTAAATCGATTTTAACAAAAAATTGACGTCATCGTATCGACGGATTTTCAATGCTCTGCCCTGAACCACGTCACCGATGCTCTTCTCTTAAGGTAGTCCTTGCGAATGTTCACTTCGCATAAGTTTCAGAGAAATGAGAGAGAATTGCAAACGCTTCTGAATGGTATATAAATCTGAAAAAAAGTCAAACATATTAAAGGTGCTGAAAAGATTGATTTTCCATAATAATGATTCCAAAAAGTTATTAACAAATTGATAAAAATTAAATTGTTCGACAAATCACCCGGAAACCTAACCTTTTTTTTTATATGAAAATGATTGGTCCACATTTCTGAATACGTATGAGATTTTTCAGATTTTTAAATCCACTTTAAATTTTGTGACTTTCTACACATTCTTCCCATATTGAAAAAAAAAAAAAATTCAAAGCGAATTTTAAAATCTGAAAAAATGCATGCGTACTCAGAAATGTGAAAGAATCATTTCCATTATAAACTGTTAGGTTTCCGGGAGATTTGTTGAACAATTTTATTTCTCATCAATTTGTTAGTAACACTTCTGAATCATAATGATCCAAAATTTATCTTTTCAGCACCTTTAATATGCTTGATTCTTTTCAGATTTTTATACCATCGAGAATTGTTTGCAATTCCCACTCGCGTCTCTGAAACTTACGCGAAGTTAACACTATTCGCGAGGACTGCCTTAAATGTATATTTTTTTTTGTCTATACGTTCACGGCAAGCCTCGACTAACGGTGGGTCGAGGTGGGTGTCCGTCCAGCTGTAATGCCCATAAATGGGTTGAGCGTCGCTGTAGAGTGCATTCGGCCCCTCGCTGGTGTCTTTACTGATTCAACGCGAACTGTCTCTGTCGAGCGATGATGTCAGGCGGTCGAAGGTCATAGCAAAAAAAAAAGTGAAAAATAAAAACCGAGAAAAAAAAAATTTGCGGTGAATCGAGCAGCAAGTCGTTCGGGGGACTCGCGGACGATGTCGATAAGTGGATGGCTTGCCACGGTGGTGGTGGTGGTGGGGGGGGGGGGGGGGGGGGGGGGGGGGCTGGACTAATATAGTAACAGTGATGCCTCGGCGTGCGCGCGACGGTGTCGTAACATTTTGTCGTTGAGATTATCGACGAAGCGTAAGGAGAGCTCCTTATAATATTTATCTATCGGAGACTGGGAGGCGGATCGGTAAACGGGGCAAAATTGGCCATCTATAAATTTTCCGAAGAAAAATTGGTAACGGTAGTCCGTTTTGCCCCGCTGTTTAGTTTCGCCCCGGTTCTTCACTATTTACACGGCAGGAAAGACGGAAACTCACGTCACTCGATTTTTTTCGAAGCGGTGGCTTCGGCAAAACACCATCCTTGCTGGACGAGAGCCCATCGTCGTCGAGCTCGAAGGCTTCGTGGGTCTTGGTCGCGACCGAGAAGACGCTTTCGGTAACGGTAGATTGAAAGTGTTTTCCAGGGCCATCCGTGAAATCCGAATATACGCTCGTTCTTGAACTCCCCGATCGATTTCCGTCCTCCCTCAGCGACGACGGACTCGTCGATGGCCTCGATAAAAGCTTCGATCCTGTACTCTTCAACTCCGCCGATCCGTACTGAAGAATTAAATTGGCTCATTGAAGTTCTAAAGCTCATTAAAGATAATCATTTAATTATCAATTTATTAACCAGGAATTAATTATCAATTAATTAACCCAATTGATTAATTATTTGAATGCATTTTTTAAATATTTTTGCACCCAGAAATATAATTTATTTGACGGACGACCCGCAAATAAATGTTTATTTGGTTTAAATAAATATTTAGTTGATTAAAATAAATATTTATTTTAGTCAAATAAATATTTATTTTAGTCAAATAAATATTTATTTTAGTCAAATAAATATATTTCTTAAACCAAATAAATATATTTCTTAAACCAAATAAATATTTATTTGCGGTTGCCCGACAAATAAATTATTTTTCTGGACGTGTGAATCGGAACACAGAAAAAAAATATCATTGAATCAAGTAAAATTTGCTTGCGGGCTGCCAATGAAGTAAAAACGTTGTTTCAATTCTACTCTGAATTCGTACAGTTTCATACCGGATTGAAACGATAACATGTCACCTTGACAGTCTTGCTGTCGTTGTTTCAATATCATATGGAACTGTAGGAATTGAAAGTAGAATTGAATCAAACATTTTTTTCTTCGACGGCCCGCAAGCGAATTTTTTTTTCAGTGAATGCTCACCCTGCCAGTTGCATCGGGACTTTTGGCGGGGGAAGATGGCACGCTCCTCCTGACCGACGCCGTCGGAGTCCTCGCTCTTCTGTGATCGGTGGTTCTTTTGGTGCCGATATCCGGACTAGGACTTTTCGCCACCCTATGAGCAATCGGCAATTTTACAGTCGATTTCCTTATTTCGACGACCGGTGAATCGGCGCCTGCTTTCAACGTTTTTTTAATCTCAACCCGCGATATTATTCCCGATCTCACTGTCGAATCGGTACGTCCCGATGCCGATCTCTCCGCGTCTCTCCTCATCGCCGTGTTAAATTTACACAGCTCCCGATTGAAATCCTGACTCTCGCGCTTTATCGATTTACGAATGTCCTCGATCGAGCGCAGAACCTTCGTCGGCTGCTCGAAGTCCGCTTTCGATTCGCCGATCGACGATTCCGATCGAACGATGTTCTCGCCGACTTCGACATCGTCGCGATCGTCGAACTTCGTCGACTCGACGATTGCCGGTCTCTTCGTCACTCTTACGATCGTCGACAGAACGACCGTGGATCTCGAGTTGTCCGTGTCGATTTCGGACTCGGAATCGTCGAAGAGTCTTCGCTTGCACGACGGTGACCGATCGCTCGCCTTTCCCTCTCCCCTGCCCGAAGGTTCCTCCCTGCGCAGCATCGATTTTCGCACAATCGACGTGGCGATCTTTCGACCGACTCGCGATTTTGGCGCGACTTTGTCCTCGGACTGTCGCGGAGTCGCCGCTCTTGTCGATCTTTCCTTTCCGACTTTCGCCGATTTCGCCGATTCCGAGTGTTTCTCCCTCGAATCGGCTCGCGAAAGTTTTTCACCCGAAGTCACCCGAGCTTTGCCATCGATCTTTCTCGGCTGGGCCTTCACCAACCCGACAGTCGTCTTCCCGGACTTGCATCGGGTATCAACCGATTTTTTCGCGACGATTCTCGCGACATCTCTCAACGTCTCCTTGCGGGACGAATCGACCGGCAAGACGTCCGGTTCGTCCACTCCAACGGTCACGTGATGCTCGGTCTCGACGCCGATCGAGTCGAAACGCTTCAGAGCCGATTCCACCGAATCGGTTCGTTCGAACTCCTTCGATTCCAAACTCTGCATCGATCGACCACCGCTCTTCGATATCGTAGTGCGTATGTTCTCTATCCTCTCGAGCAGTTGGCTCTTGTCCGTCGAATCGGCTCTGATCGTTTTGCCGATCGACCCCTCGTCGGTATCCACCGATCTCTCGACTCCCATGATTCTCTGACCGGGCCTGCCGACTCTGAACGTCTCGCGACGATTGACGATCGTTTCCGAAGACGATCTTCTAGAACCGACAGTCCGATCTTCCTCGGGTGAGGGACTTCGCGGTTTGTAGATCTGTTCGCAATCCGATCGCCTCTCGTAGGTCAAATTCATCCTGTTTGTCTCGCCGATTCGCTTCTCCTCCTGTCGATCCTTCGAATCGTCTCTCTTGGCTTCGACCGAATATCGGCGCTCAACTTTCTTCGCTCTGAACGAGGCCGTCTCCTTCATGGTGGTCGAAGGTGGCGGAGACGGAGAAACTGTTCTCGATCTCGAGAGCGCGGTTCTTTCGCCGGTGTCTGAAGAATTCTTGCGACCGGTAACTTTGGCCTTCGAAGGTTCCATCGCTTTGTCCTTTCTAGCGATCTTGTGCTCCGGAGATTTGGTTCTCCTCTTTGGATCCTTCCGATCGACAGAGTGGACCGGAAATTCCACGTCACTGAGGGTTGGTTCCTTGACGCTGGTAGACCGCGGCGGTGACGGAGAGATCGTTCTGGATCTCGAACGCACGCTTCTCTCGCAGACATAGTTATTGCGACCGGTAACTTTGGCCTTAGGTTCTTCCTTCGAAGATTCCGTCGCAGCTTTGTTCTTCTTCACGATCTTGTGCTCCGGAGATTTGGTTCTCCTCTTTGGATCCTTCCGATCGCCAGAATGGACCGGAAACTCCACATCACCAAGGGTTGGTTCCTTGACGCTGGTAGACCGCGGCGGTGACGGAGATATCGTTCTGGATCTCGAACGCACACTTCTCTCGCAGACATAGTTATTGCGACCGGTAACTTTGGCCTTAGGTTCTTCCTTCGAAGCTTCCATCACAGCCTTGTCCTTCTTCACGATCCTGTGCTCCGGCGATTTGGTTCTCCTCTTTGGATCCTTCCGATCGATCCTATGGACCGGGAACTCCACATCTTCGAGTGTCGTCTTGCGTTCCCACGATCGTTTCGTCGATGTCGTTGCTTTCGTTTCCGGATTGCCAGGTCGCACGAGCTTCTTGACGAGTTCGAAGGACTTGAGCGTCTCTCCGGACTTCTTGCGAGCGTCGGTCGTCAATCTCGATTGCTCACGATCGAGCGACGATCGGCTGAAGTCACGAGGACTCTCCGATCGTTTTCTCGTCATCCGGACGCAGGCTGGTCTCTCGTTTCTGCTCGTTGACTCCTCCCTCCTTACTCTTCTCTCACTGCTCGTTGTTCTTCCCGTTGTAATTTCTTCATTGGTCACCGTGGATCTTCCGCGATGGACCGGACTCTCGGAGTCTCTGCGGGAGGTCGGGCCTTCGGGTGACGATTCGTCGCTGGCTCTTCGCCGGTTCGAAGAGTCGCGATCGGCGACCGGACTCGCCGAGGACGAATGACGTCTCGAAGAGAACGTACTGGCCTCAACGCTCGATCTCTTGGTCTCCTCGTGCGTCAGTGACGATCTTCTTCCGTAGATCGGGCTCTCGGATCCGCCTCGAGATCGCGGGCGATCCGCCGATTTATCGCGGCTCGTTCTTCGTCCTCTGGCGAGATCGCGATCGGCGACCGGGCTCGTCGAGGACGATCGGCGTCTCGAGGAGTACGTACTGTCCTCCACGCTGGATCGCTTGGTCTCTTCGTGCGTCAGTGACGATCTTCTCGCGTAGATCGGACTCTCGGATCCCCTTCGAGATCGCGGTCGTTCGGGCGATTTTTCGCGATCGGCCCTCTTGGCGAGATCGCGATCGGTTGTCAGATACGAGAATGATGTCTCGCGACGCTGGCAAGAATATACACTCGACTCGACGTTCCTAGTCTTCGCATCGTCGCGGCTCGTTGCCGATTTTCTCCGATAAATCGGCCTCTCGAACGTCGGAGCTTCCGGAGTTCGATCGCGGCTCTTCGGGCCGTCCCTCGAACGATCGCGATCGGCGGCCGGACTCGAGGACGACGAACGACGATCGGCGGTGTAAATGTTCGGCTCCAGTATGGAACCTCGCTTTCGGCACTGCCTCGGGTAATTGGTAACCTCCGCGTCCGGCTCCGCCGGCTCCGGCGACGATTCGCCCAGCTCCAACTGAAGCTTCCGGAAAGTCTTCGACTTCTCGAACTCAGACTTTCGTCGGGGATAAAAATCCAACGAGTTCTTGTGCGTCAGCTGGCTGACCTTCGAGATGCCCGATGAACTCTTCGTCACTAACGATCTACGATCGACCAGGGGGCTCGTTGCGTTACTCTCTCTGTCGGCGACTTCCGGCGACGAACTTCTCGGTCTTCCGGAACCCGACCCGAGATCGGGACTCGTCGAAAGCCCTCCCGAGGTATCCTCCATCGTTCTCGTCACTGTCGATGCTCTGAGGATCATTTTTTTTTTTGTTTCTTTCAGTAATCCGTTTTTGCAAGTCATTAGCCCTTCTGTCACCGATAATTTCCCAGTTTAGTGGACATTTTGCTCTTTCCGAAGCCGGTTATTTGGAGGCACTTTCGTGACGCGACCTTCTTGCACGATTCTTCGTTTTTTTTTTGTTAGCCATGAATCTTTGCGGTTATTGGGAGCACAGTGGGGTTCATCCTTACGTTCATTTTTTTTGGTCTATTTATTCTTAATTAGATATTCATATGACACCCTATTAATCGGAGGCATTTTCATGATGCCACCTTTTTTGCACGATTCTTCGTTTTTTTTTTTTGTTAGCCATGAATCTTTGCGGTTATTGGGAGCACAGTGGGGTTCATCCTTCGGTTCTTTTTTTGTTTTTTTTTATTTTTATTTTCAATTAGATATTCATATGACACCCTATTAATCGGAGGCATTTTCATGATGCAACCTTTCTTGCACGAATCTTCATTTTTGTTTTTTTTTTTGTTTTGTTAGCCATGAATCTTTGTGGTTATTAGGAGCACAATAGGGTTCATCCTTTCGTTCTTTTTTTGTTTCTTTTTTATTTTTAAATAACTATTCATATTAATCGGTACTCGCAATTTAGCACAGAGATGATTAACGTGAGAGTAATTATTTTACACAGTCGGAATTAGAGTTTCACCGAGATTATAGTAATTAAATGAGAGACCGAGTGTATGATGATGAGGACACGGATTATTGATTAGCAGCTGCGCTGTGTAGCCCGGTTGAGTTAGAGCTCGGATATTGCCTCGATATTTACAAACTCGGACGTTTTAATTGCAATTATTGACGCGTATAGGAAAAATTCTTACCTGGACGATGATCCAGAGTTGGTGGTCGTTTCCGTTCGTTTCTTCGTAAAGCTCGTAGTGTTACCGGCCACTTGCTTGGTCGTTTTGCCGGGCGGCCTGTTGGTATTCGTATTCTTGAAGCGTTCGAATCTCGCCTCGGCTTGGGACGGTTTCTTGGCAGCCGGTCCTCGTCTCGGTAATCTGTCGGGTACGCTCCTCACGGGGACATCCGGGAATTGCTCGTTATCCAGATCGTCACCGACTCTGTTAGTGCCGCTGTCGCTGTCGAATCCGGCCAAGTGAATCTTGGCGGTCGTTCGGTGTCTCTGGGTCGTATTTTCATTCGTCACGTCTTCGATATGAACCTTCGCAATAATAATAATAATAATAATAATAATAATAATAATAATAATAATAATAATAATAATAATAATAATAATAATAATAATAATAATAATAATAATAATAATAATAATAATAATAATAATAATAATAATAATAATAATAATAATAATAATAATAATAATAATAATAATAATAATAATAATAATAATAATAATAATAATAATAATAATAATAATAATAATAATAATAATAATGTCTTTGAATGATTTTTATCTGTGAATAATCTGGCTACCAAAGAAAAATAATCGGTGTGTTGATTAAGGTAATCCTTGCGTCATGTCTGACGCCACCTAAGTTCGAGAGAGGAATTAGAGAGATTACAAACACTTCTCGATGGAATAAAAATCTGAAAAATCGGGCTATTGAAGGCGCTGAAAAGATTGTTTTTGCATAATTATAATTCCAGAATGTTATTGACAAATCACTGAAATTGGGCAACAAATAACCCGGCAAACAAATTTTTTTTTGTTACGAAAAAGATTTGTCAATTTTTCTGAATACGTATGACTTTTTTTTAGCATTTTATGTAATGTTTGAAAATTGCGATTTGAAACAAATTTTAACATAAAGAAAACCCAATTTTCAAACATTACATGAAATTCTGAAAAAATTCATACGTATTCAAAAAAGTAACAAATCATTTTCATGAGAAACAAAAATTAGGTTGCCGGGTGATTTATTGCATAATTTTTTATTTCAGTAATTTGTTCATAACATTTTGGAATTATTATTATGCACCAACCATCTTTTAAGCACCCTCCATAAGCTTGATTTTTTCCAGATTTTTATACGATCGGGAAGTGTTTGTAATTCTCTCTTATTGCCCTCTCGAACTTACAAGGAAACATTCCCAAGTGGCCCACCCCGATTTTGATAATTCTTGTATATGTTGTAGAACTCGAAAATCTCAGAGATACGTATTTTTTTATCGGTAGAGGTGACCATTTAAGGGGTGAAACAGGCCCACAAAGTTTGGCGAAAAATCGTTTGAAATTTTGATTTCTGAATGAAATATCACTGAATGCGTATGGATAAGTTCGGAAGAAGTAATTTTATATTGTTTTTTCAAGAAAATATTAATACATATACAAAAAAAGACGATAATCGCGTCGTATAATGCGATGTACGACACTCTCGGCAGCATAAGTTTAATTATTATTTATAAAAAAAATCACAAGACAGAAAACAACAAAACTTCGATGAAATATACGATATTTACAAGGTTTTTATTTGAATAAAATGGTTACGGCGTGCTCTGATGGAGTAACTGAAGTACGAATACTCCCCGTCCTTTCAATACCTATAAGAGTGATTTTTAGAAAAAAAGCATAAATATGTAAATTCTATTTTTATGTAAGCATTAACGTCACCTTATTTTTATTTCGAGTGGAGTGTTCGTTTACGAAAAAAAAAAATCTTAAGGGTAGTTTACCGTCCTTACGGGGGTGCACCCTTGTCAGACAATATTGTTTTTGGATCGTGCTGACATGAAATATCTTCGTGCCAAGTTTCATTGAAATCCGTCGAGTGCTTCTGTGGAAATCAAAATTTTAAACGATTTTCCGCCAAACTTTGAGGGCCTGTTTCACCCCTTAAATGGTCACCTCTGCCGATAAAAAAAAAAATACGTGTCTCTTAGTTTTTCGTGGTCTACAACATATATAAGAATTATCAAAATCGGGGTGGGACACATGGGAATGTTTCCTTGTTAGACGGCATCAGACATGACGCAAGGACTACCTTAAGAATGTCTCAATGAAATGATGAAATATATTTTCTTTAGTTTGATATTAACATGCGATCTGGTGATATTATTCTAATTGTAACACTTCCACTATTTACTGATTTATTTTTTATTGTTTTATGTAAGTGAAAGGGTTTATCCCGTAAACTAAATAAATTATAATTTATAATAATAATAAGTTTATTAATTGTCGGACCGAACTTACTTCGCTACGTTGATCGATATGGGGGTTCCCATTGGCATACCGAGATACCTCATCATTCTCGTCCCCAAATTCCTCGGGGTCATTAACCCCCTCGGTCGGACCGCACGATTCCCGGGTAACTTCCTCGTGATACGAGACAATCGGTTTACCACCGTTTATATTGCTGTTCGCCTCGGAACGGACGGTCCTTCTCGTAACGACACTCTGACGATTGCTCATTGGATTTCCATTCTTCGTGGGCGAAGTCGACGACACAACAACGTTGCTTGTTGTAATTTGCTGCTTGCGAGAACGATTGTCAAGTGGCTCGAGGGGATAACTCTTGTCGATACCCTTGACCGACGTTTGTCTTCTCTCGTCGAACATTTGTCGTACCTTGAAAACAAATTAATGTTCGTCCATGATAAAATAAACAGAATTCTGAAAATGCACTCCGAAAAATAATTTATTTGATAAAAATAAATATTTATTTGATTTAAATAAATATTTATTTGATTTAAATAAATATTTATTTGATTTAAATAAATATTTATTTGATTTAAATAAATATTTATTTGATTTAAATAAATATTTATTTGATTTAAATAAATATTTATTTGATTTAAATAAATATTTATTTGATTTAAATAAATATTTATTTCATTTAAATAAATATTTATTTCATTTAAATAAATATTTATTTCATTTAAATAAATATTTATTTCATTTAAATAAATATTTATTTCTTTTAAATAAATATTTATTTGCGGGTGCCTGTCAAATAAATGATTTTTCTGGTTGCGAGATGTCCCAGCTGGTAGCAGCATAGGGAGGAGCGGGACACAACGGAATTAGAGGACAAAACGGAACTACGGATCAAAACGGAACCGAGTCCCTTATTTGGGACAAGATTTTCATGTTCCGCTAACAACTGGTACAAATAGGTCAATTTTGGCCCGGGGTTCCGTTTTGCCCCGATTTCACGCTGGTTATCTGTTCAGCGTACCTTTCCACCACCTTGGGAATTAGAGGTCGACTGAGTGGTCGTACTCGTTCTCGTTACTGTCTGATGATGAGTCGTCGTACCGTTGCTGCCGTGGCCCGAGCTATTGGAACAATTCGATCCAGCGCTACCTCGCTGAGCTACCTGATGAGCCCGCAGTTGCTGCTGATCGTAAAGTTGCAACAACTTTTGTTCCTTCTCGATCAGCTGACGCTGTTGAAACCTCGCCTGGAACACGAAACGAAGGAAACCGAAGACGATTATTTCAGAGTTGTCTGTGTAGCCCAAACTCGTTTGGGAATCAATACATTCCAAAGCATACAGCGTATAGCGTTGGCACGTACGCTGATCCGATTTAACTGGCTCGACTACTTTAATCCATTCTAAGTCAACAAACTTCATGCTAATCTTCATTTGGATGTAACAAGGATTTGTCGAAAGCCTCGTTGCTTGTCTCGATCATCGCCAAACGGATTAACCGTCGAATTGCCGAACAGGACTGTGAGTTCGAGTTTCCAGAATACTACGAGCTTGCATCCGAAGCGGCAAATCGGAGATCTTGACTATCGTCGCGAGAGATTTATTCATTAATCCGCGCGTCCATGGCCTGTCATTGGTCACGTGTAGTCGTATCCGCACAGACCTAAGTCCCCCTGGACCATCGACTTAAGGTGGGGCTAAAGTTCAACATTACCTCAAAATATTCCTAACACGTTTTTCTCTGAAACGGTTTTATATAAAATAAAAAACGAACTGTGGGGCGCACTGCGTTTTGATCAACGCAGTGAGTCCCACAATTCATTTTTTATTTTATAGAATCTTTCCGGAGAAAAATGCATACAACATTTTAACTCTATCTCTATTACGCTCATATGTGTTTAGCCTCCCCTTGAGAGAATACGTCACAGATCGCCGCTTCTTAATGGTGGGGGGTGGTGGGGCGCAAGTTGCTATTGCAAAAACTGCACAACAGTCGATAGTGGAAAAATATTAATTACGATTAATATCTTGGGCCAAATGCAAATTAAGAGTCATCGTCTGACCGATGAGCAGTCTCCAATAATTTGGTCACTCTCAGAAAAGTTTAGCGACCTAGAAAAAAATTGATTACATATTCCGTTACCGACTTAGCCCGGCTAGGAAAGTTTCGCATCGCTTCAAGCAGAAAAGTGGGGCTGAAGGACCGAGGTTGATGGCTCATTAGCAGATATTGTTACCACACCTCCATGTAATCATTGTACTTTATATTGTCTTAATTTTCATTATATTTTTTGCGAGTTCTTATTTTTTTCTTATATTTCATTATATTTTTTGCGAGTTCTTATTTTTTTCTTATATTTCATTATATTTTTTGCGCATTCTTATATTTTCTTGGTCATGTATCTTTCTCTATGCGTACGTTATGTTTTCTTATCTTGCATTATATTTTTTCTGCGTATTTTTATTCTGTTATATTCTATTGTATTCAATTTTCCTTATCATTTGCCTTTTTCGGTTGTAGCGATTGTTTGCATCTTGATGCACGGTGTTCTTAGGGGGCTTATTATGCCTCAGAACACGAAATAAACGAATCTATCTATCTAATCATCAAGACGTTTGTTACACACTTGAAAGATCGATAACCAATGTAACATGTTGCTAATAAATACGCATTACTACTACTGCAGAAAATTGCCAGACCCATCAGTACACGTCAACAATCGCCCCAGTAACACATAATAGATCTACCCATTGTGCGTAATATGTCAACCGCGAGGCAATGGTAAACCGGTACTTTTTACACCGCTCTTCACCATTTAGAAAACATTTCGAGGCTCGCGAGTTGCGCTGATGCTGCTCTACCATTAAAGGTTCAGTGAATCCGTTAGCGCGAAAGAGCGACCCTATCATCCACTCTGCTCTCCGGTTTATGCATACACAGCTCGTTAAGCCCGAAGCGTACGAACAACACGAGTTAAAAGGTTATTCTCGTTACCGCGCTATTTTTCGTACGGGTGTAATATCGTTATCTCTTCGTTGTACGGCCGGTATCGTGAAAACATACCGGCGCAGTTATATAGAGCAGGGGGGAGAGGGTGATGGAGCGTGTTGTGTTATAACTGTCACAATACATAATTCCATACACAGCGGCAACGTGGAGTAATTTGTATAAGAGACAATCGTGACTGCCAGACGCGTATATGTGCGATGCGGGCCGCAGCGTCATATCGTGTCTATATCGCGTGCTCCGCTCATCGATCCATGCTCGGACAAACGTGTAAAGCCTTTTTTTTTTTGTGTTCTGCATGAAACACGTATGTGTCTCTCCGCTAAGGACAGTCCGGCTGTAGATCGGCTATCCGCTCGGCGCGACATGATTCCTAAAAAAAGAAATATAGGTGACCGGGTAACCGGTCACAGGGCCATCGGTGGAAACGATCTTGAATTCCTTAGCCGATCTAACGACAGAATGAAGCTATTAAGGTAGTCCTTGCGAATGGTGTTCAATTCGCTTACATTTCAGAGAAATTACAGAGAATCCCAAACACTTCTCGATGGTATTAAAATCTCGAAAAAATCAAGCATATTAAAGGTGCTGAAAAGGTTAATTTTGCATAATAATAATTTCAAAATGTTATTAACAAATTGATGAAAAATAGAATTGTTCGACAAATTTCCTGAAAACCTAACTTTTTTTTAATAAATGATAATGATTCGTTCATTTTTGTGAATATTCATGAATTTTTTTCAGATTTTTGAATTCACTTTGAATTTTGGGACTTTCTACACATTTTTCCCATATAAAAAGAAAAAAATTCAAAGAGAATTTAAAAATCTGAAAAAATTCATACGTATTTTATTTTTCATCAATTTCTTAATAACATTTTGGAATTATTATTATGCAAAATTAATCTTTTCAGCACCTTTAATATGCTTGATTTGTTTCAGATTTTTATACCATCCAAAAGTGTTTGCAATTCCCTCTCATTTCTCCGAAACTTGTGCGAAGTAAACACCATTCGCAAGGACTACCTTTAAGAGAGGGGGGGGGGGGGGGGGGGACTGGGTCAGCCGTAAAACCCAGATCTTCTTTATATAGCATTTTTTTTCAATGAAGCGATACACTTTCTTCCGAAATCTATTCAATCGAAGATTTGAGTGAATAACGTTTAGGTGCGTGTTGGAACCAATTTTGTCAACCGGTCTTCTCGTTTCCGGATTCCCAATGTGAATTTTGTTTCTGGGAAGCGTTTATTGATACTTAATTGAAAAATAATGATGATGATTCGGATGGCGGATGTGGGTCCGTTTTGCCCCCACATACCTTACGAATTGGCGAATATGCGTAGGTTTGAGCAAATTAAATGTCAATGAATTTACATTAAAAAATCCGATTTTGACCAATTCGGCCTTAAATTTTTTACATGAATAATTCAATTTGTACGTTATAACAAAAAAATGTGTCGCAATAGTTTGAAACTTGTGATTACCGCCGCGCCGCGTCGGGGTTCTCGCGGTTCGAGAACCACGTCGAGCCCGACAAAACGAGAACCGAGCCGCGCCATTCGGCGAAGGGGGATAGAAGGGAGTTTTGCTCTGTAGATGGTCATGTGTGTCAGAGTTGTCTACCCGGAGCGAGAGCTCACCGTATACACAGACCGCATGCTCGCGTGTCTTGATTTAAGTGCTAAGCGGAATATATACTTTAAAAACCATCTTATTAAGTACTCTCTTGAATTCACACGCCAGTCTCGCAATTAAAAAATAATATATAAGAAATGTCAATTTAAATCCAGTCACGATGGAGACATTTTATTTTATCGTAATTTGTCACGAACTTATCATATCTGTCTGCGGGACAATGCGCAGCCCCGATTCCTACGATTGACGAATTTATAATAGTTCATTGAAGTCGATTGTGTGACATTATTTTAAATTTCATTTGAATAACGCTCGAGACATTTTATTTCATCGCAACTTATCGCGGATTTATTATATGGCAAATAATATATAAGATATCTCAATTTAATTTCAATAACGATGGAGACATTTTATTTCATCGCAATTTATTATGGATTTATTATATGAAAAATAATATATAAGATATCTCAATTTAATTTCAATAACGATGGAGACATTTTATTTAATCGCAATTTGTCACGGACTTATTATATCTCTCTGTGGGACAATGCGCAGCCCCGATTCGTACGATCGATGAATTTATAATAGTTCATTGAAATCGATTGTATGAAATTTTTAAACAAATTTATTTTAATAACGCTCAAGACATTTTATTTCAACGTCATTTATCACAGATTTATTGTATCTGCCCGTGGGACAATGGGCAGCTCTGATTCATACAATCGATTTCAATGAACGAGATATCTCAATTTAATTTCAAAAACGATGGAGACATTCAATTTAATCGCAATTTGTCACGGACTTATTATATCTCTCTGCGGGACAATGCGCAGCTTCGATTCGTACGATCGATGGATTTATAATAGTTCATTGAAATCGATTGTATGAAATTAAAAAAAAAAAATTATTTTAATAACGCTCAAGACATTTTATTTCAACGCCATTTATCACAGATTTATTGTATCTGCCCGTGGGACAATGGGCAGCTCTGATTCATACAATCGATTTCAATGAACGATTATAAATTCATCGATTACGTAACGAGGCAGGGTTATGGAAGTGCAAACACACGCACACATAATCACACGTACTTCAGTAGTGTACGGTACCAATTCTTTGATATTTGTGGTTGCTGACGCGAGAACCTGGGACGCCCACGAATTTTCACCGTCCAGCATCGAGACCCCCCGAGGTCCCGCTATTTGCGATCGGATCGGCATACCTTCGGCCGCTCTTTTTTCTTCTTCTTCCTTTCCATCTCTCACCTCCTCGAATCGTTTTTTATTCGACTTTCTCGACTGCCGAGGCAGTCGTCCTTTCTTCGCCAAACTCGTCGTTTTTGATCGACGATCCACTTCCGGTTACCTCGTTACGCTCGATACTTTTGCGTCGTCTCCGTTTATCGATCGGGTCAACACTCGTTCAGGCGACAATGTTTTTTTCTCTTTATCGAGCCCATCAACCGCCGATGATAATTCGACTGCGATCGTTTCGCTGCGAATCGATTCGACGAAAGAGCGTTCGATCCTTCGATATCGACGAACCCCGAAAAATTTAAGAATCCCGACTTCCTCTCGCTTTTATCGATCGCGATACTGCGCGAGAACGATGTTGTTGCACATGTATCGGGGATTAAAGTTGTTTCGCGCGGTACTTGCTCAACGAGACCGCAGCGTCAAGTTTAATTCCGTTTTTAATCGACGATCAACTTCCGGTTACCTCGTTACGCTCGATACTTTTGCGTCGTCTCCGTTTATCGATCGGGTCAACACTCGTTCAGGCGACAATGTTTTTTTCTCTTTATCGAGCCCATCAACCGCCGATGATAATTCGACTGCGATCGTTTCGCTGCGAATCGATTCGACGAAAGAGCGTTCGATCCTTCGATATCGACGAACCCCGAAAAATTTAAGAATCCCGACTTCCTCTAGCTTTTATCGATCGCGATACTGCGCGAGAACGATGTTGTTGCACATGTATCGGGGATTAAAGTTGTTTCGCGCGGTACTTGCTCAACGAGACCGCAGCGTCAAGTTTAATTCCGTTTTTAATCGACGATCAACTTCCGGTTACCTCGTTACGCTCGATACTTTTGCGTCGTCTCCGTTTATCGATCGGGTCAACACTCGTTCAGGCGACAATGTTTTTTTCTCTTTATCGAGCCCATCAACCGCCGATGATAATTCGACTGCGATCGTTTCGCTGCGAATCGATTCGACGAAAGAGCGTTCGATCCTTCGATATCGACGAACCCCGAAAAATTTAAGAATCCCGACTTCCTCTCGCTTTTATCGATCGCGATACTGCGCGAGAACGATGTCGTTGCACATGTATCGGGGATTAAAGTTGTTTCGCGCGGTTCTTGCTCAACGACACCGCAGTGTCAAGTTTAATTCCGTTTTTAATCGACGATCCTCCACTCCTCCACTTCCGGTTACCTCGTTACGCTCAATACTTTTGTGTCTTCTTCGTTCATCGATCGGGTCAACACTCGTTCAGGCAACAATCTTTTTGTCTCTTCATCGAGCTCGTCAACCGCCGATGATAATTCGACTGCAACTGTTTTGGTGCGAAACCCAAATAGCCGCCATTCGATTCGACGAAAGAGCGTTCGATCCTTCGATATCGACGAACTCCGAAAAATTTAAGAATCCCGACTTTCTCTCGCTTTTATCGATCGCGATACTGCGGGAGAACGATGTCGTTGCATATTTATCGGGGATTAGAGTTGTTTCGCGCGGTACTTGGTCGACGAGACCGCGGGGTCAAGTTTAATTCCGTTGAGCCACGAGGCAAAAGTTAATACCGTCGGAGATACCGGCGTCAAGTGCAGTCGAGCGTTTCGAAATTTCGTGAACGTTCTCGGGCGACTTTCGAGCACCGGCCATCGGGAATAAGCTCGGAGCACAACTGTGATACCGCTTGTCGAGGCACATCGAGGGTTGCCATCACAACTGCAACGAGTACACGCTGGAAGCGTGTATTTCGCTCGACAGCTGCCTAGAGACCGCCCTTGCAACGCGCATGCGCGCACCGAGCAACGCTACCCTTAGAATCGTCCGGGCAAAGCCGCGAACTCTACAGTTCATTCCATCGAGGCACCGCGCTGACCCCGCGGTGAAATGAGAGATTTGTGTATCGTCATTTTAGCATTGAACAAAGCACGAACTTTAATCGCCGTATCGCGTGTCTGAAATCGGAAGGACGTACTTTCTGTGTATAAGCATTGAGAGCCCTCACGGGCTCAGTCACGCGACGCTGGCTTCGATGAATACCAGTTTTGTAAATGGTTGACACCGAAAATTATATCGTTTTTCGCTTCCGAGGAGGATTTCGATACCAATTAACACTTTCAATCTCAACCCTGCGTGTGTAGACTGGGACTTTGAAGGAACAGTCGAAATTCGAAATGCTCGGTTCTCTTCCGCTTCTTCGACTATTCTTCAATTTTTATTAACAACGGTTTTGAAATTTTGACTTTGGAGACTTCTGGGCATTGTAGACACATCGACAAGTAACCCAGAATTTTTTCAGATTTTTTGAAAAACCGGAAAACTTTGAAAACCTGACTGTTCTCTAAAAGACACACCGTGCCTGAAAACCTGACTGTTCCCTGGAAGTGCACACCGTGTCTCTGAGAATATAGTGTACACATGCAGGGTTGAAGATTGTACTTGTAATTGTCATTTATTTAATTCGTAACAAACACATTAAACGTCTTCAGGGAATACGTATTGATTTTTCTTCGGAATTTACTAAGGTTCGGTCTCTTCAACATATAGGGGTAAAAAACGATCGCATTAAGTTGGCGAGCGTGGAAATTAATCGTCGGGTTTATATAGTATATATTTTTGTTTGTAATACAAAATAATATAGTTTCCGACACTGCACAGCTGTCATGTTTTGATTTAGCTATTGTGTCTACCTTTATTCCCGTTCTACGCGTCTAGTTTGAACTTTGGACATACGTCGATTGTTTCTACCGGGTAAACTTCTGAAAGTTTCAAAAGGTTATGCAAGTGACCCAGTAATTACACTTTTAACGGACAACTGTCAACGATTTCCTCAAACGTCAGCGCTTCGAAAGTTTCGTCGATATGTGAAACGGTTGTATTCAAATTACACGCTAGAGTACTGTATAATGATTTATCGCGAGTGCCCACGCTGTCTTCCTTTTTTTCTTTTTAAAGCCTCATTGAATTATTTCTCGGTGAATGGACACGTGGTTGTGTCGGTTTCCAAAAGCATCGTGTGTATGTATTGAATCGCAAATTATGGACGGACAGATCATCGTTTCTCATTTTCGCTTACTCATCATTTACGAAATCTCCATTGTTATACCGTGGACCTGCCTTTAGCGATCGCTAACTCGAATTCTTTCCCGCCATTTGAGCCTTGACGTTCCGCGCGTGCTTGACCTTATCGAGAATTCCGTGACTGCGGTAAGAGCACATGTTACAAATTCGCGATAACGTATCGTTGCTCCAGCGTTGTTAAGGTAGTCCTAGCGGACAGCCTCAGCCCACATGAGTTCAGAGAGAATTGAGAGAGAATTGCGAACACTTCTCGATGGGATAAAAATTCGAAAACAATCAAGCATATGGAAGGTGCTGAAAAGATTGTTTTTACATAATAATAACTCCAAAATATTATTAACAAATGCATAAAAAAAAAAAATTGTTCAACAAATTCCCCGGCAACTTAACGTTTTGTTCATATAAAAACAATTTGTTAATCTTTTTGAATACGTATGCATTTTTTCAGAATTTTATCTAATTTTTGAAAATCACGTTTTTTTATTAACTAAAAACGCAATTTTCAAAAATTAGACAAAATTGTGAAAAAATTCATACGTATTCAAAAAGTTTAACTTATTGTTTTTATATGAACAAAAAGTTAAGTTGCCGGAAGATTTGTTGAACAATTTTTTTTTCATTCATTTGTTAATAACATTTTGGAATTATTATTATGCAAAATCAATCTTTTCAGTACCTTCCATATGGTTGATTTTTTTCAGATTTTTATCTCATTGCGAAGTATTCGCAATTCCACTCTCAATTCGCTCTGAACTCACGTGGGCTCAGGCTGTCCGCAAGGCCTACCTTAAATGTTCCGGCGGTACGATAAAGCCTCAACATGGGAAAACACATACAATTTATTGGCGAGACTGTTGAGCATTTTGGCAAAATTAGTATACAGTAGAACCTCGCTTATTCGACTTTCGATTAACCGAGCCTCCGCGTTATCCGAAGCACCCAACTCATCCGAGGTCTCCGCGTTAACCGAGGTATAGGCTCGGATGATACGGAAAACTCGGACAAAACGGATACAGCTGCAATGCTCACGCGCAGAGTAGTCTTGCTTTGAATTGCGAGCTGCAAATACAACAGTTCCGATTTTAGAGTCAATGGTCTATGCTTATATGAAGTTCATGTTAATTAAGGAAATTACAATTATATCTAAAAGATAACTAAATGAACTAATAAAGTTAGTGTTTATATGAAGTGGTGTTATTTTTAAAAATATATAATAGTAGTACAAGTTTGAGGTGAGTATGTTATCCGTGTTATTCGAGATTTCACTTATCCGCCGTACGCTTTCCCTACATTATCTCGGATAAACGAGGTTCTACTACAAGATTATGAAGTCATTTATAAATCGGTTTATTAACCTTTCGAAGTACGGTGTATCGCAGGTGATATACCTCGTTGAATTTAGAAAAAAATTCATTAATAACCAACCGATGTATTTGAAAATTCGTACTTGTCAGAAAAAAAATGCATGCTTCAGGGTTAAATGGCTCGCATGCATGACTTACCATTTTGTTTTAAAAAAATGTTTGTAAATATCGTTTCAATTAACATTAAATGTTTCTCATATCTACTTTTTTGAAATATCGAATTTAGTATAACAATTATGAGATAAAGTTCATTTGTCGATATTACATTACACAAAAAAAAGTTTGATTTAATGTCCCGATAATTAATTTTAACTCGTACGGTAACGTTATGTGCCTAAAAATGTCATACACTCTTTGTCAATTTCCTCATCGGAATATGAATTGTTTGCACTTAAAATTGTCGACCATGTGAGGAAGAGAAATGTCATAAACAATTAATAAATTAAAAAATAGAGCTCCGTTTCCTCCGATGCTGTTGAAATTGAAAAATTCTGAATTCGGTCACGAGAAGGATATTACCGTTCGAAGGACATGTCAGCAAGGATCGCGAGGTACACAGGAGCGTGGGTTTTCTCGATCTTCGGCGTGCTCCGAGCTACCTCGCACGCCTCGTGTGTATACATAAATTCATGCACACTAGAGCTAATCCCACGCGTCGTGGCCAGCAGCGATATTCAGGTGACATTACATGACTCGAGCGGGAGAGCGAGCCAGAGTGCGTCCGTCGCGGTGTCGTTTCTTTCCTAGTCGGCCGCTAAGCCCACGCGTTCCAGCATCTAATCGTTCGCTCTGAATCATCGCGGCTCTCTTTCCTCGAGACTCCGTAATCGCGTACTGCTTCGACGACTCGAAACGACGCTCGGTTATGTTACGCTTAAAAAATTAACCGCCCTACTGACCCTTGTCTCCGTACGGCTCTTGCCGATTCGCAGCCATTTTTATGCCCGCACGTAGCTCGTAAAATTGGGTGAAACTTTGTTCGACCGTTCTCGCTTTTGGAGACGAAAATAATGCGACCTCGAGTTTCCGCGATTTTACGATCCTACCTCGTCGAACGTACGATCCGACCAGCGACGAAAAAGCTTCGCGTGCAATTTTCTTTTTATTTATTTTCGTTATACTCGCATCGTGCATTTTTGCGAACGAACAGTTTTTGATAGAGCTGATCGATAAACGCCAGAAACGACTACTTTTTATAAATCTCAAGATATCCAAAATTTGTTTCTGGATGGTATATTTGCGCACCATCAAGCTTTTTTAGACATATTTTTGCGATAATCGGCACATTTTCGATACTCCGAAGTATTGATTTTCTACCGATAAACTCCAAAAACTATCACTTTTATAAATTTCACGATATGCAATTTTTATTTCTGAGTGACATATTTGCGCACCATCAAACTTTTTTAAACTCATTTTTACAATCGATAAATTTCCTATCGACAACGTCAAAAACTATACCACTCTTCACTACCAAATTTCATGATATGCATTTTGTATTTTCGAATGGCATATTTGTGCACCATCAAGCTTTTTAAACTCATTTTTACGAATGATACATTTTCGATACCCCGATGTATCGATTTCCTATCGCCAAACGCCCAAAACTACCACTCGTTCAAATTCCCCGATATGCATTTTTTATTTCCGATTGGCACATTTGCGCACCATCAACATGTTTTAAATTCATTTTTACAATCGATAAATTTTCGATATCCCGAATTATCGATTTCCTATCGATAAACGTCGGAAATGGCCGATTTATTGAAACTCGAAGGCCAGCCACCGCGAGTCATCGCTAGCCTCGTCTTTTCGTGTGTCGTATCTTCGGGAAAGTATAGCCCGAGCGAGCCGTAACACCATCGGCAGACACAGGAAGTGACGTCAGGAGTATTACGGTGAGGATACCGGTGGAAGGTTGCGGTTGACAAGCCAAGCGTCCATTGTATGCCTCGCAGTAAATCGTATATCTATACAGACCAGAGGTCTTCATCGATTTTACTGTATGCAGTCATAGTTACAATTGGCAGTGGGTCGCGCACACGAGAACGGCTCTTCGTCATCCCATATGATTTTTTTTTAATGCTCCTGAACTATATCCGTTGCTGAGAAACAAAAGGGCGTAACTCGCGCGCTTTAGGACCGGAAGATACGCCCTTTTGTTTCCCAGCGGTCGATCGAAGTCCCACGGCCCAAAATCACGCATCCAGCTCGACGACTCGTTTGTCTCTTTCCTCCCACATATCAAGGACACTGTCGGAATGGCGCTGCGTGTATGAAAATTAATCCAACCGTCTCATCGCCCATCCTGCATCGGACACGCTCTTTTCGTGTCCGAAGCTCACAAAATTCCAGGGAGAGTTCCCGTGCGTTCGTAATATTAGCTCCCGGTGTTTGCACGGAAAACATGGGCGGTGGATGCTCGTCCGTATATCTCCGAGGGCTCACCTAATTTGCGTGAGCAAACGACGTTAGACGACCGGAGGCTTCGCCACTCCGAGCGGTTTTCCCTTCTCGTTAATGCGCGGGGAATTAATTAGCTAATTGACGCACCGAACAAGAACGCACGGAAAGATATACAAAACGCCGGAGAGGGTGAGTTACTCAGTGGAAAAGCTACAAGTTGAAAGATACGAACTTGTATTCATAAAAAATGATACAAGGGTAAAAGACATAAAATCATTGAAAAGTTAGACCGTCATTAAAAAAAAAATGCATACACAAAATTATGAATTTTGTATGCATAAAGTCTGGTTAATTTAATAGGCAGTATCGAGGTATTATTGATTGTTCGGTATACCGAGCACTAGTCGTCTCTTATCTACGGATACATTGGTGGCTGATAAGGGGCATCAGTGGAAAAGCTGAAAGTTAAAAGACACGAGCTACTATATATAAAAAATTGAAAAAAATGATGCAAGGGTAAAAGACATAAAATCGTTGAAAAGCTGGTCCGTAATTTTCTTAAAATTAATATACAAAATTATGAATTTCGCATGTATAAAGTCTGTCAAATTTAATATGCAGTATCGAGGTAATTTGCGCGGTATGCCGAGCACTAGAAGTCTCTTATCTACGGATACATTAGCGGTTGACGCGGGATATCAGTGGAAAAGCTGAAAGTTAAAGGAAACGAGCTGCTATAAAAAAAAAGATGAAAGGGTAAAAGACATAAAATCGTCGAAAAGCTAGACGGTCATTTAAAAAAAATGTATCTCCAAAATTAATAATAATAATAATAATAATAATAATAATAATAATAATAATAATAATAATAATAATAATAATAATAATAATAATAATAATAATAATAAAATGATAAATCTCGTATGCATAAAGTCTGTTGAATTCAATATGAAGTATCGAGGCAGTATTGATTGCTCGGTATGCCGAGCACTTGTCGTCTCTTATCTACGGATATATTAGTGGCTGACACGGGAGAATGTTGCTCCCGGATTTCGAGAGGTGCTAAGAACGTCGGATGTGCGGGTAATCGAGACTTCTCGATGAGTCCTCACTCGCTGGTGCCAGCCATATAAATTGCCGCTCCTCGCCGGACTCGCGCGGAGCCTCGGCTCGCTCCATTCTCGAAGGCGGGCAGCACGCGCAACAGAAATGA
Source organism: Exephanes ischioxanthus (assembly GCA_958510785.1). Classification (NCBI taxonomy): domain Eukaryota; kingdom Metazoa; phylum Arthropoda; class Insecta; order Hymenoptera; family Ichneumonidae; genus Exephanes; species Exephanes ischioxanthus. Next base: position 11,653,040 of record OY294016.1, read on the forward strand.
CGATGAACATCGAGGTGATTTTTCGAGAGCACACAGAATCGAGACAAGTGGGTCGTTGCCTAGGCCGTACCGGTCGAGGCAACATACCATATATGCAACGCTTATAAAAGTGTACCCACGAAAGCCCAACATTCGTCGCCTCGAGAGTTTATACATATATGTGTATATAAAATACACGCAGCCGTGCGTCTCTCGCAAAGATCGAATGGCCATCGATCGGATTTCTATCGGTTGGCTATTCGCCTTCGACAGTCTTTTACCCTATATTCCCGGTTCTCTAACGAGTAAAAAAAAAAAAAGAAAAAAAAAAAATCTTTTACATCGATATTTCGCGAAAGGAAATCGTATAAATTTATCTTCGACATATCGAGAGAGTTCGATCCAATTTCGATCGCGACGCGTTATTAGGCGTTATCTTACTCGGGGACTCACCTGCAGCATCTCGAGACGCGAGGACGCCTGGGGCGCAGCCATCCTGCACGGTCGAAGCGTTCACCTTTGGCCCCCCTGCTCGCTCGTGCGCGCGATCCCGATCGCCAAGGGCGCCGTGAGCCCCTTATTAACACCTGAAACATGTTATTAATTTTTTTTTTTTTTTTTAAATATACAAATATAATCCTCAAGGTCGTCCGTGGTAACTTTGCAAATTTTAGGCATCTCGGAAAATTAAGGTAACAAGCCACGTACACAGTAAAAAATAATTTCGTAAAATCGGAATGCGAAATTTCGTAGAAATAATTTTGTTAAATAAGTAACAAACTCGTCTGTCACTTAATTGAATATACGAACCAGTCCTCTTATTTCCCATGTCATTGACAATTTCAGTTTGTACTTTTGTTTGTAAAGTTAGAAAATTAAGAAATAAAAAATTGTGGATCGTTTGTGGACAATGAGTTGTGGTAAAAAGTACAAACTATTTTTACTGTGTAGTAGGGAATAGCGGGGCAAAATGGAACAGTGGGGCAAAACGGGATAATGGAGCAAAACGTAATTTTCCAGTAACTTTCGAATGGTCGCGGTGGTGCTGGGTGGAGAAAAACGGGGTTGAAAGTCCGGATACATCGTTGGGACAAAATGAGCCATCCAAAAGTTATTGGAAAATTGAGTTTTGCCCCACTGTCCCATTTTGCCGCGTTCTCCCCTAATAAAGCAGTTTTGTACACGTGAAGAGAAGTTATCCTACAATTTTATTTTTTGTGCACTTTTCAATTGTTCTTTTTGTCGACAATCCGGATCATTGACAAAAAAAAAAAAAACAGATTTTAAAATTGTGAGAAAAAAGAATTGTACGAGTTTGTCGACATGTGTCTGTTAAACCTAAGAGCCTTCTCCGACTTGCGCGCGATCTTCCCTCTTCCCAGATGTGACATAAGCGATAATTAATCAACGATACAATTATCTTCCAAGTTTTTTTTTCTCCACGTTTTTTTTTTTTACCTACTCGCGATCTTTCGATAATTGAACGCCCGACCGCCCACACCCTCGTCTCGTCCCACAGTTTCTTCTCGAACGCACGATCGTGCGCTCGGTCTATGTTGGTTTTCCCACCGACCGTAAAGGAGCCCCCTTAACGAATTTGCAAATGAAACGCGCGCGAGACGAATCTCATCTTCCGGCCTATTAACTTAACGAACGTGCGCCACTGCGCGTTACGCGTACAATTGCGTGGGTCGCCGTATTAAGCAATGCGATCCGTTGAGCAACGCCGATCGATCAGGAGTGACTTTGATTTCTCCATAATAAGGTTGAACTGTTGTTAATATTTTTTTCTTCTCTTTTTTTTTTCCCTCATTTCGTTACGTGACTTCAATTACGCGCCAGATAAATCCGCAGACGGGGTACTCTATAATTAACCTTGCGACTTGGTTCGTGACCATTTGAAGCTGAAAGGCGGATTGTGCGCGCCTGTGGCTTTCACGCGAGTCTCCGTGCGTCCGTGTGCGCGTTTGCGGCCGTCCGTGTGAAAGTCACTCGGCGAGAGCGTGCCAAAGTTGACTGGACTGGACCGCAAGGCGTCAAACGGATGCTGTCTGCCCGGGTGCGTGTCTGCTCTCCTGCGGCACATGGTACGCACGTGGTGCGCACCGAGAGTGCAGCGAGAGAGAGTTTGACAGTTAACGGACGGATCGCCAAAAAGAGAAGCCTTTATTATTTTTTTATTTAATATTTGAAAAAAAAAAAGAAATAAATTCACAATCAGCTTTCGATTCCGGTGACGATAAATTTCCAAGAAAATACAGCAAATAGGTGCAGATTATTCTTAATGTTCGTTCGATCGTAAGGACTTACCAGCAAACTCGACGACTTCGTCGCAGATCGCCTTTATTGTTTGTTTGTTAATTATTTATTTATTTTTTTTACCGCCTTGTGTAATTTCTATGTTGAATATTTTTTATGTTATGAGAAATTTGAGTCGGATGCGTTTTGAGAAGTTTGCCGCGCCGGGTCGCGGAGTTCGAGCGAATGTTCTCTAAAATAAAAAGGGCGTGTTGCCGAAGTGAGGACCGACGTAACACTGACGGTCCTGGCTTCTCCCTCACTTCTCATCAGTTCCGAGAGTCCGCCGGCCGTGGCGAGTCCTCGACTCCCTCCTTCGCCTCGCCTGTATCTTTCGTACCGCGTTGTTCTCCCGTTCGCCTCGCGGAGGCGAAACTTCGCGGCGCTCGACGGCGCGAGCCTCGCGAACGCCCGCTGGACGGAGAGAGAGCAGCGTCGAGAGCGAACGGATTGCCGGACCGAGGAGAAAAGGGTTATCAACCTCGGCGGCTGTTGCTGTTCAGCGCTGCAGCGTCGTGCAGATTAAACGGGAAGGTCTTTTCAGACCTCGCTTTTGCATCTCGGGATTCGTCAGGCCACTGCCCGAAGAAAAAGACTCGTCTCGATCCTCGTATGGACGGTCCGTCTGCAATGGTCACATTAATTTCATCCAATTTGACGAGATGCAAAGATTTTTTTGTAGGGACGTGCGAATAATCAGAATTTTTTATAATTCATTATTAATTGACTATGAGTAATTCAATTCGAAATTTGAATTGAATATTCGAATAATTCGAATACAGTAAAACCTCGATTAACCGGAGTCGGATTAACCGTGCGTCTCTCGAGGCTTTTTTTTATGCGCGGAGCAAACCAAAGTCACTGACTACTTTAAAAAAAAAAAAAAAACTTGCTTCGTACTATTAATGAAAAAAATATATCCAAAGCTTTACATTCTAGTTCACGCTATTTAACGATTAAGTGCAAGTTGTAACAAATGTCATTACTCGTCAAAATAAAGTTGTATCATTAGCCATTATCGACTTATATACTTTCGCTGTCCAGTTCGGATTAACCGGGATTTCGATTATCCGGGGACTCTTCGGTCCCCAGTATCCCGGTTAATCGGGGTTCTACTGTAATTCAAATTTTTATGAATATTCATGAATAATTCGAACATCAAAGTGGAAGACCATATGCGATCAGAGCTGGGCAAAATACTCGAAAATACTCAAAATACAAATTACAAAATACTTTTTGTACTTAAAATACATCTATAAGTACTTCGTTTAAATACTTTTTAAAATACCTTGTAAAAATCAAAGTACTTAAACGAAGTGCTTATAAATGTATTTTAGTATTTGATGTTTTGAATATTTTCAAGTATCTTGCCCAGCTCTGGAATTAACCGGAATATTTGAATAATTCGGATTATTCATGAATATTCGTATTATGCAATTTTTGAACTTAATATCAAAATTCAATTCAATTCAATTGCTATTCGCACATCCCTAATTTTTTGTTATCGCCTCGGGGAGGAGTTTCTGCACTGAGAAAAAAAAGTTGTTGGATTAACCAAGGCGCGTTCACCTACGTTCAAAGGCGTTATTTAGTTGGTACAATAAAACATTTTGTTTGAATCGAAATATTTTGAATCGACTGAAGCGAGTGATCGTTCAACAAAACAATGATTTTGTTGTACCAACCAAATAACAGCTTTGAACGTATGTGACTGCGAATTCGGTTAATCCAACCATTTTTTTTTCTCAGTGTGACAACTTTTGCATCCAAGTTCCATCGGACCCAATTTTATTTTAGTGGACAGTAAAGAAGGGCTTGGGACAAATTGGGACAATTCACGACGAAATGTCCACAATTTTTTTCCTCTTAGTTTTATATTTTTTTTTGTTTGACAACCAATCTTATTACCAGATATGCATGTCTGCTATACTGGTGCTTATCTACAGATATGCACTAGCGGTGCATCTTTGTAAATATCGTTAAGCAATCGGTCGAATCAATGCTTTTTTTCGATGTGCGCTTCAACGAAAGACGACAAGTTTATGAAAAGTAACGGGTTACAAAAAAAAAAAATTATCTGCATATCTGGATGCATATCTGTTTAACAGGGGAAAAACTTGTAAAGTTATTGTGAAAAAGGTTGTGGACGTTGTGATTGGTTGGAAAAAAATATTGGTACTTCAACTTCACTCCTGACTTTCTATAAGTAAGAGTTAGTGGTGGATTTGAAACAACAATAAATTTTTTTGGGAAACATTTTTTTTTTTCATTGTACAAACTTTGTTCACCGTATATATGAAACGTGCAGCAGCATCTCTGCAAAAGAAAAGTGGGCATTTTAGTTCCCACTTCACACACAATTCAATACTTTTTCACATTAACTTTACAATGGTTTCCCCTGTTAAAAATAAGATTGCTTGGCAAACAAAAAAATTCTAAAATTAATAGGAAAAAAATGGTGGACTTTTTTTTACTGTCTACTGAAATAAAATTAGCTTCGATGGAATTTGGATGCAAAAGTTTCCGAAACTCGTCCGCGAGGCGATAACAAAAATATCTTTGCTTCTCGTCAAATTGGATGATATTAATATGACTATTGCAGACGGGTGGTCTAACGTGGAGAGAGACGACTCTTTAAAATATGTATTTTTGTGAATCAACTACGACTTGACCTATTTGGCAAAAATTAGGAATCTATTTAATGCGATCCTGCGTTTTATCCCGGGAGCAGTAATATGCTAAGCTCAATGTTGTAGCAGTCGCTGCTCGAGAACTTCAAACTATATATACGTAACAGGCGTTGTGTAGAGTCCATCGGGCCAGCGGCTGCTAAATATGGTTCTCTCGCATCGTTGCGAGGATCCGAAACGCGTCACTTGATACGCGACGTGATTCACTATCGACACTGTAACAATTTTTTTTTGTAACCCATTACTTTTCATAATCTTCTCGTTTCTCGTTGAAGCGCACATCGCAAAAAATCATTGATTCGACCGATTGCGTAACGATATTTACAAACATGCTCCGCTAGTGCATATCTGTAAATAGAATCCTATTATTATTTTATAAACTATTTATAAATAGAATCCTATTATATCGCGAGCCTCATCGATAATCCAGTCCTTTTCATAAACTTTTCGTAAACTTATCATAAACTTTTAATTAACATTCCATAAACTTTTCATATACTTTTCACATACTTTTCATATACTTTTCATGAACTTTCCACGAACTTTTCATAAACTTTTCATAAACTTTTCATAAACTTTTCATAAACTTTTCATAAACTTTTCATAAACTTTTCATAAATTTTTCATTAACTTTTCATTAACTTTTCATTAACTTTTCATTAACTTTTCATTAACTTTTCATTAACTTTTCATTAACTTTTCATTAACTTTTCATTAACTTTTCATTAACTTTTCGTTAACTTTTCGTTAACTTTTCATTAACTTTTCATTAACTTTTCATTAACTTTTCATTAACTTTTCATTAACTTTTCATTAACTTTTCATTAACTTTTCATTAACTTTTCATTAACTTTTCATTAACTTTTCATTAACTTTTCATTAACTTTTCATTAACTTTTCATTAACTTTTCATTAATATCACGTTGAAACGCACCCAGAAAAAATCATTGATTCGACCGGTCGCTTAACGACATTAATAAAAACGCCCCGTTAGAGCATATCTATAAATAAAATCGTATTATTATTTCTAATATAACGAGCCCGATCGTCAATTCACTCCAGTTCCCCGACAAACGCGTTAATCGAACACCTTGTTACCTCATTGTCTTACAAATCGCTAACCGTTCTGCAAATTACTTCGCGATGTTTCCATCGGGAGATCCATAATAGACTCGGCGGGAGTTACGATTGCTTGTACTTGTAAACGTGTCTCGTAGATTTATCGCTCGAGTGTGCTTATGCAAACGCGTGCCTGTGTAGCGTCAATTCCCTCGTTCTCCCTCCGCTCGGATATATTCAGCAGGTGAGTAAGCCGTCGAGAGAGGTATAAGATTATAATGCCGATTCCGAGAGAGCGAAAATCGTGCAGGTATATCGCAGTCGTAGGTTTGAGTTCAAGTCGTAGTGGGACGGGTTAAGGTAGTTTCCATCGGAACGATGCCTGAGAACAGAGTTCCGCCGCGGGAGCGCTATCGCTGCGAGTTAGAGGTTTCGTCCTGATTCTATAATTTCGCCGTTCGCGATATAACACACACACCGCTGTATTTCGGTATGGTAAGTTATATCGGGCTCGGTGCTCGTGCCACACGACGTCTATCGATCGGTTATAATTATCGCTTTCGCGGGGACCTTTCTCCGACGGGTGCTGTACACAGCTTCGTGGAAATACGTTCGACCAAATGGGGGAGCACAGCGTTCACCGCAAACCGTACCGCGAGTTGCCGAACTAGAGGGTTGAATTGGAGTGGCCGAGAGTGGCGAAGGGACTCGCAACTCTAGATCGCAAACTGTATTGACGACGGAAAGCGGGCTCGTTATGCAGTTCCGGTATTGAATGAGGAAACGTGGATGAGGCTTTCCTCAAACTCTGAGGGGACTGCTAAGCACACTGTTTACCGAGGGATGCTGCGGAAATTACACGGAATGGGGGGGGGGGGGGGGGTATTTTCAAGTATTTAATTTTGAAGTTGGGAAGATGGTGTGTCGTGGTCGAGCGAGGTGGACGGAAAAGTTTGCGAATAGTCGTCTGTGTTTTACTAATAGCGGTACTTTGGTATTCCAGGGGACAGCGAGGCATCACGGAAAAATGGGGCAAAACGGACCATTATTATCAAATTTTTTGTGCATTTTTTTTTTACAAAAGTCTCTTTTGACACGATAAAAAGAGTTCGCTGATTTGACAAACATTTCTTGTCCAAAAATGTTCGCAATCCATTACTCGTTCATTTTGTAATTATTTTAAAAAAAGTACAATCTTCCGTTTTGCCCCGGTCTCCGATACTTATGACTGCGGTCGGATATAGACTCTCGCTGCACAAAACAGTATTATATTGAATTTACTATATATATGTATACAGCGTATATATCTACTTTCGGACGAGAGAGCTTCCTCGCTCCGGCTCCGGCGAGTCCGGCAAACTTGTTTTGAAGGGTTTCAGCCGCGGCTAGTATAGAAACGGCAGTGGCGAGTGCAGACTCTCCCACTTCCTTCTCATATTCCTCTTCTTCGTTTCACCTCTCTCGTCCGGATCTGAGGAAACTTGCGGCCAGCCAGAAGCAAATCTCTCCGCTTGCGAACCACGTAAATTCTACTTTGTCTTTTAGCTATTTGTCTCTTGTATATGTATATATGTATATATACATACATATATATTTGTTTATATCTATAGTGTGCCGGTTGTTTATTCCAGAGAATCTCGACGTTTCATAGTTGAGAGCTTCGAAGCTGCTCCGAGACTTCGTCCCAGTTTCGTCTCTCAGAATATCGCACGATTGATCAATACGATTAATTTCATGCCCGATTGTTCGTGTACGAAAGAATAAAACTCGATTTCTCGATAGAACGGAATGTATATATGGGAGGACGAGCCTAAACGGGAAGCGAATAAGTAAAGGTCCTTCGGATAAGTCCTGAGTTATGAATTGTTTACCAACATAAAAATGAAAATCGCCATAAATGCTTCGAGCAGCAGAGAAAAAACTTGGTTTGGGGCAAAATGGAGTATCCCTCGACCTCACCCCGGCACGACAATTGAATTTTTCAATTCGCCCCGATTTAGGAGGTAAGGGAACTTGGGTCAAAACGCACCAGTGTCTTTTATTTGAGATGCGACGCGTTTTGTGTATTATGAAAAATCGATGGGTTGCTCTCATTGCGTTATGGTGCCCAATATGCGCATTATGTTCCGTTCCCATTTTACCCCAGTCTCGCCAGTATTTTGGTGAATTATTCGAAAAAAATGTTTGGTACCCCAATTTCGTCCGTATTTGCAGTTTTCCGCGTTCCCATTTTGCCCCAGACATAAGGAAACAGTATCGGTATATTACAGAATCGAGAAAACGCGAGCGCAACCGCGACCGTGTTGCTCTCCCGGGGGTCTCTTCTCTCGCACGTACCATTATATCCGTACTATCTCTCAGTTCTCACTTCGCCATTTGCCTCTTTCGCTGTTCCCTCTTCCCGTTTCATTTTAACCTCCCTGCCCCCCTTTCGATTCTCGAAGAACCATCGATTTCAATCTCGAAAATCCAATTTTCAGAGTCACGTACCGCGTGCCACGGGTATCGGACTGTGGTGCTTGCGCGGGCGCGAATTTCTGGCATTCGATTCTTGGCACGACGTCGTTTCCGTTTTTCGTATGTACGTACACGAGCGTAAATTTCCTCGTTCCCCCGGTCGGGGACCCGACAGTCGTATGCCCAGCGCCCGTCACGATAGAAGAAAATTGATCGAATTCACTGTATGACGACGGGAAATTTCCGATATAAGCTCCTGACTTTCTCGGTCAATGTTTTTCAACTTCCCTCAGTATAAACCATCTTCCACAATATAATCCTTATAGGGGGCGTCGCGGCAACATTGGGGATGAGTCCGGAGTTACGAATTGACTGTTTGCTGACCAGAAAATTAATTTCCTAATAATTTTTCCGATCTATCGAGAAAAAGTTACGAATTGACTATTTGCTGACTAGAAAATTAAATTCCTAATAATTTTTCCGATCTATCGAGAAAAAGTTACGAATTGACTATTTGCTGACTAGAAAATTAAATTCCTAATAATTTTTCCGATCTATCGAGAAAAAGTTACGAATTGACTATTTGCTGACTAGAAAATTAAATTCCTAATAATTTTTCCGAGCTATCGAGAAAAAGTGCCTTCTGGGGCAACATGGACTGCTCTTCGACCTGACCGTCATCATGAGAACTGATATTTTTATTACATAACCCATTTTACCCCAGTCTTCCCAGTGAAACGATGGACTTTTCGGAAAAAAAAAAAAATTGGTAGCCCATTTTGCCCCACAGTTTAGTGTTGCCCCATTTCGTCCCCGGTCTGACTTACCTGTATCGACAGCGCCAGCATTATTCACCCAATCACCGATAATGAGATCGATTTACTTCGAGCCCGGATACTTGCACAATATCGTATTGTAATTTTCGATCCAAGAGTTGAAAGGAGCTCGCGGAGGGACAAGCGGGGTCTTTGAGGTTTCGTAGAGGGAGGAAAACGCCGCGAGCGTGACGTCCCGTTCGCGACTACGAGACCGGAACCCTCCGCGGGATAAAGAAGCGCCTCCAGACCGGAAGTCCCCTCGCCGGGCGCTCGTATACCTCGCTCGGGAATCCTTTTCTTCGATCATCTCTTTTGTGTCTCCCACGGAATTTTTACAACTTCTCATGTGTCCATCAACTCGAGCTATTCGAAAGAATGATCCTGTTGTTATTACACACATTATACATGTAACTGCATCAGTGCGTAGAAACAAGCATCTGTGAATGTTCCTCAAGAGGCACAGTACATTCCACGAAAGACACCACTTGCACACTGTGCCCCATTTCCCCCCTACATACGAGAATTGTTACGATAGATTATAACTAAATTATAACAATATAGATAGACTAGCAGGTTGTTATTGCTGGGGTGCTTCACGCCCTCGCTATCGACTCTGGTATTTAGAAACCGAAAATTTAGAGTTCCGGAGCTTTACCGGAAATACGTCACTTTCGGTTGTAAAATAAGATTTATATACATAAGTCAAATGTGAGAGCCTCTCGTAACACTCTCACGGATACCTCACGTAACATTCATGGATACTCATGGACACTCAACGAAACTCACAGCTCTCCAAATGTGAGTGTCCTTGAGTGCCCTTGAGTGTCCTTGAGTGTCCTTGAGTGTCCTTGCGTGTCCTTGAGTGTCCTTGAGTGTCCTTGAGTGTCCTTGAGTGTCCTTGAGTGTCCTTGAGTGTCCTTGAGTGTCCTTGAGTGTCCTTGAGTGTCCTTGAGTGTCCTTGAGTGTCCTTGAGTGTCCTTGAGTGTCCTTGAGTGTCCTTGAGTGTCCATGAGCGATATGGGTGTCTGTGTTATTTGGGCAATGAGTGTCTGTGTTATTTGGGCAAAGTGTCTGAGAGAGTGTCTTGTATGTGAGACAGTAATAGTCTTGTATTTTATTGTTAAATAGATTTTTTTTAAAAATGGCCATTATAGTGGACATTTGTGTGAATTTCGTTACTTGTTCATAATTAGCAATTTTTTTAAAGGCTAATGTTGTTTTTACTAAGTTCATGGACACCGTCCATGTGGCAATTTCAATGGTGCGCGTATGGATATCTCGGTAGGTCGTGAAACAGTCATATACTATAAATGCTACACGCAGTTTCCTCTCAACGCGAGGAGTCCCCGTTGGGAAACACGTTTTCGCATGTACCTGGAGTGCAATAACAGTGCCCACTCTGCTGGTTACACCGATGGGCTGCTGCTGGACACCTCGCACCATCTCTCCCGTTCCGGTCATCCTTGTCCTCCCGCTCCTGCTGCTGCTGGGGATGGAAATTACCAAATGTCCGCTGCTATAACCCTGGAATTTACTGCCCGGGCGTGTTGGACACTCTGGGAACGGAGAATCGCTACTTTAGGCTATGCCTCTGTCGATTTCGATGTTAAAACAAGAACAACAATAGAGAAAGAAAAACGAAGGTCATATTCGAAAGTTGGTAACGATCTGCAAATCGATCGTTAAATTAACGAGCCACTCGATCGATTCGTCTTTTCCCCGTTTTTTCTCATTCCCTTAATTGAGCTTCGAAAAAAACCCTTTGCCTATATCCGTGTGTCACAATTAGAGTTATTGCGGTGATCGCGTCGGGGCGACTATCAGCTAACGAGTAAAAAAAATACAGAGTTCTGTTTTGCCGACCCCTCGTTCGCCGATAAGTAGGCTGGTAGCCGCGCTCCGCGTGGAGAAAATTTTTTTGTGGTTCTCCGGATGACCATCAGGTGGCGCTAGTCTTCGGTGTCCATCCAGCAACGCTCCCCTTCCACTGACTGCCGAAAGGCCTTCCGAAGTTTTACGACTCCGGTACCGTCGAGCTGTACTACTTCGGGTCGGCCCGATAACGGCTTTTACTACTGTAGCGCAGATAGTAAGCTGCGCCGTGGAGGATTGGGCAAAACGGAATGGCGAAAACATAAAAGCCGGCGAGGATTACTCCGAAGCTACGCATTGGATGTTCACTAAAGGGAAATAAAAGTCGTAACAATCACTTCTCGCATCGCGAGAAAAATTGAGGCTTGGGGCAAAATGAAACGATAGTGAAATTCGCAAAATTCATCGTCGACACTCCGAGTCACCGATTTGATTTATTTTTAGTGCGAAAGGTCAAAAGCGGATAACACGAACTGATAAATAAATTGAGAATCCGACGTAGCCCGAGGATGACAAAAACCATTAGTCGATGCGAATGACGCGCGAGACGTCGGATAAATTATTTCGAGTTAGCCGACCCTCATTTCTCGTCGCTACAGTCAAAGGCGAATTAATCGAATAGCTCACCAAATCGGAACACTAATAATTGTCTACGAGTGTGGGGCGAAAAAAGGGGCACAAAAAAAAAGAAGAACCAAGAAGACACCCTCGGGAAAATGAATAATCGAAGAATGCCCGACTATAGCCCACGAGAGCGGGAGCGCGCTGCGGTGTAATTATTGTTCTTATTTTTATTGTGAATCACCATTCCTGTGCCTCGTTCGTTCCCTCGGGAAATAGTGAGCGAGCGACACTCGTCGCTGGGTGAGGGGAGGGACGAAAAGAGGCGCGAACATTTTTTCATATGCACGTACACCGCCGCAGCTATGGGGGGTAAAGGATGAAGTCTATAGAGTGTGGAAAAGCCGAGTAAATTGACACAGAGGATAACGAAGCCACTGAAATATTGTGCACGAGTAAGCAAATAATAACAACGGGGATAGGGTAGACGGCCGGCGCGGTGTTATAATTGGACGAGGAATGAACGATACGAGAGGAACAGCGGGTCTGCGAAGTAGATTGTATGTACGTCAGCGGTAAAGTCGTCGGGCGCTTCCCTCGTCGTCGTCTTCGCCGTCGGGAACGTGATCAGCTTGACGACCGGAGAATTAGTTTCCCATTTTCTCAAAATCTCAAAGAGTACACTGTCGCGAGGCTTCGTTAACATTTTCCTCCGAAGCTCTAAAAATTTTACATTACATTTCCGTTTTACACTTTTATCGTTGCACCGATAAAAAGGTTTCGTAATATCAACTAAGCTGCGATTGCGGGTGGCGAAGGAAATGTTTGGTCGGTTGAACAAAATGTTTTTTACAATCAATAACAGAACAGTCAATTCAACTAAATATTCGGTCACATGACTAAATAATTCGTTCAATCAACTAAATATTTCTTTCAAACGATCCAAATATTTCCTTCGCCACTCGCAACCGCAGCTTAGTTTATATTACCAAACCGGTGTGCAGATTCGTCGCTCGTTCGGTGCCCGGGTGTTCTAATAAGCGGTAAGTCTTGGACCAGAATTTAATTTTTTTGATTTTGCTTCCTCATAGAGGAAGCTTTGTTTTCGTGAAAAAATTAGTTTTCGAGATTTTGACGTGAACGTGTTCAGAATGTTCCCAAACATCCAAAAAACACATTTAGAAAAAATTTCTGGGTGTGTGTGTGTGTGTGTGTGTGTGTGTTTGTGTGTGTGTGTGTGTGTGTGTGTGTGTGTGTGTGTGTGTGTGTGTGTGTGTGTGTGTGTGTGTGTGTGTGTGTGTGTGTGTGTGTGTGTGTGTGTGTGTGTGTGTGTGCAAATCATGTAACGTTCGTAATTTGAAAACGGCTTGAGATATCGAGGTGAAATTTATCACGCATGTTGAGGGGTCGATCCTCAATATTCGTTTCAATTTTTGGCCAAATCTATGCAGTCGTTCAGATTTTACGCGGTTTTGAATTTTTTCGAAAATGTCTGTGCGCGCTCTAGCGCCCTCAATTTTTGACATATCGGGCTAAAAACTTGCACATAAATGGACTGTTGTCGACCACCGATCGGTATTTTGTTATAATAAAAATTACCAACCGGTGCGTTGGTCTAGTGGTTAGCATGCTCGCCTCTAAACCAGAGTACCGGTAGGTCGAGGGTTCGATTCCCGGTGCCGTCGTTTCGTCGAGAAATAAAATATGGGCGGAAGATAGCTCCAGATCTATCTTTGAGGCACACGCGTACTTGTCCGTGTGTGTCACAAGTATATAGCTATAGTCCATGTTTACATTCTCGATGAACCTGGACGTAGCTCCGATGCCGTGAAGCGAATCTGAGACCGACTGTATCGGCATAGGGGAGACCGGGGCAAAATGGCACAGCGGGGCAAAACGGGACTGTCAGGGCAAAACTCAATTTTTCAATCATTATTGGATGCCCCATTTTGTCCCAACGATACATCCGGATTTTTAAACCCGTTTTGCCCCACGTACCACTATCGCCACCATCTCAAAGTTATTGGAGAATTGCGTTTTGTCCCATCATCCCGTTTTGCCCCGGTGTGCCATTTTGCCCCGCTCTCCCCTACGTTTTCTGCAGTTTCCCTATGCTTTTAGTTATAAGACTAAGGTGAATACGATACAGTGGGGAAGTCGGCTGCAGCCGCAAAAATGGGGAGACTGGCTCGGTGCGTAAGGACAAAAAACAGAATTGGACATAACAGTGAAATAGAGGACTCAGTAATTACGCATCAACCGAGCCGACCCGCTATAAGGCAGTAGTAGCTTTGAGAAGCGGGGGACAATAACGAAAAAAAAAAAAAAAAAAAATTACCCGATGTGTAAGCTCGAATGTTTCAAAGCTCAACGAATACGCTATGACGTAAAAGTCTATAGGAGAGACGTAAAATTCGATAGACTTTTGTTCCATTACCGTTCATTCTATGTTCCTGAGAGCGGGGCGAAACGGACTACTCTTACCGACTTTTCATCGCGGGTAATTAAAGAACAGTGTCTCGTCTGGAATTGACGATCCGTTTTGCCCCGCTCTTCGCTATGTGAAATCTGCACACAGACTACGTTTTATTTTTTATACGTATATTCCGACGATTCGAAGCAATAACGCATCTGCAGGGAGAACATAGGAAACGGATATTCAACGTTGGAAAACCACGAGTTCTACCGAGCAAAGTACCGTCCAGAGCTCCACTATCTTTCGAGACAATAAATCATTTTCCAGCTCACGAGAACGGGAGAGCTCTCCGTGCGCGCTTGCTTTCGTATAACTCTTACACCAATAATATAGACATATAATATCTTCGGGAATACATTTCCTAGCGGTCCGCTTTATATAAATACGATTATGTCTGTGTATCAGTTGCTCTCGGAACTTTTCCGATAATAGTTCAAGAAAGCCTCATTAAACATCGTTAGCCCCCTCATAGTCGATTTTACCGCCGTCATACATTTTCGCTCCACGAAAAAGGGAAAAATATCTATACTGGAGAGCGGGGCAAGATGGGCGCCCGGGACGAAATGGGTTAGTGAAAAATGAGGCCGATGCGGGGAGTAATGGACCACTCCAAAATTATTTTTAAAATGAATAAAGACCTGGACGGAAAAAAGATCAAAATCTTTCGTGAGCAATAACAGAAGTAAAGAATTCGTAAAATAGGGAGGAGGGGCAAAATAGTGTACCCAAAAAATTATGTATCCGCGGAGAAAAAACTCGTCATCGGAAGACGTCCTCGATGATAGATTCTTCTGTAGCCTTTGTTTTGTGAACTTCTTCGATGGGCACGATATCATCGTCCAACGATGCTTCTGTTGGCTTAATTTCCTCCGAGGGCATTACATCGTTGTCTAAGTTCGTCTCTGCTCGATTAATTTCCTAGGACACTATATCGCCATTTCAGGCCGCCTCTAACGATGTATCCCTTTGATGTCGGTCAGTTTCCGCAGCGGAAGTGAGCTCGTTAGGGGGTGTCGTGGGCACATATCCACATAACTGCGGACGGTTCGTCACCTTGGCCGGCATTATCGTCAGTGAAAACATCGCGACTGAAGGACAATGTGCCCGTTTTTCGGAAGCCATTTCTAGCAGTTTCTGGCGTGGCTGATTCTCGAAAGTTTTCCCGAATCGCGCCGGAATTCGCGCCGGTTTCACCACGCGACCTGCACTCAACCGCATCCATTCTTTTACTTCACCGGAATAATAAATAGATATCGGCCGCATAAAGCTAACGTCCATTGTCTACAGTTTATGCTTGTAATGGGGCGGAAAGCATAGTATGATAACGTGATTTTCTCGAGCATGTTCAATAACCTTAAGGTTCCTGGTCTGGGTAGTGTGTCTATCCAATAATAATGCCACTAGTTTCTATTCTATTTAACAAACATGGCCTAGAATGCAAAAAAAAAAAAAAATGTACCCTTTTTCGTCTGTCTGTAGATCTGTCCCGTCCGAAAATGCAATCATTTTTTTTTTAAGAGAGACTTTGGATTGCGGCGAAACTTGCGTGTCGGTAACTATGATTCTGTTTACGAAGAACCCGACAGTCGTGCGAGTCCTAGGGATGAAAAACATTCAATGTCCCGAGCGCTAAATAAACGGTTCGATGCCGAGACTCGCTTGTCGGCCATCGATTAAGTCGATGTTGATGGAACCAAGTTTTGCGCATCGAGTACCTCGACGAGGGCTTCCAAACAATACCAATGAATGAAGACAGAATAATAATAATAATAATATTTTTGAAGCTCGTCAAATGTTGATTATTAACCGAAGAAGGAACAGGGCTTCCGTCCGTGAACTTGCGTGGCTTATACACTTAGGCGGCTTCTTCATATAAAATATAATAAAGACAGAATAATAATAATAATAATTTTTTGAAGCTCATCAAATGTTGATTATTAACCGAAGAAGGAACAGGGCTTCCGTCCGTGAACTTGCGTGGCTAATACACTTAGGCGGCTTCTTCATATAAAATATAATTACGGAATTGAGTTTCGAATTAATTCATCCTCTTCGGTAGTTAACGTTATTTTCCTATTTGCATAAAATTTGCCTTCGAAATTTACATAAAATTTTGATAAAAGTTGATGAGTTGATTTTGAACCTCAAGAATTACAACAAACGAACCGAGCTGAGAAATGATTTCTCTTTTAGCCCGATGAACCAGCAATTCTATATTTACATCGAGAATGTAGTGTTTAGAAGCGCTCGGTGCCCGCGTGACAACTGATAGTCAATATTGAAGCATAATACAGATAAAAACAAGTGGACGAATTTAGATATACATATTTTCGTATGTGCGAAATCTACCACATCGCAAGCCTTCTGGCATTTTTCACGGAAGGAAGTGAACTCCGCGGCGCTGCTATATTGATTGTCTAACCGTTTGAACAATAGAGTGACAGAGTTTGCAGCGGATTGGTTGATTAACAACGGAGATATCAGCATTTATTCATAGCGGGTCCAACTTAAGCGGTCTTCCCCTAAGACTGTATTCTATTGTCTGTAGTAGCAAGGACTTGAAATTATCGACGATGACCATATTAAACTCCATTGCTCGAGCTGCAGACGTGGTTTCCGGCTGGCTCAAAGATAGGGTGGGATTCCTCTTCAAGAATCCACTCATCCAGTCTTCGCCAGCTATTCTGTCACTGAATAGACGACGAATATTGTCTTATTCGGCAAGGTGCCATGGCAATATTCGCAATTCCGAACTGGACAAGCCATGGAGATGAGTTTCCGTACGTTGCAGGTCGTCAACCAATTGTTTTTCTTGAGCTGGGCTAAATAATGTGTCGAATCCTCCCAACCCTCGAAAATAGAATGTTACTGTTAATTTTATTATCTTCATAATAGACACAGTGAACAAGTTGGCGAGTGAGAATTAACGTGGTTCGGACAACTAATAGAAAAACAATTGAAGTGAGCCCGTGAGTCAATGAATTCAAAAGCAATTCAAGAGTCACTAGACACGAGATGGTACGAAAACTTTGCATTGCTTGTAAACGGTTGGAGATAGCTAGTTGAAAATTGGTACACTAGTAGAGTGGAAACGTCTCTTCATCCAGTGCAATTTTTATGCAGATTGAGGCCGAATTGGAGATTTCACGCGATTTTGAATTTTAAAAACCTGGTCGTCGTATCTCTAACTAGCGTAAATTTTGTCCTAAAGTGATTGTCCTAAAACTGCCCACAAATATAATATCTTGATCAAAGACCTTTGGTATTGTCAAAGAAAAGTTTTTACTTTTTTCCTCTCATGTTTTTATATTATTTTCAAAAATAATTTGTGGTTCACCCATTACGACCTGCGTGGGCCTCACTTTTCACTAGCCGATTTCGTCCCGGCGGGTCATCGCGCCCCAATCTGCCCCACATACTTTTTTGTCTCGGAGCTCACGAAATTACTTAAAAGCGTATAAAATGGAAGAGATAAAAAAAGAAACTTGCAATACCCCTCGCGAACTTTCCTCACTTTTATACTCGTAGGGTTTGCTCGACGTATTACACCCTGCCGGATGTCCGGAGGCCCCTGGCCGAGGCAAACAGCACGAGAAAGACCTAATCTGATCTCCGCACTCACTTCCGAAGCGCTCCTCTCAACCCCCCCCCCCCCCCCCCCCCCCCCCCCCCTCGCCCACTCTCTCTCTCCCTCTGGCAAAGGGAAAATAATTGATGCGAATAAGATTGCCGAGGCGCCGATCTTTTCCGGATAAACTTTCTAATTATCCGGCTTCCTCCCGCTCCGTTGTCGGGCTCGTTCGCTTCGGGGCCACCCTCGCCACCGAGCAAAACCTTTGGCCTTCGTCTTCCCTCCGCACCTGCTACGCTATATCGCGCATTCGCTCTTCCCCGATGCCCTCCCTCGTCCTCCCCCTCGTTCTCTTCCTTTATATCGTTTACTGAAATCTAGGAGCCGATCCCCGCCCCTTGCCCCGACACTGCCGGGTCGAGTGTCCCGAGGCTGAACGCCCCCCCCCCCCCGGTCTCGAAACTTCCTCATTTCACTATATAAAACCGAGAGTAGGGCAAGAGCCGAAGACAAAACGATTAATACCGAGAGGAATTAATAAAAAATTTCCCCGCAGGGGCACCTCAGCTTGCCCTGGCCACGAACCAAAGAAGACTTCATCATTCGGATTATAGTATTATAGAAAAGCTTTTGATCCACCATTCCGCGAATTTAACTTGTTAATATTAATCCAGTAGACACGGCTGCGACTCGTAAGAACGTCCGTGGAATGAATTAGTTTCGACGATTTTTGTTTTCTTCAATTTTATTTACTTTCATATCTATCGCGATATAAAACACGTTTTTTGATGTGCTGCCTTTTTTTTTAGTGAGGGTTTTTCTTTTGTTTTGTTATCTCGGCAAGGCTCTTCTCTGTTCCGATACGTTGTTTTTAAAACTCGAAGTGAAACTCAATACTGTATTTTGCTATGTTTTCAAACCCTCGCCACGGGAAAAAAAAATCGGCTGGGTTGCCGGATCGAAAAATTTGTCAATTCCGCAGTATCGGGGAGCCAAGAGAAGGTGGCTCGAAAATCTCGTTGAGCGAGACTCCGATCACAATAGTCGCATGTATATACGGTAGGTATGTACTATTTTACACTCGCGCATTCATTCTGCACTCAGTTTTTTTTTTCTTTTTTTTTCGCAATTGGCCTCGAAACACGTGACGGTACACCGCTCCGACATTCAATATGCGGAAACGTATTTCGCCTGTGTTACGTCACATATTTGTTTTTCCATGTCGATCCCATCTATTTCTTTCGATTTTTTTTTGTTTTTTTTTTTTTACCAAAAACAATTTACGCGTACACCGTGAAGAGAAACAAAAGCTTCGTGGCTCTGCGGAAATTTCTGCTTCTGAGCACGATTGGCTCGTCGGTCGTACACGAACCGTTCGTCACTCGTCGAATGGACAACAAAAATTTTGACAAAGCTCCCCGATGCTATTTGCTGTTAAGCGACGCTTTTTCCTTTTTCGCAGAGTAAACAATTTTTATGTTTTTTCAAAAATCACTGTAAACCATTCAATTCGATTGATCTTCGAGATATCGACCTCAAAATTGACACGCACATGCGCTGAAACGGAACAATGTTTTTCGTTAAATTGTCATAGAGAAGTAAATGAGCATAGCGGTAGAAAAATGAGTAAACAGTGCGCACTTTTTTTTTTTAATCTTACGCCACCATTTTTTTACATTTCTTCTCGATTCCTGCAATTCCCCCTTCCCTCGATCTATCACCGAGCTTTCCCAACGTTCTTGCGCCAGATCTACGTACTCCCCTCTCTCGCTCTTACAGGCTGCAAAGTGGATCACGGAAATTGGATTAACGACGCGGTTTCCCGCACACTGGGAATCGTGCGATTATATCGAATGACAAATGGCCCGGTGGTGGCCGGCCGCTCCGATGAGATGGAGAGAATCGTCGGAACATCCCCGTTGGGTAGAGTGCAAACGTAGGCTCGCACTGTTGCGAGAGCTGTTCTCAAAATTTCGTGAAACCAAAGGCGAGTACAATACACGAACGCGTTTTTCCTAACCTCAGGAGCCAAGCCAGTTACGTCCGGACCGGGTAAGTTTAATGCCCGACCATCTGCTGAAGTACCTGCCCACTGTCCTTCCCGTCCAAAACTTGTGCTTTCCGGGCCCCGTTAGACGTCGCGTATGGGCGTATAAATAGTTATAAAAATGACCGCAATTGAAGCATGCAGAAATATGCTACATATCAGAGCTGGGCAAATACCCTAAGTACTTGAAGTATCAAGTGTTGAGTCACAGTACTCAGAACTTCAGCAATTCAGTTCTGCCAGTGCTCAGGGACTACCTACATAAGTACTCAGGAACTACCTACATAAGTACTCGGGAACTACCTATATAAGTACTCAGGAACTACCTACATAAGTATTTAGGAAGTACCTACATAAGTACTAAGGAACTACCTACACAAGTACTCAGGAACTACCTGCATAAGTACTCAGGAACTACCTACATAAGTACTCAGGAACTACCTACATAAGTATTTAGGAAGTACCTACATAAGTACTAAGGAACTACCTACACAAGTACTCAGGAACTACCTGCACAAGTACTCAGGGACTACCTACAAAAGTACTCAAGAACGACCTACATAAGTACTCAGGAACAACCTACATAAGTACTCAGAAATTACCTACCCAAGTACTCAGGAACTACCTACACAAGTACTCAGGAACTACCTGCACAAGCACTCAGGGACTACCTACATAAGTACTCAGGAACTACCTACTACTTGATACTTAAATACGTACTTCAAGTACTTGACACTTAAATACCTACTTCAAGTACTTGATACTTAAATACCTACGTCAAATACTTCGGGTATTTGCCCAGCTCTGCTCCACGTACTTCGCACTTCCAGTCACAGTTTTATATTTAAACTGAATATGGAACGTGAATAGTTGAGGTTCGGGCGAACTGCGACATTGCCGCATCTGTTACCGAACGTATCTTTTACACCTTTGCCGAGCGTACAGATGCCCTGTCGGTCCGCGAACGAGCACACTCGTGACTTCCTGCGTGCTTTCGAACGGTCCGTTTCAGGATCGCTGATGGGGATGGAACGATGGGTCGTTCCGACGCTGGGAACGCATTGCCGGGCAGACGCAGGCGGCGAGGGGAGCGAATGGGAACGAGCCCAATGGCGGAAATGGGAAATGGCTCGATGCTGATGTTGACGGTGAAACAAAGTCTACGGGGCAGGAGGGTGCTGTGACGCTTCGCGGCTTCGCGACCGCCACAGAACACACAGAGGAAACGGGGCTGCACGGGGTCGCCGGCTCTCCCCGGCACTGTAGTGCGGGATCGTGCACGAAACCGATTTCGTGTGCGTTCTGTTTTCTGATACATTTGTGAATATAGGCAAAACGTGTGTACATGCCGACACGTAACCGACGAAATCCTACACTCGCACAGGGACCATCCATCGCGACGCGTTTCGAATGAGTATACGCGATGCATGCGCTTTTACAATCTGCCTCTCTCTTCCCCACCCCCACCCCTCCCCACGATCCTCTTCGGCCCCGTTATTGAGAAGTAGTAGCGACAGAACGGCGTTGTAACGGAAGCTCCGGCCAAATCGAAATTGGCACCCCGAACGAGCGAACCAGAGCATTCGCCTACAACAGCGGTTAACGGGACAGCCCGGGTCTGGCGATGGAAGAATCGACGATTCTGGGATGAAGCTGTTAAACTTGAAAAAAAAAAAAAAAAAAATGTATCGACATGGCGATAATCGAGCAGAACTGTTGTGCTCACATTAGAGATACCGAGTTACAAAGATTATTGCGTTTGTTGTACGTATTAAAAAATTCAATAATTGTTATTAATCCATTTCTTTACCGTGCTGCGGCTTCGGAACGGTCTAATTTAGGACTCTTCTTTTTTGGTTATTAATGAAGAGACTCCGTATTTACGTTTCGACCCTGGTCTGGGTCCTCTTCAGAAGCTAATAATAATAATAATAATAATAATAATAATAATAATAATAATAATAACAACAACAACAACAACAACAACAACAACAACAACAACAACAACAACAACAACAACAACAACAACAACAACAACAACAACAACAACAACAACAACAACAACAACAACAACAACAACAACAACAACAACAACAACAATAATAATAATAATAATAATAATAATAATAATAATAATAATAATAATAATAATAATAATGCGGAATCGTTTTTCGTCACCACGTTACAGACATATAGGTAAGATATCAAATGCTCGATTCCTCCAAGACCGTGCGAGTATTCGTAAAATGATGAATTGCCAACGCTTGTGGAAGCTTTTGCTGCGGATGCAGAATATGCAAGTCTATATCCTCCGAAATTTCAGCTTTCCGGTGAGAGAATGAGAGAGAGAGAGAGAGAGGGCGTTCGTTTCTGAATCTGCAGGCGATAACAAGCTCCGGAAATTGCGGAACACCACCGTGTCGACTCTTCGTCTTGTCGAATAGATGTTCATCGATGAGGACACGTTCAAGAATAGCTCTTGTTCTCATCTCTCTCCTTCTCCCCCCGCCCCCCAGCCTCGCACTCTCTTTCCTCTGCATGTCATTAGATTTCTGTGGCCCTCTTCACGCGCATTCATCATCTCCGTACACGACGTCAGACTCTACGGGGGAGAGAAATAGGAGGGAGCATCTTCACGCTCGTGGGCGCGAGATGAGGTGGAAATTGCTATCACCTTCGCGATTGCTTTTTCCCAACGGGAAATGAGATGTGAGCACACTCGTCTCTTATCGTAAAAGTTATCTGATTCGAGAACTTTATTTTTTAAAATTTATTTTTGATATAATAATTTTTTTCCGTTGTACACCAGGACGATGCGACAGGTTAACTCGGCGTATTCACGTTCGACACTGCGGGGACGTAGCGAGCGACTTCTATATTTAGTTTGATGCCCATACGCGCGGGGAGAGATCTACGTCCTCCTGGATATTGCGGATTACACGTGGAAGCACGTGTGCCCCGGGAGGCGGCACACCCACTCCGCTTTTTTCTTTTTTCTTCCTCGCTTCTCGCAAGCTCGATCTTTGGGTCGTGAGGCTGTTCGCGCTGGCGAAAGTGGTTCGCAGACTGCGCTCAGCCCGCTCTCTATTCTATCCGGCTCTTCCTCTACCATTTCCTCATACATACATACATACATGTATATGTATATCTGTATATATATATATATATAACTCTATATAGTTTCTCTGCTCTGCTTCTCTCGTTCGCTGCGATATTACGTAGCTTTCGAAAACTCTTGAAAGGCTCGAGCTGCCTCGTCTCTTCTTCCTCTCTATGTTAACTCTATAGTATGTACTTTCCCCAAGGAAAGCTTCAGCGTCCTAGTCTCGAATTTCAGAATTCGGAATAGGGATTTTTGCCTGGTATTAGGCACGTCGGCACCCAGGAACTAAATATATATATTTCACACGTGTTGGTCGGCTTTACCTAGATTCCCATTTTTTTTTTTTCTTTTCAATCTCAACCCTTTCGCAAATATCGAGGACCTACCGTATACTTGCTCTCGCTCAAAGCTTGTATCTTATTTGAACCTTCGGAACTCGGAAGGGTAATTTTGTGGGCGGCTTTACCTAGATTCCCATTTTTTTTTCTTTTCAATCGCAACCCTTTCGCAAAATTTCGCAGATCTACGGTGTACTTTCTCTCGCTCAAAGCTTGTATTTTATTTGAATCTTTGGAACTCGGGAGGGGAATTTTCGCGTTCTATTAGGCACGTTCGCACCTAGGAACTAAATATGTATTTCACACGTGTTGGTCGGCTTTACCTAGATTCCCATTTTTTTTTCGTTTCAATCTCAACCCTTTCACAAATTTCGAGGACCTACCGTATACTTTCTCTCACTCAAAGCTTGTATCTGATTTGAATCTTCGGAACTCGGAAGGGATATTTTCGCGTTGTGCTAGGCACGTTCACACCCAGAATCTAAATATGTATTTCACACATGTTGGTCGGCTTTACCTAGATTTACATTTTTTAAATCTTTTCAATCTCAACCCTTTCGCATATTTCGAGGACCTACCGTATACTTTCTCTCACTCAAAGCTTGTATCTGATTTTAATCTTCGGAACTCGAAAGGGGAATTTTCGCCCCGTATTAGGCACGTTTACACCTGGGAACTAAATATATATTTCACACATGTTGGTCGGCTTTACCTAAATTTCCATTTTTTTTTCGTTTCAATCTCAACCCTTTCGCAAATTTCGAGGACCTACGGTGTACTCTCTCTCGCTCAGAGCTTATACGTAATTTGAGTCAAGAGGCGGAATTTTCACCTAGAATTAGGCACGTCCACCGGGGAACTAAATATATATTTCACACATGGTGGTCGGCTTTCCCTAGAAATCCATTTTTTTTCTTTCTTTTTAATCTCAACCCAATCGCAAAATTTCGAGGACCTTCGGTGTATCTCATTTGAAACTACAAACCTCGGAGGCGGAATTTTCGCCTAGGATTAACTGCCGCCACACCCAAGAACCAAATATATATTCCACACATGTTGGTCGGCCGTCCCTAGATTCTCATTTTTTTTTCTTTCCCATGTAAACCCTTTCGCAAATGTCGAGGACCAACGGTACACTTTCTCTCGCTCAAATCTTGTCCATTATCCGAATAATGAACCCACTACTCTTCGACAAGTGACTCGGCGAGTGCACTTGAAATTCTGACAACGAAACATTCGTCCCACGAATGATGGTTACAGACGTAGTGCGGTGCAATGTCTTTTGTCGCGGGCGCTGTCAATGACAATATTGAACGGCTGTGCTCTCGGCCGCGCTCTCGCGGATTTATGCTTTGCCCATTGGGCCGATAACTACCGCTACTGTTGCCGCTGCGGACCATCGACGTACCCGGCAAGGGTATAAATGTGCTGTCGAACACGTTCGGATGCGGGCGGCGTTCGTCTCGATGTAAAACAGCGGCCGGCCTCTCCCCCTCTCTGTACCGTTTCGGTACATAGGAACGCCCAGGCAAGGATATAACTCCGGGGGGTTCGGGCGAGTGCGAAAGCTCCCGGTGCCTCCGGGCAAAACGCCGCGGCTGTACGCTGCAGTTGTAGTACCGACGGAGCACAGTGTGCCGCGCAGTATATAGCACACGTACAGTGCAACTGACAGGCATTGGTGCGGCTTTGATACTCGCGGAAATCCAATTTCAAACGCGGAATATACATCGAACTTCTCTCCCTCACTCCACTCGTGCACCCTCTTTAGTATACGCATGCATTCTGGACCGGCAGTCGCGCTTTCGGTTATTATGTAGCGGACTGACTTTTCGAATGGCTTGATGACGATGCTGTCACTGTTGCCGGCTTCTTTAGACGCACCGGTCCTTTGCAATATAACGCGAGCGCGGTGAACTGAATGGAACGAGAGACGGATGAAAAACAGGTTGCATATCAAGTGTGCACACCCAGAAAAATTATTTATTTGACGGCCACCGTTTATTTGGTTTAAGTAAAATATTTATTTGATTTAAATAATATTTATTTGATTTATTTCATTGACGTAACTATTTACTTAATTTAAATAAATATTTATTTCATTTGCGTAACTATTTACTTACTTTGGATAAATATTTATTTAAACCAAATGAATATTTTACTGAAACCAAGTAAACGGTGGCCGGCAAATTTTTTTCTGGGTGTGTTTCTCATCCGCCCGATTCGAATTGTTTTTTTTGTTTATCGTTATTTTTTTGAATAATCGATGACATTCCCAAACTGCGCATCAGAAAAATTGCTTAAGTTAATAAACGTACAACGTTCCACGGTAAAAAATAATTTCGTAAAATCGGAACACGAAATTTCGTAAAAATAATTTGGTTAAATACGTGACAAACTGTTTTGCTCGGGTTTGAATATGCAAACCTGTTCTTTTATTTCCGGCGACGTTAACAACTTTGGTTCGTACTTTTCTGAGAAATGAGCGGCAATTGCAAACACTTCTCGACGGTATAAAAACCTGAAAAAAATCAAGTGTTACGTTCTCCGTAATTCTTAAAAACATATTTTCAATAAGATTGTTAACCATACTATCAATTGAATTAATAATCAACCTAATTTAAGGCTCAACGATAGGCATTAGAAGCATAGGCTTACACCTCATGTATCCGTCTCACTGTTACTCCCACTCTTTCGCTACAGCGCTCTGCCGTACCGGCCCTTGCCTGTAAGAAATTATGACTTCTTTCGAGTCAGGTCATTTTCCCTTTTCTGTCACCGCTCTCACATAAAAATCTTTCACCCGAAGATATTTTCTTTGACTAAAGCCTAAACACTCGTTCTTCTATGTGTAAATTTAAAATTCTGAAAAAATCCATACGTATTCAGAAAAATGAACGAATCACTTTCATAAAAAAAGTTAGGTTTCTGGGAGTTGTGTTCAACAATTTTATTTTTCATCAATCTCTCAATAACAATTTTGGAATTATTATTATCCAAATTTACTCGGTTCAGCACCTTTAATATGCTTGATTTTTTCAGATTGTTATACCATTCAGAAGTGTTAGCAATTCCCTCTCGTATCTCTGAAACTTATGCAAACCTTAAATCCCAGCAGTGGCGCAGGGTTCGCGAGACTCCCGGACTTGGCGCTCTCTCGCGCCAGCACTGGGACGTAACCGCCAGCTAGTCCAACCACCAACCCTGCGCCGGCACGCGTCGCACGGCACGCATTCGCTTCCTCGTACTTTCCCGCCAGAAGTATGCAATTAATGCAACGGTAAACCCGAAGAACCCGGCGCGGTTTTCGCCGCCATCGGGACAAATGTACAATTCAATTTCCATCCAATCGAGATGATAACCGGCAATGTATTCGAGCCCTCGTCCATTACCGGTGTACGGTTAAACGCATCGTGCGCAGGGTCAGCGAAGAATAGCCTCGGCTGGAGAAAAATGGGCGGCAGCGGGCTGGAGGTTGATAGTGAATTCGCAGGGACGAGGGAAGAGGTTAAAAATGCACGAACCAGTCTGACTGCAACTGCGTCAGTAGCACAAGCATCGGTGGACGTATAATAAAACGTCGGATCGAATTGGCCGCCACATCCGAATTGCACACACGCGATCCTCGACGTTTTTAGTGATTCCAGGCGGAGGATGGGTGGATGGAGGGGGGGGGGGGGGGGGGGGAGGTGGAAAGGTAATGCAACGAAATATACTACTAGACTACCACTACCGATAGTACGGCTATACACGCAGAGAAAAGCTGTACCGGCAGCAGTGAGCGAGCTCTCGGTATATTCGATTCGCCATTATCCTCTCGTCGTTTCCATCCCCTTCTGTTCCCTAAACCCCGCGTTACCAAACCTCCCTCTCTCTCTCTCGCACTCTTGTCGTTTATACTTTTTTTCCACGTTCTTTCCATCCCGACGTTCGCAAACGAAAACAAAAAAAAAAAAAAATCGTGCGAGCTTTCGGCTTACCTGTGCCCGTGAACTACCGTGCAGTGTACATTTCGTACACGTAAAACATGGGATGGGAAAAATATTCGCGGGAGGGGACGCGAGGGAGAGGAGCGAGGGGTAGTGAAGAGGGGAAAACTAGATGGTCCACGTTCTCGCTTCCTTCCTGCTCGCACCTCATTTGTGTATACAACTATTTTCGCGAGTCTCTCCCGAGAACCCCGAGAATTTTCCCGTTCGCCGACTATGCGTTTCACCGTACGTGTTTAGGTTAGAGAGGGGCAAAATGGAACACCGGGAAAAAGGGACAAATACAAGGGCATCTTAGGCTCGAATTTTAAGATGTTAGTTTGATCGTACGATCGCTCCTGAGATCGAACTTAAGGTGGGGCTGAAGATCAACATAATCTGAAAATATTTTTAATCCATTTTTCTCTGAAACGGTTTTTCATTTTGTTGAATCATTTCGGAGAAAAATGTATTCAACATTTTTACTGTGTCTCGCTCGCACTCGTACGTGCTTAGCCTCCCCTTAAGATCGAAGTTCGGCCCGAAATTCATTGCGTGCTTAACATCTTACAAAATACAAACATCTGTCTTAATTTCAAACCTCAATTCGAACTTAAGATCGAACTCGAACTACAATCGAATTTGAGTTCAGACTTAAGTTCGAACATAAGATCATACTTAAGCATGAAATAAAGTTCGAACTGAGGTTAAGATAGATCTCAAGTTCGATCTCAAGTTCGATCTCAAGTTCGATCTCAAGTTCGATCTCAAGTTCGATCTCAAGTTCGATCTCAAGTTCGATCTCAAGTTCGATCTCAAGTTCGATCTCAAGTTCGATCTCAAGTTCGATCTCAAGTTCGATCTCAAGTTCGATCTCAAGTTCGATCTCAAGTTCGATCTCAAGTTCGATCTCAAGTTCGATCTCAAGTTCGATCTCAAGTTCGATCTCAAGTTCGATCTCAAGTTCGATCTCAAGTTCGATCTCAAGTTCGATCTCAAGTTCGATCTCAAGTTCGATCTCAAGTTCGATCTCAAGTTCGATCTCAAGTTCGATCTCAAGGTCGATCTCAAGTTCCATCTTAAGTTGAAACTAATGTCTTAAAATTGGACCCTTAGTGGGTCTGACACAGGACCGTTACTGGGCGACGTTGGGCAAACACTGGCCGACGCTAGGCCAAAACTAGCCCTGTGTGGCACTCAGGCGAGGGCACGTGTCCATTTTGCCCCGGGGCTCCGTTTTGCCCCGCTGTCCTATATGTATATCCACTGTGTATATTTGCATCGCGGTTATAGTTTCAGTCTGCTACGGTAGGATAGACGTCGGCGCACCGATGCGAAACTTACAGAAAGTAACACCGCGGAAATATAGGCGTGTATGTATGTATCGAAGAAAAAGAGCTGATAGCATTTCCTGCTTCGTCCATTTCACAGCTCGACAGACCGCGAAAGATTTTTCTCGACATCTACCCTCTCTCTGTGTATGTGTGTGTGCGCGCGCGCTTCACGGCGTATTTTCATTTTCTCTCGCGACGGAACATCGTTCGATTTGCTTCGCCTCTTATCTCAATCTTCTTTCAATATTCCTGAATCGACAAATTAATGCTTGATCCGCTTCTCGATTATGCTCCGTTCGGTTCGTCTCGCCCGTCGACTGCCTCGGTGACAATACTTCGTTGGGTGTCTCTGTACATCCTGTAGTGTTCGTTAATTTCCTCTTTTCCAGCGAAAATCTCAAGCTGATTTTTTTTTTTTTTTTTTTTTTGAGAATACCAAATTTTTTCCGTGTAAGCTCGTCGATCGGGCTGGCGAGGTATGAGGATCGTTTCTCGATGTAGAAATCGAAATGCTGGGTTCTCGTCCGTAATGGTGAGGCACACCGTTACCGCTCGTCATAGTTGGAATCTTGGATCGTAGAGTGCTTTTTTTTCTTTTTTTCCCCCCCATCACATCACGCAGCTGTTGGAATGTAAGAAGAAAATGAATGGGAAAAATTGAGATGGAAAAAAAAGAATGAGTGGGTTCAATGATATGCGTTCTCGCGCGGGAGTCTCCAGCGACGCGAGAAACGTCCGCGTTCTCATAATCCCCGCGAGACAGATAGTTCACGGATCTTTTCCTCACCGGCCGACGATGGATCGTCATATCGCATCGCACCGCACCGATCAACGCCTTATCTCAGATTTTTTTTCCCTCTTTCCATCATTTTATATCTCGATCCGTAATACCCGTATTTCCAAGTAATGTCGCAGTCGAAAGATGCCGTGGGTACATCGGGGTTACCACTTTCCATCCTATTATTTCCTTCCTCAATGAGCTTTTCGCCATCTCCAAGCTCCCCCCGTGAAAGATAAAAGTAGAACGTTCTCAAAGTTTTATTAGACGGCTCGGAATATATTCCGAGCCCGATGATGTCTTCGGGCTCAACGGGATATCTCCCGACTCTCTTTTATTTCTCACTTTTCTCGGTTCGCGAGCTGCTCCGAGCTGCTCCAGGATTCCTCGATAAATTATTAATCGCCGTACCGGGGCTCAACTCTCCGATCCCCCACTCGCGATTCAGGCTTACGAACTGCTTATGCCGGACCACTCTCGGCACGTGACAATTACTCACATAAATTTACATGCTCTCGCCAAATTTCGTAAACTCGACGAATCGTCGGCGATGGCACGTGTCCTTCGCTTATGTTTACCCCCTCCACCGAGACGGTGAATATCCGACGAATGTATAATGGGTTTACAATTATTAAAAATGCACTGAGAGAAGTATCTAG
The DNA here is from genome assembly GCA_958510785.1 of Exephanes ischioxanthus. Classification (NCBI taxonomy): domain Eukaryota; kingdom Metazoa; phylum Arthropoda; class Insecta; order Hymenoptera; family Ichneumonidae; genus Exephanes; species Exephanes ischioxanthus. The sequence continues at coordinate 11,683,048 of OY294016.1, forward strand.
TAAAAATGACTATATCGCTTGAGAGATATTACCATTGCGCATAGTAGTAGGACGCTAGGGCGCCACCTATGGTAGGAAATAACGGATTTATAAGAATTTTTCTTAGATATTGAACTGAACACTGATCCAATTTAAGGACAGACTTCATAAACACTTGTTCATATAATGTACAAATGTACAAATGTACAAATATTTTTGAAGCACATGTAATAAGTTTAACTTTCTTTCTGTAAATATTAATAATAATAACAATAATAATATTATGGTAAAAATTCTTGGATAATCTGAGACTTTCTGCCATAGGTGGCGCCCTGGCGCCCTACTACTATGTGTTATGGTAGACCGACAGCGGTAGATGCGCGGTTGGTGTGCGGCTTCGGTGGTCCCCAGAGTCAAGCTGAATCGTTCGCGGTCAGTACTTGGATGGGTGACCGCCTAGCCGTGCACTAACTGGCGCATTGGAATCGTTGAGGGGGAGGTCGAATTCTGAGGATTGACGTTCATTTTTCTTCGTCCCTAATAAATTTTCTTTCATTGGAATAAATTTTCTTTCATTGGAATTTTTTCTGGGTGTGGTTAAGAGCATGTGAAAGAACTGTAATGTTATTTTTTCGAGGGTGCTGAAACTTAAGCGTTCAAAGGAAAAATGAGTGCTCTGTAGAGTTGATGGACGTTGTGGCATTCTATTTGCGTTGGACAATAAAGTTTCAACACCCTAGAAAAGAAATAGCATTAGAGTTTTTATTACCGACAGGGCGCGGGACGGGTAGGAGGGATGTTTCGTATCATCTTAATAGAATGCGAGGAGCTGTTTTCACACGATCCCAAAACCACTATATGGTGAACGACCCGATTACTGACCACCTAAGCTCCGCATGGCATTGAAAATGAAAGAAGATTTTTAACAGTAGTGGAGGTATTGAAATAACTGATATTAAAGAAAAGTTCAGTCGTAATTAACTAAAGCAAGTATTATTTTATTATTTTTGACCATTTTAAAAATAATAAACTCGAACCATACGCACCGTTGTAAATGACCCATTTAGTGGCCTACAATTTTGTCATATAGCACATATAGCCTAAGGTCTGACCAATGCCGTGTTGCATCTATGCCCGATTAGTGACCGAACATAACTAACCAGCGTGCTAATCGCGTTGACTGAAATATGCGGACAGTAATAGGAGAATACGGCGTCTTTATAGACTCAATTCTGACCTACGCATTTTCCGGTGAAATTGTAATTCCTTATTCTTTTTTCTCACACTACTGTTGTAATTGATTCTTAATCACACAGTAAAACTTGGACTCATCATTTTATTCGCTGCTGATAAAGAAAACGAACCGATTCTAGAAACGTAACCGCTTAACAAAACGGACAAGAAAATGTCCTGCGCGACGTTATTTCTGGCGGGTTCACTGATAAAACTCTGAAAGTCGATGATTTTATAACGTTTTGTCCCGACGTTTATTCAATCACACGATGCATGATATACAAGATGTACAAAAAAATGCGAGAATGCCGGACGTAAATAGAATTTTCTACCGTAGATAATATGATTAACGGACAGTAATTGGGCCACGGTCAATAATTGGGCCGTTCACCTTAGATACCCTAACATAAAACTTCAGTGATTACACACGCAACTGTACTTTTTTTTTTGGACCACTGCCTCCAACACTATTTCCCAGTGTGCTCGTAATATCCGCCTTTTTTATTTAAGGAGTTGCGTGCAGGTCGGGTAGCTTTTCGTGTACAGGTGTAATCCTTGCGATACCTATAACCGAGAGGGTTCACGGATCTCTTTCTCGATCGCAAAAGTCGGACTCGCGAGGAATCCCTCGAGGCACGCTCGCACAAATATATAGCGATAAAATATGTATATCTATATATAAAACAGTCGTAGAGATATTTATACACAAAGGTACGGATATATGTTCGTTCCTTTCCTGTCCCTCCGGCGCTCGTGTGGGTTTCCCACATGGAAATAAAGTATATCGAAAAAATACATTTTTCGATGTATTAAAAATATATGTCGAATATATTTGCGGTATATGTGCATGTATTTCAAATATATTCAAACTGTACACGAGTTGTATGAGAAATATATTTAAAATGTATTCGCCATACATACTTTTTGGAACAAAAAATGTATTCGAAACATATATTCAATATATAATTTAGGTATATATATTGTATATTCTACGTTTATGTCAAATGTAGCTCCGGATGTATTCCGGACATAAGTTAGATACAAGTGTCATATATCCTAAGTATATCCTACGTAGTGAATCTCAGCTAAAAAATTTGAAAATTAAGTGATTTTCACGTTTAATTATATATATGAACTTAGTCTATCGACAGAGACAAGAATATCCCGGAAAAACGCCGATAATTTTGTCACTCGCAGGGGATCGAATCGTCGACCCTGGGTCGTGACAGTACGACCGTTGTGCCTTAACCAACTCGGCTATCCAGATTTTGGAAAATTTTAATTTTAATTTGAAACTTAAAGCGTCGTAGGCATGTAATGGCCCTATGTTAGACGCATATACATTAATGTTAATTTAATTGTTGATGTTAATGTTAAAGGCTCGATGTCATTGTTGTACCCCGGGTGATTCAATACCTCGATTAATTATATAGTATCGACAATGATTTTTTTCGATACGAATAGCGATAATAATAATGTTTATGATCGTATGCACAGGGCGCAAAGCGTTTTTTTATATTCGTATACAGTGAGGCACATTTGTAAGTCTACTATAGTCCATAATTATTTTCTACTATGAGTAGACAGTCAATTAACTGTCGTTGATTAATTATACATACTGTCAGATTATGAATAAGTTAACAGTTAAAAATCCGTTACCTCAAAGTGTATGAAATATAGATTTTAGGTATTCTCCAAAGCATATCAAACATATATTCCATGTATATATTGCACGTATATTCGGAATATATTCCGAAATGTAAAGTATATATATTTCAGATATGTACCAGGTATACTTCGATTATATGAAACTCATATTCACAAAATATGAGGAATACATATCGAACATATTTTTTATATACCTTGCATATAATTGAAGTACAATTAAAAATATATTCGACATATGCAATTTTTGGAACAAAATATATTTTGTATATTCGAAATACATTTTTCAATATATTCCAAATACACTTTATTTCCATGTGGGTTTGTCGTATCGACCGACGAGCTGGAAGGTGATGGACCTTTTAGGGAACGAACAGCATCCCTGGGCAGCTATTCTCGATTTCGTCGGTCGAAGTTTTCGCATATGCGGCAATTGATTTCCGATCGACTACCGATCGGCGTGAAGTTACGCGAGCAGCGCTCTCGACGTGTCTCTCGTCGTTCTAGTGAATTACTTAAAACAAATAATCCTGCAGCTCTCGCTGCTGCATACGATCCAGAATCCGATCAAATCTACCGATCGAAGCCAGAAATATCATTGCGAAGGGTCGCAACACGTAAAATCGATCATTGCCAATTTCATCCCTCTTGTTCGAAAGTGGAGGAGCGAGAGAGAGAAAGAAAAAAAGAGAGTAATATTTATTCCGTGCTCTGGAGTGAAATCCCTAAGAGCACCGTGCCGACATACACATCAAAATACAAAATGAAAAGTGAAAAATAGCAAACCATGAAATGAACAGGCAAAAAACAAAGCCTTAACAATACCCCAACCTACCTAATATTAGCTATCAGAAGCACACTAAAATAAAGCAGAGGCAAAATACCGAAATAGAGCGATAAGCAAAGAGAACAAGTAAACTTAGAAGTAACGAGAATAGAAAAACTAAACAAAATCATAAGCGACGAGAATAAATAAAGAATCTAAAGAAACAAGCAAGGAAAGCAAGAAAATAAATATACAATTATAATGGAAACAACAATAGAAATGCAAACTAATATTTAAGCGCATCCCGTAGCAGAGCCTCACGCGGCAGTTGCAACGCAAACGCAGCCTCAAAACCACCCACAGTAGTGGAGGACAGAGTTGCGTAAAGAAATTAATATTCGATTACTTCACCTATTTCGATTTAATGACGGAGCGACCCGGGACATCAGCGATAAGTTTAGAGAGCGCTGTGCGAAACTTCGACCTGCAATGCGCAGTCTCGGACTGGAATCTCCGGGGATGTTTCCATGCATTCGCCAACGCGGAAGTAAACTTGGGACCCCGGGGCCGCGGCGTTCAGGTCGAAGAATCTCACCCGTGGGTTTTTATACCGTCGGTTATTCACTGGAGAGCAACGCGAACCACTCGAAACTTTGATGATGAAAAAAAAAACTTCAAAAAAATTCACCTCAATCCTCATCCAAGTTGTTTTCGAAACCGACCTGCAAAAATCGCGAACTCGATATTTTCACGGAAATTCTCGAACTCCGGAAGAAGCTTACGCGAGGCAACTAAAAAAATAAGGAGCTCCGGCTTTTCCCGGGCTGCATCCGGCGCGTAATGTCCTCGGGTATACACGAATTTCTACGCTTGTAGTGTACGTACACGTGAGTAGTAGCAGCATCAGGAACATTCGCGGAGGTGCGGCCCGTTCACAGAGTCTCTCGCGCACCCGGTCGACTATGAGCCATCGTCATTGTCGCCAGCAGCAGTGTCGGCAAGTTTCCGCCTTTATTCCGCTCTTACCCCCCCCCCCCCCCCCCCACACGGCTTCGGCGCTGACGCTAAAATTGCAAAAACTTTTTCGCCCTCCCTACGCCTTCCACGGTGAGAAGAACCTTTTTTTCTGTCGTTTTTGTTTCATTTTTCCATCTCGAGGTAAGGGGCTTCGGTTGTACCTACAACGCTAAGAGAAAGGGGGCTGCGACGGGATGTGCAACGGGTTCCTCCCGTATAATGCCGGCCAAGAGTCGCGAAGAGGGTCCCGGGACGCACGGACAGGCTCGTACATATTGTTACGAGTTATCGCCAAAGTTGCCGGGTCCATTTTTCTTCTCACCCCGTATCTCGGTTCACTCCCCCCCCCCCCCCCCCCCGCGCCTACGGACGATTTTTCGTTGCACTCTGCCCCCACCCCCCTTTCAATGTTTCTCTCTTTCTCTGTCGTTCCTTCTTGATTCTTCTGCTCTCCTTCACTTCCTTCTTTCGTCTCGTTTCCCGTCCCGCCGGTTTCATTCCCGCTCTCGCACTATCGTTGCTTTGCATTGCATGTGTACGATGCACTTACCCAGAAAATTCGAAATTCCGAGAGCCGCAAGCGCCCCGGTTGCCCGGCAGTTTTCCCGGGCGTTCGTTCCCGGACGCGCGATTCTTCAGAATTTACTGCCATTTTTGCGATCTGGGTCAGCAATGGCGACGTTTCGCAGTCGTTCCGCTCTCTCCCCCTCTCCCACTATCCGGATCGAACGAGAGACGTTCCCGGATGGAAGATCGATCGACGAGACCCCAGACCGAGATCACTCACGAATGCACCGCGATCTCCCGAGTGCGAAAATCGAAATAAATATTATACGGAACGTCTCGCGAACACCCCCTGGTCGGGAACATTATTCCCACAAATATTCGGTATCTCCGTGCTTTTTTATTCACGCGAGAGTGGAGACATTTTTTTACATTGTATTTTTTACCAGCGGCATCGGCGCAGAGAGAAAAAATAGCACATTACTCCACGATGGTGAAAAACGTTTTTCTAACGAGTGCTGCAATCACAGGAGTTAGAAAAAGTGTTTCGCACGAGGCATGTACGAAATTTTTCATCACAAGGTGCGAAAATGGCGGTTTCACGCACGCGAAGCGGGCGGAAAAGTGGCCATTTCCGCACCGAGTGATGAAAATAATTTTTTTGTTTACTTACGGTGCGACCCAAGAGTCTCGTGTGGTGGTCAATCGTTACACGAATAAAGCGAGAACGAACCATCGGATTTTCAAGATTTTATCTTGTAATCGATTTTTCGTGATCGGATATGATCCCGAACCGTCCCCGTGTCGCCGATGATCTTATATAACGTGATTGCATACCTCTGCGGGAGGGCTGATCCGATAACGAAATATTGGATTATAATGGGAAAAGATAAAATGATCCGCTTAGATAAAAAAGTCTCTTTCCTCTTGTATCTAGGGAGCGTATAACGCACGTTATTCTATCCTACCTTTCATTCGATCAGTATCGTCGGGCGGATCGGTGAGGAGAGGAGTCGATCCGCCTCGTGGTTTATTTTCCTCGTGGTTCCCGAGAAGAATCGATGCCGGGAAATTGTATCCCACTTGATTTTCTCGGTGAGGCCGAGGAGGGGAAACAGTCATGGACGACAGCGGCAAAAGGGCTTGTTACGAAGGAGTTGCTTGACCGTTCGGCAGGATCAGATTCCGGGACAGAGACCGAATGGAAAGAATAAGAAGTGCAAAGACGGTCGAGAGAAAGCGAGTACGAGAGTGGGTGTTACTCTGGCAACGCGTTCAGATTCGCCGTACCGGGATGCCTCGAGAGTACTACTTTGCGTTGGCTATTCCCGAAGCTCCGAGATCCCGCTATTTCATTCCGGCGTTGCCCCGTCATTTCGTCTGGCTTTGCTTTCTCGTTTCATAGTAGCTCGGGTATCTGCGAAGAGCTGCCAGACAACAGCGGTAGAACCTAAGTAAACCACCCAAAAATCCACATGCGAATTGTTAGGAAAGAGCGAATGAGTAGTCGCTAGTCTGATCTTGAAGAATAGAGCAGTGACCAAGATTGCTACTGCCTTACCTTGTTACATACGCGAAATACATAACAGTTAGCTGATTATAGTCTTGCAGCGTAAAACGTTAGTATTTTCTGGTCGACGTCGCACAGCCTATACACCCTAACGGAATCGCCACACTGGGCCGGTATTGGCCCGTCTAATCTTGAAGAATCGAGCAGTGACCCCAAGATTGGTACTGCCTTACACAGTAAACAATAATTTCGTAAAATGGAAATGCGAAATTACGTAAAAATAATTTTGTTAAATAAGTGACAAACTCGTTTGTCACTCATTTGAATATACGAACGTGCCCTTTTATTTCCCGTGTCGTTGACAATTTTAGTTTGTACTTTTGTTTGTAAAAGTAGAAAATTGACAAATAAAAAATTATAGCCGTTTCTGGACAATAAGTTGTTGTAAAAAGTGCAAACTTTTTTTTACTGTGTATCTTGCTACATACGCCAAAAACATAATAGTTAGTTGATTATAGTCTTGCAGCGTTAAACGTTAGTATTTGCTGGTCGACGTCGCACAGCCTATACACCCTGACGGAATCGCCACACTGGGCCGGTATTGGCCCGTCTAATCTTGAAGAATCGAGCAGTGACCCCAAGATTGGTACTGCCTTACCTTGTTACATACGCCAAGCACATAATAGTTAGCTGATTATCGTCTTGCAGCGTTAAACGTTAGTATTTGCTGGTCGACGTCGCACAGCCTATACATGCTGACGGAATCGCCACACTGGGCCAGTATTTGGACAGCGTCGGCCAGTGTCCGCCCTGTGTCCGTCAGCAAAGGTTTTGTCATCCCCACCAGGGTACAAACGCTCATCGATACTTGATTTTACAGCTGAGATATGAAGATTCCCTAGTAAAAGCGCCACACAGGGCCAGTGTTGGCACAGCGTCGGCCAGCACCGGTCTTGTACCCCATTCCCACCAGGATTCCCATGGTTCCATTTTAAGCGAGCTATATGAAATTGCATATAATTATCCAAGTCTCCCGGGCAACAGTTGATTATCCTCGACAAACGTACCGTTATTTCGGGAACACTCTTCCTCCGGACGCGGAACAAGGGGCCCCAGGCGCATAGCAGCCAGGTAGTCTGTCGGCTATCTACAAGGCGGCAGAGCCCGCCGCGACGAGGTGTACCCGGTGAAGGTGGCCACTAAGCCATCTCGGACAGCAACAGAAACAGGGTTGAGTGCGGAGAGTAGTAACAGCCTGCTGACCTACTCTTCGGCTGGCTCGTTGCATGTAACCACTCGCAGTAGTAACTTCCCCGAGAGGCCAGACCGTGGGTCCGGGCGACGTGCGGGGTTCACCACATCGAAAGACGGGGAGACACACGGCCGGAACGGACCACACGGTCATACATATGTACGTACGTACATACACAGTCTATGTACCAAAGTCGCCAGCGAGCTCTTTTCACGATTCCTCCGGCTCCCTCGCTTCCTGCGAAACACCGCGACTCGATTACCCGAGTAATATTTATCCTCCCGGTCGTGTAAACACATCTCGCTATAAATTCGCACACTCCGCGGCTATCCCGCGAGCTTCCTCTCTCGCCTCTACTTTTTATCGGCGCTCTCTCTCTCTCTCTCTCTCTCGCGCGCGCACGGTTCGTTCTCTTTATACAAGCTTCGGATGCCTGCTACCGGTCGAGTTGGCAAACAATCGTCGCGGGTGGCTTTCCGCGCGGGAGCGCCGAGAGGCGCGAGGATTACACCCGGATCCGTCGCTCGGGCATTCTCCGGTACGTTATAATACAGACGTTTCGCACTCTATTGCATCTGCAACGGGCTTCACGAGGCAAGATCATTTTGAGAAGTGAGGAATCTTTTTCCTTTTTTTTTTCTTCGTCAATTTAGGAGGTTTCGAGATGTTCACTGGGCGACAGCGTTGTCGGGTGATCCAAGGCTCAGTACAGTGGTTTTTTGATCGATGATCTATAGCTCTTTGCTGGCACTTTGTTAGGGTCGAGAATCTTCCTTGGTGCCCATTGCGGATTTTCTATTTTCCGTGTTTATAGTTGTAATTGCGATGGGCCAACCGAGATGGAAATAAGAGGTACATGAAAAATATATCGTACGTTCTCAAACTTTTTGGCGTATGTAACATAAAGAAATTTTATACAAAGCTGAGATTTATTTCAGACAGGGCGGAAGAGGTGAATATGTCCCGGAGCGTTTAATTGATTTATGAGGGGGCTACTCGGGATGGTCCATATTTACCACTTTTGCCCTGTGATCTCTGAACACATGTTACAGCCATATGTCCGGCTTACAAAAGTTCACTGTATAAAGACATTGTAAATTTAATGTACTGTACTGGATGTTTTTATAGAGAAACTGGTATATTAAATTTAACGTACGTTTGTCATAAAAAGTTAATATCCTTTTTTATTGAAATTAAAGTAAATAACTAAAATTAAAATACTTTCACAGTAAAATTAAAGTACATTATTAAAAATAAAGTATTCCCAATATCTTCAATACACTGAAAATTAATTTTTCATCCCGATTGTACATAGCATTTGGGGGAGACCGGGGACAAAAGTAACACGGGTCAATTGTAACAAGCGGCCGCGCAACGCTGCGCATGATCGGACGCATCGGATATGAAGTGAGCAACATTATAGACATCACCTTATGGCCATGCAATCACCTCATAACTGAGTTTTCAAAAATACCAATTCGCCGAAACCAAATGTGATTCGCGAGTGAAGAAGTGATTTTTCGGCTGTGCGGACCGCGTCGGCTAGGCATCACAATACAAAATATTAGTGCAAACAAGCACAAGGAGTTGAGAGGGACATTTTTGCGGAACATTTTGATCGCTGAGACGATCCGTTTCAGATTGTTATTAACCGATGCCACTGTAACTTTGCTAATAATCATGAGTGGGGTCGATTGTAACAGTCGATCCGGGTCAATTGTACCAGCAATAATTAATTTCTGCTAATACCAATACCAATACCAATATATTTTATTAATTTTATTCTTACATTCTAAGCAATCAGCGATAATTTATACACTTATAATTTATAATCAACCTATTGTAGACTATAACATTTATTATTTAATTTTATTATTTTATTATTTAAAATGGCTTAGTTGGCAAATAATGTTAAAAAAAAAAAAAAATTGAAATTAAAATTTTCCTGTGATAATGCACCCCCGTTCTATTTCTTAATAGCGGTCGGCGAAGGATTTCGTTGATGCAGGAGGATGTTGCAAATGACCCCACTACCTGTTACAATTGACTCCACCGCGACCTAAATTCTTACCCAATTTCGTCTGTGTTTAATGGGGCGGTGTTCCCAATTCCGTGGATATTTCTGCTTGACATTTTTAAACGAAATAACTAAGACTAAGTTAATGGTACACCATTGGATGCCGAAGCGTTAGACTTTCGGGTTTGTTGGTTGAAAAATTAAAAAGGATTTTTGTTACTTTTGTCCCCGGTCTCCCCTAATATACCAGAATGTGCCTAAAAACTTCCAGTCCGGTATATTAAATTTCATACGAACTTTATTTACAGCCTTTCCGACGAAAGTGTATTAAACATATTTTACATAAAGAACAAGAGTGGTGAATATGGCCCACTCCAATTATCCCGTACATCAACGCTGCATGGACCGATCCATATTCACCATCGTTAACCTGCATTTTTTTCATGCAGGAAAACCCGTGCATGAATTTGTCATTTCGGACAATGCTCGTAAACGAACGAATTAATTGTTATTACGGAATGAATTAACGAACCAAGCGCGCCGCGATGGACGCTCGAGGGTTCCGAGGGGTGCGCGATGGCAGCGGACAGACGAGATAAGGCGAAACTGGAGGGAACACAGATGAACAGAAAATTGAGTGGAGAAAAAAAAAAAAAAAAAAAATTAAAATAAAAGACACTAAGAGCTGCGGGAGGGTCAACAGCCTGCTGCTGCGTCACGTTCATCACGTCCCCGTTGTATCGTCCTCCAGGATCGGACGTACTTTCCTACTGCCCCACGCTTCCACCCCCCTCCCCCCTCCCTTACTCGCAACTCGCAATTTTCCACCTTCGCAGAGACCTTCCATCCGTTGCTTCCCCCCCCCCCCCCCCCCCCCAAAGCAACTCCATCTCCTCGCTCTCGGACAGCGTACAGCGATGATGATCTCGTTCGCTCGCTTCTCCACTCCGTTACGTGCCTCCCCCCCCCCCCCCCCCCCGCCCCCTCTGTTTTTATCTCAGCCGAACGTGCACCAACCTTCCCGAAAAAAAACTCGCGTCGCATCTATCCGAGGCTCGACCCTACTCTCCCTCCTCTCGCGGAACGCCAGAACCCGCCGAAAGGTCGGGGACAACAAATTTCGAAATAAAATCTCCGCACGTCCGAGGCCCGAGAGGTATTTGCCGGACTCTTCCGGGGAAATTTTTCTCCCGACCGCCCGACGCTCGGGTGAAAAATTTTTCGTAAGAATTCCACAAGCTTGCTCTGCCCCGCCGGTTGGGGAAGTGGTGGGGTATGCGGCGAAAAATAATTTCGCATCTCTCGAGAAGGAAAATCCCTCGCGGCCGTAACGTGACTGCACCGCCACCCGCGCCCCTACGCCAGTTTTCCCTCTCGGTCGCCCAAGCACCCCCGACATCGACCTCCGTTTCCCTCCCACCCCCGGCGAGCTCGGTGCTTCTCTCTCGGCACCCCCCCCCCCCCCCCCCCCCCTCTTCCTTCACCACCCCCTCCCACCGTGCTGCTTCCTCTTTCCTCCCGTCCAGAATTCTCGTACCGTTAAAACCCCTGATCTCCCCCCCCCCCCCCCCCCCCGCCGTCCTCCCGCCTATCGCGACCCCTCTCCCTCCGGCCACGCGGCGAGTGCGCCTGCGCGCTCCGGATCCGCGAGGCGTCGGCGTCGCGGGGGCGTCGCTCCGCCGCCGCCGCTCGGCCGGACGTCTGACGACGACGACGATGTTCTCGTAGTCCAGGGGCCAGTTATAAACGGTAGCGCCGCCGAGAGGGTCTCGAGAGACCCCGACAGAGAGACCGACGAGAACAACGGGACGAGGCATAGGAACATATCGGGAATGAAAACGAAGGGTTCGGCGACATAGCGCGACATTCGGCCCGAGGAATCGGGGCTGGGAGGGGACGATAAGGGTGGCCCAGGGTTGAACTGCACAACGCGGAAGTCTCGAGGGGTATGCGAAAAGCTCGCGCAACGACCGCGACCGCACTGACAACAACAACCGAGGGTGGCGAACGAGTCGGTACTCACCGGGTGGCCGTCGGTTTCGGCAGTGCATCACGGGAACGCGTCGTGTCAGGGACACTCCAGCGGACTCTCGGCTGGCCTCGCGACTGAAAACGCTCGTTCGAAGCGCGAGCAAATCCGACAGCGACGGACAACCCTGCCGAAGGTAACGCGAGCTTACGCGGCGAGGGAAACTCGCCAGGAACTCACGAGGGTGAGACCGTGCGGAGGAACCGCGTACTCCGTCGCGAGGAAGGCAAAAAAATAACATAAAAGAAGGAATAAGAAAAACACTGTCGCCACGAGAGATAAAGTAAGAAGAGAAAAAAAAAAAAATGGGGCGATACGTGAGCGAGGCTACGAGCCGCGGATCGATCGTGAAATAACTTTGTGCAAGAAAAACGCGGCGAGACCCCGAACGAGTTCGCGCGATAGGGCGAGATAGCGAGCCACCGGATACTCCGAGCTACGAGGAATCTTAGCCTCGTTGGAACGAAACGCTATCCTCGAAGTCTCTTCCTTCTCTTCGTTTTATCCTCTCTTCTCCACCTCCGCTTTCGCCTGTCCTTCGTCGGCTTCGCCGATTTAATCCCGCGCTCACACGGATTCCTCTCGAAGACGTCGGGCGTGCGCTCGTTTTCGGACTTCGAAAAATCAGGCAAAAAAAAAAAAAACAAATAGTGCGATCCCGACAGGCTCGGTGTGCTTATTTTCGCAGCCCACCTGTTCTCCGGGGGAAAAAAAATTGAGGCTGTAGGGTCGAAAGAAAGTCATCTTTGCTCCGAATCACAAGGATCTTCCGACAGGCCTTCCTCTTGTCCTCTTCGTTCCTTGCGCTCTTTCCCGATCTCTCTCTTCATCGTCGTCAGTCTCGAAAGACGGTCGTCGCGAGTGTTGCGTGTGTACGTAAGTGCGCGTTCGCGTGTGCGTGTGTGTGTGTGTGTGCGAGAGTGTGTACGTCGCGAGATTCGGCGATTTGGAGACCGAGCGAAGTAGGAAGTCTCGAGAGTCGTCCCGACGAGATGTGTTCGTATCTGTAGAGATACATCGATCATCGGCTCGGGGTGTGCGGGGATCGAGATAAAATCATACACCGATTTCGAGGAGCGACGGAAAAAAAAATTGTTGGAAAATCAAAAAACGTGGAGCTTTGTGGCGAACGGAGCTTGTTTACGTCATCGAGACGACTCGCGGGTCTTTCACGACCTCGGCGAGGTGCGCGACTCTCCCGCGTGTAATCCTCCCCTCGTCGAGACCCGACGAGAGGCGACCTGCTCAAAGAACTTCTCACGAATTACTCGCTGCTCCGAGCACGACAAGTTGGAGGAATAATTGTCGGAGGAAAGGAATATAAATACCGTGAATGAAGCTTACGCGAGACGGGTAGAGAAATACCGTGTGGCGAGAAATAAAATAGAGGGGGAAAAAAAAAGCAGCGAGGGCGGTAAGACGGGGGGGCGCGAGAGTTTAAGAGGTCACGAGAAGGTCGCAAATACGAGAGATATTTCCCAAAGGAGTATCTCCCTCCATCTCCGGCGTGCGTGAGTTTCGCCAGTGAATTTTCGGTCTGGGTCGAGCAAACTGGCTCGTAGTGTGTAGCGCGCGAGGGGCGGGAGAAATTTACGAACGCTCCGGGGGAGGAGAGTATGCCTCGAGATAAATTTCGGTGAGAGAGGGTGCAATTATCGCGAGGGGAGATACGGAGATTTCGAGACGGTCGATTAGCGCGCCGGTGCGGAAGGTTAAGTAAGAGCGAAAAAATATAGAATCCGAGCGAAAAAATAAAATAAAAACAATAATTAAAAAAAAAAAAGAAGCAAAAAGGAGAAGACGTTGAAATTGTGTCGAGGAGTTGACCGAGGTTGTGGTTTTGGTGAGTTCGCGTGAGGGTCTTTCGAGGGTTCTCCGGGCTATTTTGGTTAACCCAATTTTCTTCGCGGATTTGGTCCACGAGGTCCGACCTAAAATATCCGGATAAAGGGGTTGAAGGGGCGGAGAAGCAAGGCGGCCGACACAGCGGTGCGAGACTAACGAACGGGAGACACGAGGCTCTTTCTCCCACTTCGTTCATTGTGGATACAGATAAAACATCGATAAACGCATACAACCGTGGAGGCTCGTCCCTCTCGGCTCGAACTTCCGTATCAACATTTGCGCGAGGGCGCGGGGAGGCGAAGGCAGCGAAGGGAAGCGTGCTCGCTGACCCCAAGGCGCAATACAGCGATCTCTCGTGTACATAGAGGTGAGAGAGTGTCGGGCGTGATAGCGAGTAGACGCGGTCAATCCCTTGACTATCATCCATTTTGCATACGTGTATAGAGGAGGATCCTCCGTCCGCTCGCGCGCACCTCGACCGCCTGCGTTGGTCACGTTGCACCTATAATTCCGGCCCGGCGTGTAAACAAATCCACGCATTCAGCAACCTGACAAAAAGATGCTGTAAGAAAATAATAAAAAGATCACTGATAAAAACATTGAGTGCGGTTTCAAAGTGTCCAAGTGTTGAGCATCCGGAGATAATATATAGTAGATTGGGGTGTGAAATTTTTGAGGAAAAAGAATAATAAAAATGATGAATTCATTGCTGAGTTGTCTGTTGCTGCCGATTCTCGGGCTGCTTTCCGGTACCGCGAGGTCCTTCGTTCTCGAGGGATCGTCGACGAGTTACGCACAATTTCGTAAGTGGAATGCGGCGCTCAACGGTACTCTGGAGTTCGAGTTCAAGACCGAGCAGGGCAACGGTCTGCTGCTTTACACCGACGACGGTGGTACGTACGACTTCTTCGAGATAAAGCTCGTCGAGAGCGCCCTGAGGCTGCGTTACAATCTCGGCGGTGGGGCCCAGATCGTGACCGTGGGCCACGATCTCGGCGACGGTCACTGGCACAAAGTCCAGATCGCCAGAAACAACGAGAACACGACGCTGACCGTCGACGGTGTCGGCGCTACTTCGACGTCGCGCGGCAAGGAGTACGAGTTCGGCAGATACGCGGGAAACTCGGATGTGTACGTCGGCGGAATGCCGAGCTGGTACAACAGCAAACTAACCCTCCTGGCACTGCCGAGCGTTATATTCGAGCCGAGATTTAACGGTCTCATCAGGAATCTCGTTTACGCCGATGGCGAGAATCTCGTGCCTAAACGACAGGAGATGAAGAGCCGGGACGCCAAGGTAAACGAGACAATTATACGGATAGATTGTAGTGCACAGTTATTTTCTTACCCCCACTCACTTTTCACTCTCCATTTACCTTATAATCAATGTTCTCGATTAATAAAAAACTGAGTAAAAAAATTGTTCGATACGAGTGCGTAATAGTATTTTATGCCACAGGGGAGGAAAGTGCGTTTTTTCACCGAGTGCGAAGTTTGATTCACAGAAATTCACACGAGGTGAAAATGCACTTCGTCCGTTGTGGCATACGATATTTTTTTTCCGATTCCGTTAAAATAACCACATTTGTTGCATCGCAAAATCGTCATCTTCGCCAATGACCATTACTCCCCCGGAGTAATAGAGCTTCCAGCGGGAGTAATAAGCCCTATTACTCCCTAGGGAGTAATGAAATTGTACCGCGCATGCGCACATGTTAATGATGATCGTCGGTCAATAATGGGCCATTTTCCGCTCGTATTGCATGCAAGGAATGTGGTTATTTTAGCGCAGTCGGGAAAAATAGTACATTACTCCACGAGGGCGAAAAAACGTTTTTCTAACGAGTGTGAGTTTGCAGCACGAGCCGGGGGCGAGTGCTGTAATCACACGAGTTAGAAAAAGTGTTTCGCACGAGGGATGTACGAAATTTTTCATCACAAGGTGCGAAAATGGCGTTTTTACGCACGCGAAGCGGGTGGAAAAGTGGCCTTTTCCGCACCGACTGATGAAAAAACTTTTTCTGACGAGTGTGAGTTTCTTTGTGTGAGTTTCTGAACTCACACGAGTTCAGAAAACATTTTTCTCCCGAGCATCGAACAAAATTTTGTTTCACAAGGTGTGAAAAAAAAACTCATTTACCACATTTCCTGATAAATTTATAACAGATTGCTTAATTTCTTTACGACAGAGTTTCGGGCGCGAGAGCAGAGAAGGGTTAAAATAGCTATATTAATAAGGTATTAGGTCCAATTTGAAATTCGCTCAGTCGCTGCTAATGGCTAAATGATGAATGGATAATAAACGAGTTTATTATCCATCCGTTTGATCCGTCGAGACGGATCAAATATTCGATGATGCGATTCCGAGCTTCGTACAAATTAACGAGGGTTAACCCGTCAGGCAATTCGTGCCAGCCGATAATACGTTTCGGATAAATTTATACCGATGTCCGTTTCACTCTCGATTCCCCCTTTCTCCCGTGCTCACCTGGCCCGTGTCTTACTGTCGTAATTAAGTTCTCTGTCACCGCTATTATTTGACGTCTTCATTAGGGTGCTTGCAATGACGATAGTCGTCGTTATTCGTTCCGGTCTTGAACTTTGCGTCCGTCCGATTTTGGCTGGAGAGCCGAGACACGCGCTCAACCCTTCGTAAGTCCCTGCTTCAAAGATATCCCCATTTTTACCTTCGATCTACCGTTAGAACGCGCTACCCCCACTCTGCCTCCCCTCCTTTCACTGCGCCGAGGTTTCGGGCTTTGTGACTTATACATGGTTAATAAAGTACGAGAACGAGCATAGTGAACGGTCGAGTAGATTTCACAGTCACTGTATTGGAGTATCATCGCGCACCGTTTCGTTGGATTCCCCGGAGACGGGGGGGGGGGGGGTAAGCCCGTTGTGTCGCTTCGAAAGAGCTTTTACCGAGGAACTGCAAGGGCGAGACAGATAGGAGAACCGTGGAGGGAGAGTGAGAGATGCGGATAGTAAAAGAGAGCTTATCGATCGCGAAGACTCGTCGCGTCCATCGGACACGAGGTTCTCCGGGCCACGAGGGCTCCCCCCCCCCCCCTCCTTCCTCGCTCGTAAGAATAAAATAGTAACCCACCGCCGACCCACGTGAAACGACGAAATTATCATCGTCCTCCCTCGATATAGTTTTCACCTCTGTCTTCGATTTTCGATGTACACTGGAATCTGGGGCTTAGGACTGGACAGGCGGTCACGTGACCGCTGATCGGCTCCAAAAATGTATCTTTCGAGCCCAAAATAAACTAAACGGACGGCAAGGGAATATATAGCAAAATAATGGGAAGTATCGGGACTATAAATTATTCTGTCGTACCGCGCTTACGTACTGGATGTCCCAGGCTGCATAGCGCCGCCACCGAGACACATGCAGAGACAAAGAGGCAGTGCGCAGACAGCGAAAGCTTGATATATCCCTGATGCACGGCACCCGCTGCACGGACAGAGTTATTGGTCGGGATCGATATTTGTTCAACGATCCATGAGACGAGACCAGTAGCCGCGCCGAGCGGTCTGACCGTAAACGGGCAACTCCACTGGCGCGGCCTCGGCGGAGATTCGGCTGTCGGGGGACCGTTCGGACTATTCCGAATAGTCGGACGGTAAGGCAGGTCCCGCGAAATACCGACTCGAACCGCCACTGCGAAGCAACCCTTCGACTACCCTCCGCGACCACCCAACCAACCTGACCCCCGGAGCACCAGCTGCTATTTAATATTTATCGGGTGACCCGCATGTACCACGCCATTTCTATACTACAACCACCCCCCCCCCCCCCCCCCCCCGCCCCCCGCCTTGCCCACCGACTTCACCGGCATGGCGCACTCGCTCACCACGACGACGACAACGATCAGTCCACATTGATTGCCTGTGGAGCCGAAATTCTAGCTACACTGAAAAAAAATGTTTGTGAAATCAACGAAACGGAGGTTCGCTTAACCTCCTCGTGAAGTTAAATACGGCGAAACGAGTTAAGAAGTTCACCTAACCTGGACAAGCGGTCGTCGGGTATCGATGATTCAAAAAAATCGTTTGGTTAAGAGAACTCCCGGGTCTTTGTTTCAATCAATTGGTGATCTCCGTTTAGAACTTGCACTGTTGCAGTAGACTCCGATACATTGAGTGAAATTATTGACACGGTTGGGTCAACTACACGGACGGCTTAGGCAAAGCAAATGACACATTGCACTGGAAAAAATGTCTTTAATTCAAATACTTTATGTGATTGAGACAACCATACCTTGTTTGTTACAGGTATACCGTTGATTTCGTTCAATTTTATTATAAGCTTAAAATAAACTTAAAACTTCAATTCGTTATAAACTTGAACTTGAAACTTGAAAATATTTGCATTATGACAATAGGGAATAAACATACGCAGACCGAAAAAAAGGTTCGGTAATATCAAACTAAGCTGCGGTTGCGGGTGGCGAAAGAAATATTTGGTCGATTAAACAAAATGTTTGTTAAATCCAAGTAACTATTTTTTGAAGCAACTAAATATTCGGTCAAAAAACTAAATATTCGTGCAATAAACTAAATATTTCTTTCAAACGACCAAATATTTCTTTCGCCACCCGCAACCGCAACTTAGTTTGCTATTACCAAACCTTTTTTTCAGTGCATTTAGTGAACAAAAATCTACGACCACCAACGCCTATTTTTGCAACTAATTACGACATGGAGTTGGAATCGAACTGCCTACCTAACGCTTATACCTACCTATGAAGCTAACTCGCTACTTTTTTTTCATAATGTTTATTTCAGAAGTTATGACATATTGGGATCATGAGGTAGAAACAATACATAAAAAACACCTAAGATTTAACGAAAGGTATTTAGCTCTTGCCCTTTGAGGGGGGGGGACTCGCAGCTATACAGTTGAACGAGCTTGTATAACCCGGTGATAGTGCGTGGTACATAATATTTTTTGGCTTAGCTAATATGGGCAAGCTAACTCGCTATCGACTGTCCTATAGCTAACTTACAAAGTTCCGTTATTCAAATCCCCTATAAGATCTGTCGTACATATTATAGTGAGACATAACTGTTATTTAAGTAATGATTTCAACGCCTGATCATTTTATTTTTTTTGTCGGCTTTCAAATTGAATGACAAGAATAGGGTAAACCGGCCAATGAATGGACAGTTAAGCAGACGAAAAAGCCAATGAATAGACGTTTTTTATGCACTTGCTCTTATGGAAAGTGTCCATTCATTAGCCCTGTCCATTGATTGGCTGGTTTACCCTATATTTTAACAAGAACGCGAACAGAAATGCAAAAAACGTTTTTGACCGTTGTCAGGCAGTGACGGCTTGGAGGTTAATCAGTAGCGGCATAGTAACGTTTCGGAAGGTCAGCCACATATTTTATTGGATTAACCTACACCGAAGTTCTCTCAATGGTAATATACAGTATCTTGTGACGACTCCCAGGAGTCGCTTCAAAAAAAATTATGCCGTTTATCAGCGCACATTCTGTAATTGATTCAACCACTCACGAAAAGAAAATTAACGACCGATTAATCTTTGTTTCAAACTTATATCTCATTGAAACAGCACACAGTGCACTTCACTTAACATCACGTTTCATCACGTCAAAGAAACACGATTTTGAATTAATTTGTAGCCGCATCTGATCGGATATTTCGGGGAGGTTGAGACAATCTCACATTTCACTGGATGAATCTACATCGAATATATGTGGTTTATGTGAACTCAACCACCGGTGACCCTTCAACGAACTGCTGATGAATCTTTGCTTCAACTTGAAATTTCGTTTCAACACAACGCACAGTGATTCCACTCAACAGTACCGTAGCTCGCATAAACGAATATTCTACTGGCATGCAAATTTATGACGCAGTTGACCCAACAAAGTGCGTTTGGTTCTTTCTAAGGCCTCGTGGTTGACTGGACCACTATTTCATTGAGCCAAAGATATATTTGCCAACCTCCCCGCGAGGTTGATCAAATTTTTTTTTGTTTCAGTGCAGGATTAAGAGTGTCTACTGGCGGGTTTTAAAACAGGTTGCGTTGGTAATTGCTAACGCTACTGAAAGAATTGTCAACTTTCTTTTCTGAACTTAATGAAAAGGCGTCCGAAAAGAACACACGAGTAACGTAAACTCGTATTCTTACTTGCTCACTTTCCTTTCTCATCCGTCAAAAGCCGCGGAGCTGTGAAAGCTCGGGGAACAGAAGGGTTGGAGGCACGGTAGGTAAAGACGGTATATAGGGCCGAAAGTGCTTGATACGTCGAGCGTGCGTCGCCCGTTTCATGTCTAGACCGTGGGACACGGGGAGGGGTCGCGAATGAAGGAGGGAGAAAGAGGAATTGATAAAGAACGAAGGAAAGAAAGAAAGTATGGAAGGAAGAGAGTTTGCCGGAAAAGCCTCGAGTCACGCGTGACGGTGAAAAGCTTTGGCTCACTTTCAAGTGCATCGCACACACTGCGTGCTGCAGCCGCGCGCGAACAAAACTCCCCTGTACGATGAACTTTGTGTGCGGGTTTTCATACCGTCCGTACAGCGGCATCGGGGTGGATAGACGAGCAGGCGTGTGTGCGGACACGTTGCTTTTCTCACGCACACGAGAGACGACGAGCGGAGGCACCGAAGCACTTGGCCCTTTCGCGCAATCCCCACCCCCGGCAGTCGCCGCGAATAGCCTAGTCGACGAAATTTATCGATTCGCTCAGGCATCGAAGCGGAAAGCTGTATAGCTAGCAAAAACGAGGATACACAACGTAGGTACGCGGAAGCCGGGCCACGCGTAAATTTTACGAACAATAACGGTGATGGACCTTGAAAAAGGTCCGACAAAAAGTTAACAAGAAACAGTTTGCGGACCCTTCGGGACGATAAATGTTTTTAAAACACTTTTTTTTTTTTTTTTCTTACCGTGTTGATCTTTTTTTCGCCATTGTGTTTGGATTCTCGGCCATAAAAATGTATTTCTATCATTCCCCCCCCCCCCCCCCCCCCGCCTCCCCACGCCGTGTGTGTAAATTTTTTTCATTTTATTTCACACAAGTCGCGTATTGGAAAAAGATCGACGCATGGCCGGGGGGGGGGGGGGGAGGAGAGGGGGAACAGTTAGCCGTTCGTGCTGCCAGCTGCAACTGCAACTGCAGCGTCAAACCTCGCTCCGTCGAATCTCATCAAGGCTTTTGCTTCTGCTACTGGCCGACTGAACTGCTGGGGATTTGAATTAATGCTCGTGTTACTCTACGGCTCAGCGATTCGATGAATTAATTAGTGAAGAACAAACGATCGGCTCTATTTTTTTTTTTTTTCAATATCTATCTTCTTTGTTTTCGTGACTAGTTCAGCCCTGGCTTTATGATTTTATGCAGTCAGCGGCTCGGAGAGAGAACGAATATTTTGCGCACTGTATACTGTAACTTTCTGCGGCACCGAACCGCGATAAAATTGAGTATCAAAAACCCCATATGGGGGACGATGTAAAACGGTTTCAGACTTTTCACGGTATGCGGTTCATACGTGGAGCTCACTTGCGCAAGTGTAATCGGACTGTATCGGACTAAGTGTTTGTACGTACAATTTTTTTTATTTTTTTTTATTTTTATTTTTTTAATTAACAAACTCGGCGAAAAATATAAAAGTATACAATCTCGCTCGCGCAACAGCGCTGAAATATAATTGTCCGGCAACGTGGCGTCAACACGTGAAGGGCCGGGCTCGATTACGGCCAGAGTTAGCTAGTCTGCGAAGCCTTTCGAAACCCTCGAGTACTCTACTTTGACCTGCCCTTTGTACGGAAAAAATGCTCGCTGTGGTAATAACTTTATGCTTTTGTTGGTCATTCAAACGTTTTTACCAACGAGGTCGAGCTCGCGATGGTAAACTTTTTTTTTATATTCCTCACGAATATTTCCCCTCTGTTTCTAAAAATCGCCCTGAAAATCAATCTTTACGCGTGACCTGACCCGGCTCGAAGTTAAATCGGATAACGTTGCTATTTTTAGAAACCCGATATGCATCCGCGAGTCGAGCATTTTACATGATTGGGGCCGAAAAAACATCCATGATTATCATGCTTTTGGATTTTACGTGAACTATTGTGTACTCGTTAATACAAAAAAAAATAAAGAAAAAAAAACAATAATCGATATTGTTTACCCGATCCCCACCGTCGACTCGAATGTTTCTCAACCCTTCCGCGCTCCAGCCCCGTCAATCTTTCGCTTCATTATCATATTATTCGCTTATCCGATTATCGGATAAACGGACCAGCAAAATATGTACCGACATAGTGAAAAAATTGATATTGCATGCTTTAATGAAACCGCGTTTTTGTATTAAAAAAACGCTCCGTTACACAAATTGCATAGCGGTCAGTTTATTATATTCGGAATGCCGATGAGTATTGCCAGGGGGGGGGGGGGGGGGGGTAAGAGGGACCGATGTTCTTCCTTTCGGATTAGCCTCTCCGTGTTTCGCGTAAAATTTGTAAAAACGATCCGTTTCGCCCCGACTTGCTCCCCTTCGACGGAAAAAAAAAAATGTATACGGTAGATATTTTGCGGCCTCGTGGAATCGATAAAGTTAATTTATTCGTCGATCAGCTATCGCGGCAATAACACGCACACCGTAAAACTTGCCCTGTCATGTTTTTCTTTTTCATTCTCGCATCGCATTGTTATTTCTACACGACATTTGTTCGATCCGCGAAACAGCATTGGTTCGATGAGAAAGCCAGAAAGGGGCGGAGAAAAATTGAAACGGTCTTAGCGCGGAGCCAATAGACGAAAAGATCCTACGAGTTCGTTGTTAGCCGGACCGTGAGATCCCCTCGTGACCTAAATCTCGTTGTCCAGGAATCGACGAAGGGTAAAAGAATAGCAAAGTAGGAGGGAGCATGGAAACAGCGGAACCCAGCCAGTCAGGAACAAACCCTTAAAGGTTACGAGATTTTGTCTCCGATATATATCTTTAAGCCTCTTCACGGTTCCCGTTCGCCTTTTGCGTTTATTCCTCCTCATCTCATCCGTTGACCTTTTCTGACTTTGATACACGCTCGACAACGGTATATTCTTCCTCTCTCTGCCTCTCGTATCCTCCTTGTTTTTTCCATCATCATCCCAATGGCGCTTGAATCAGAATTGACTGCGACGGACAGGTGAAAATTCCGACGATAATAAATCATACCAACATGACTATGCGATATCGCTGCTTGAAAATATCGAGAACCGCACATTTTACCAAAATACTTCTCGGACCAAACTTTTGTCGCTTGGCTTTTAAGGTAGTCCTTGCGAATGGTGTTCACTTCGCATAAGTTTCGGAGAAAACACGCATGGTATAAAAATCTGAAAAAATGAAGCACACTAAAGCTACTTAAAAGGTTAATTTTGCATAATAATAATTGCAAAATGTTATTTAACTAATTAATGAAAAATTTAATTGTTCGACAAAATCTCCCGGAAACTTAACTTTTTTTTTAATGAAAATGAATCGTTCATTTTTCTGAATACGTATAAATTTTTTCAGATTTTTAAATTCACTTTGAATTTTTTTTCTTTTTATATGGGAAAAAAATGTGTAGAAAATCACAAAATTCAAAGTGAATTCAAAAATTTGAAAAAAATCATACGTATTCAGAAAAACGAACGAATCATTGTCACAAAAAAAGTTAGGTTTTCGGGAAATTTGTTGAACAATTATATTTTTCATCAATTGTTAATAACATTTGGCAATTATTATTATTATCCAAAAATTAACCTTTTCAGCAGCTTTAATGTGCTTGATTTTTTTCAGATGTTCTCTTTTTTCAGAATTCTCTCTCATTTCTCTGAAACTTATGCGAACTGAACACGATTCGCAAGGACTACCTTGAGGAGGATTAAGGTGGCAGTTGCAGGGAGGGGATAGTTGTGCTGCGCGGTAAGAGGCAGACGGCAAGTGAGCGAGAGGGCACGCTAGCCGCATCATACGTTCCCTCAAACTATTAATGATATCTATAACAAATTTGAATTTTAAATTATAGTGACATTCAGAAAACTTTGACAAACACAAAGTATGGTTTTTATGATTATACGAGGGGATGTCTTGCATCTAACATATGTGAATAACGTAAATAATAAAACTGTTCACTTTTCTATTTTTACACGTAAAATGTCACAACTTTGTTATTTCATATCTCCGAAATTACGCGGTAAATCCTTTGTAAATTTCGGGCACGCGTGCATCAGGGTTACAACCATGCTATAAACAAAAATTTCGATTTTTATCTTGGATTTTCTTTCATCGCCGAACCTCCCCAAAAGCCTATTTCCTACGTATCTTCCCCGGTATAATAATACCAATAATAACAATAATATCAATAATAAAATAATCTTTCACTTATTTCAACAATCGATACCAATATTATTCTCGGAGCGTTTACCATTCACAAAACATTCTCGGGGCACATCCCGCCGGGTATCGTAAATCGTCGCTACCGCTCAATCGTTCAAATCAATAATTATATTCCAACCCACGTTTCACCAATTAACGACGACGCACGCGTACCGTTCGATTGCATAATCGGATATAGTACACGCATCAATAATGTTTATGCAGATTAACGATCCCTTCAGCCAAGTTTGACAAGAAGGGTGGCGGGCCCTCGTTCGGACGTAGGTACGAACAGAATGAAATTTACACACGTTCCCGAAGTCCCACCGGGATTCTTGTGAAATTACATAAGCCTTTCGCATCGGGCATTATTCGCCCGATTCTCTGCTGGAAATTCGGCCCGCCGGAAATTTACGCGATTGCGGTCTCTCTGCCGGTGCTGGTTGTGGCTGCTACAAAGCGTTCGTCACTTTGTTCCTCCCTGTTAACGCTCAATTTTCTAACGAATTGCTCGAATCCAATTCCCGAGCAAATTGGATCGAACTATCGAGCTTCCGGTCCGGCACTGCCGATTAACCGGGGCTTTTCCGTTCGGAACGTTTCATAGCGACCGTAAATTAATTCCTCCCCGAGACAAAACCCGATAGTCGTAATAATAATAATCCCTCCTATTTTCTCTCACCTTTCCTTCCTACCTTTTTATTATATTTTATTGTTATTATTTTTTTTTTTTATTCGACTCTCTTCTTCCCACAATCACGCCCCACGAGCGTCATACATACCGCTTTCGGTTCGGCCTCCCACGGTTCTATCAACGAGGCCCTTTTGCTTTTATTGCCGAGATCCTTTTTTTTACTCACTCGAGGATTTTCACCGACAAAGAGACCAGAGGGGGGGGGGGGGGGGGGGGGGCGAGAGACGGAGAAAGCGCGAGAATGAGAGGAAGGGGCAGGGAGAATAAACGCGAGGGCGACGATCGTTTTGGTCGTTAGTGCGGTAACAATGTGTACGTAGCTCCTGTACTAACCTATTCCCGAGTCGAATAAATAAAAGGGAAAAAAGAAACTTTTGTGGACGAAGCTTTTCGACCGTTTTCACCGCCACTTCTCATTATCTCCGTTGCATACACAGGAAGACAGTGCGACGATTTGCGAAGCTCTGTTCCTCAAGCTCCCCCCTCCCCCAGCCGCGCCCCAACTCGTTTGCGGTTTTCAAAAGTACCTTGGACGAGAACTCTCGTCATCACGGAGGAAATTATTGTTACTATTATCATTATCCGCCGATCTACGAAATTGAAGAGAAATTTGTGTAAGCCGCGAGTTTGGAGTAAAAATAAACTGAGCCGTGAAAGCGCGGGTAAGGAGGGGAAAAAATTACACATTGTGGAACTTTACTGCAAAAAACAAAAAAAGTTTTCATGTAAATACGGGCTCGAGGTAGATCTCCGAGTTTCTCGTTTACATACGCTGGGTAGATGTAATTTCAGAACACGTTAGCGCTGTTACGCCTTCGCGAGGCGTTATGTGTATGCGCGGAATGTAAACTAACAGACCATCCTACGCTACGAACTCGGTGCGTGACGCCAAATTCCTTGCAGTATCTCTATCTCTGTGCACACGCGACCTTGCTGCAATGGACAAGGTTCCGACGTCGACGGTACCGCCACTTCCGGTGCGCCGAAATTTTACTCTCGCCACATCTCCGGCCCGAAAAATGTAATATAAAAATAGTAGTTGATCAAATATTAAAAGTTGGGGCTTACGCAGTCGAAACCCTAGGTGGAATTTTGTCGTAACTGAAAAACGACACAATGCTCCACTCTGGATTCTGTACGCCAAAGTACCATTATCGGTCCTTCTCCGGCCGGCGTACGTAGCCAGAGCGAAGCTGCCGGTCTTCCGAACATTAATGAGCTCTGTAATAAGCACTGGATAATGCTACGTCACTGTTTGGCCAGAGTAACATAAAACAAAATCTCCGCAACGCCACTTCCGGTTGAAAAATAACTTTTTCAAACTGGAAGTGACGTGCTTTCGGTTGAAAAATAAGATTTTCAAACCGGAAGTGATGTACTTTCGGTTGAAAAATCAGATTTTCAAACCGGAAGTGACGTATTTCCGGTACGGGGTCACCGCTGGTCAACTGCTGGTTCAAAACTGAGATTTTCAAACTGGAAGTGACGCTGCAACGGAATTTTTCAAATTGATTAAATCTCTACCTGAGTCCCTAGACTCCAACTTTTAAGCTTTGATTGTTTTTAAGCGTCGATTGAATATGCTCAATACTTAACAATCCGAAAATTGTATTCTTGAGACATTATGCCTGCACACCCGTAGTTAATTTTTGAACTATTAATTGACTGCGCGTCGTTCAATTGATTGCTCCATTATACTACTTTAATGGCATTACAATAGTATTAACATTAAAATTAGACCCGTCCAAAGCCGCAGAGAGTAGAAGAAAAGTTGTCTCGTTGGTCACAGCCTTCAACAACTATATTAAAATAGTATTAATATTGTAACGACTATAAAGATGAGGATTGACCGAGACACACGATATTACATAGATGACCAGAATAGCTCGATATGACAAATGAGTGGCAGTAATTGTATTTATTGTTAATGTTTTGCATGGTGCGATCATCGACACATGTAGGATAATATTAATAGTATGTATTTGAATTTCTATAGCCAATGGGCCAACGACCTAAGTTTTTCAGGCTCTGATTCGCTTTTTTTTGGTACAAGTGGGTTTGTTTTCGGTGGGAAAGTATTATTTAAATTAAATGCTTAGGTGTATTATTTTCCATCTTCGTTTGCCATTCTCTCGAGTTGTTGGCATGTGGTGAGTGTAGGGTGTTTGCGTCTGGGGTTTTCATTTTGTGTGGTTTGTATACAGAGCGGTTGAATGTTCAGAACTTGTGCGGAGGCGAACCTTTTTATGAGTATTTGTGTTCTTGTCATTATGCGGGTGATGTTAATTTTTTTGTAGAATAGTGTATTAGGGGGTTTGTGGAGAGGGTTGTTTGGGTGTCTTATTCGTGTCAGATTCCAAATAGCACAAGTTTCGACTGTTTTTATTTTTTTGATTGCTGTTTTCTTAGAGTTTGGAAGTATCGGGTGGCCATACTCTATCATAGGTCAACATATACTTTTATATATTTTGGCTATGTGTTTTATAAGGATCTTTCAATCTCTAAATGTTAATTTCCTGAAGTATGACGCTCTTACTGTAATTTTCTGCTTACAGTGCTGAAGGTGATAGTTGAAGTTTATTTCATGGTCTATGAAAATGCCGAAATATTTTGCGTGCTGTTTCGGTGCTATTTCTATGTTAAAAGTTGGATTTTTTGTTATTGCGGATTTATCTTGTGGTTGAAGATGACCAGTTGAGATTTCAGAGAGTTAGGTTTGAGTCGCCATTGTTGAATCATCTGATTCAACGACTGCACTGTCTTGTCGACCGCGTCTTGGAGCGTATGACAAATGACAAACGTACAGATTATCGATTGACCAGATGACGGGAGTCTTGATGGGACTTTCAGAGATAACAGATATTTGACAGTTCGTGCTCAAGATATTCAGCTGCCATTGTACTTAATAATATCCGTCCCAAATACGCGCGTCATTTATTCCATGAGAACGAAACAAGATTATTAAGAATTCACGGGAACACTGAGCTCTTATTATTCTCTAATTAGCTTTCTCAATTAGCGTTACAAGGATCGTTGATCTCCCAATTATTTTATACCACGTTGACGGATTCACCGGTCGGAATTGTGGATTGAAGGGGTTAGTTGGATTGTACGCGGCACGTTTGCGGTGCGGTATTCATGGCGGTGGGAGAAAGCCGACGGGCCGGAAGCCTGTCGGCATTTAGCACGACGCCGGTTCGGAGGCACGAAAAGAGTGCCTGAAAACGTTTTCCGTTTCCGGTACAGATCCGACCATATTCCACGCCGCCCGGGACTTCCGCAGTCGTCGCCGTAGCCGGGAAGGTTTCAACCCCTTCGCCTCCTGCCACCACCCAGCACCCCGTCACTGTCTAGATTCCGAATCCCCGAGGGGATTTTCAGCGACGCGATTCCTACTTCCGTCGTGTCTCTCTCTCTCTCTCTCTTCGTTCCAGAAAACGATGCCACTGTCCTCCGGAGCTCGTGTTCCCCGACAAAGTGAATAAAGAGCGTTACATCCAAAAGCGAAACTAAAGGCTCTGATTTCTCACTCGGAGCTTGCCTTTTAATGAAAGAACGAAATATTCCTGGTAAAGAAAAATTCTGAACCAAACGTTCATTTATGCTCTCTCAACTCCGATTATTCATATGTTATTATTAACCCTAGAACTCATGTATCATTTTTTCTACCTTCTAACTCATGACTGGGGTACATATGTACCCCACGCGTTTCTTCAACGTTCAAGGGTCCTATGAGCAGTAAACGGATTTTGCCGCACATCAATCTCTTCGTTTTTTCATAAGGGAGAGAACGATATGCGGCAAATTTTATTTTATTAAAGTTTAAGCGGTGAAAATCACCCTTAAAGACCAAAACGTAACGAAAAGTGGCAAAAACCGTACTTTTTGCGAAAAGAATGGTAGTTTTTAAAAAAATTCTCCGACTTTCAGATCTCAAACGCCATTTCACAGAGGACACATTAGGCTAAAAAGTCTATTTATTTGGATATCTGAAATTAGGGAAAAGTCGAAAACTTGTAACATCGAAAAGATTAATAAAAACGCAAACAAAATTGATTTTGCATGGGTTTCATCAATTTTTTTTCTTGAAATATCGTAGGTAATTAAAGATAATGATAATTATTAAAAAAAGGTACTAAAATTATAGAAATTATGAAAGAAATAAAATGCCGACCATATACGTCCAAATTATATTATAGCAACTTACATTCAACAGTTCTAACAAAATAAAAATCGCTTGCATAAAACACTAACAGGAACTCGTGACTGGGGTATTTTGGTACCCCAAGCGCACTGCGTTAGCGTCCTGTGCTACAGCCAGCGAGTAACTGAGGCTACTAGCGGCCTCCTCGCATCCTTAGATCATGGAACTACATTATCGTGGAGGTCCTAAGTCGATAATGTCAATTTCTACTGAAGGGGTACAGTTCGAATGTCGTCTGGGGTACTTTTGTACCCCATACATGAGTTCTACGGCTAAAAGATGTATATATATATACATATTTTATAGAGGCTGAAAAATAATGACAATTATCCCCGTGGAAAAAAGTATATGCGAAAATATGTTTTCGTGTATATGACAAAAATAATTTATATACAGAATATATTATCCCGCGAAAAAGATCAATATTGTAAATATATTTTCCGCGTATACGATTTTTCCGTGATGGGTTTATCGATGAACTCGAGCCAAGGGGGTTGATATCGAGAAGTTTTCGCGTTGTATTTCATCTACAACAGTATACATTAGTGGCAATAAATGTCTCAGCCGAGAAATATATGGTGCAGGAACGCGTGAAGCGGAAAGGGTGTGTGTAGTTCGCACAGGAGGGTAGAGTTCCCCGGTGATCATGAAACGCGGTTGGCAAACGGGCTTCTAATCATAGGGCGTTCGTGGTATCACGTGACGTGCACCCTTCCTGATTTTTTATTATTTTTTTTTTAGTTTCTTTCCTACTTTCGTTAAAAGCTCGATCGAAGTTTCGGACCTCGTTGTGTACCGAAAACCTCGAGCCCTCCGTTGCGCGTGTACCGGCGAAATATATATATATATATATATATACGTACATAGGCCGTTGATTAATCCGGCACGAACTTCCGTTTTCTCAACGAGTCTTCTGATAAATCGGTAGATCGATCTACGTCAGTCACACGAAAGTGGTATATTATTTCTTCGCTCCCAATTATTGTTCGTCCGTTGACGAATAATTAGCTTCGGGACGATGGCCTTATTTAAATGAAAACACGATTAATCGCTGACTGAAAATCCAGAAACTGCTGATACCATGAACAACATCACCGGTTATAAAAAAAAAATTAACATTTTTATAACCATACCGGTATCATTCCGGACAATACAGTTCCGGTACACAGTAAAAAAAATTTCTACTTTTTACAACCACTTATTGGCCACAAGCGTCCAAAATTTTTTATTTGTTAATTCTCCGATCTAATTTTATATCGCCTCATATCATAGACATCATAGACTTCTAATTTTACAAACATAAGTACAACCGAAATTGTTAATAACACGGTAAATAAAAGGACAAGGGCTGAAGGACTTCGGTCGATGGCCCGTTGACAATATGTGGATGCAATTAGATTAGATATTACAAATATATTAAAGTATAAATGGAAAAAAAAAAAACTGTACCGAACGTCAACGCATCCTATGTATTGTTAATAAATTCACACTTACTACTACTACTAAAAGGACAAGTTTGTATATTCAAGCCTGAACGAACGAGTTTGTCACTTGTTTGACGACATTATTTTTACGAAACTTCGTATTCCGATTTTACGAAATTATTTATTACTGTGTACCAGCACTTTGCGTTGCGTTCATGCACACGATTAATTATTTTTACTCGTATCCTTCCGAACCTAAAAAGGTGCTCGAGAAATCGGAAGTAGGTATGCGCGGTCCGCATAGTCTCCCGAGTCATCCCGTCGTCTCTTGCTCTTCGCGCACGTTTATGAATTATTTCACCTCATGAATAATTCAAGCCTGTTTGCGTCGTTCAGCGACCGACTACTATTTCTCTTCCGCGACTTTTGCTCAGGTACACAAAGTCCTATATATATATATATATATATATATATATATATATATATATATATATGTCCCAGGCTCAACAAAGTCCGAGGAAAGTGTAAGACTCTGGATGCTGTCACGGGGCTCGAATGATGGAGAAACGGACGCGACCGGCGAGAATAAAGGGACCGTTAGGATGGGCGAGAAGAAAGGGATCGTAAGGATAGGCGAGAGGGAAAATAGGGGGGAATAAAATCGTCGGAGTATTAAAGAGCTGGTTCATATATAGGTGAAGCGGTATCAGGACGAGACACAGAGTAAAGAAGTTAAAGAGTGTAAAGATGTCTCGGGGTAACTACTTGGAATATTTATGGGCTGAAAAACTCTGCCGTACCTTATCCTACACCTACCCGCACGATGTACGTGTATATTCGGTGTCTCTCCGTGAGCCCCCCCCCCCGATATCACGCGAAACGTGATAGAGCAGAGCGTACGATACAGCGGAACGGGGATGAGAAACTAGTTATATCTTTGCTTCTATATCAGTTTAATCTAAGAAGGTACATAGCGACGATATAAGCGAATTCAAGAATCTCTAGAATGGAGCTTTATCCTCGAAACGAACAAACCTATATTTTCTTATTTTTCAAACGCGGTGAACCGAGAACAGTTTTCAGACTTTTTTGCCGGGTGGCTTGGTGCTCTCGTCCCCCGAGAGAAGTTACCGAGACTTTCTTTTTAATGCGCAACGGTTGCTGACTAATAAGCATTATCAATTTTTATCAACTCCGCGAGGGAAAGGAAAAATGGATAAAGAAAAAAAAAAAAAAAAAAAAAAAAAAAGCGAGGTAGAGAGATTCTTCTCGCCCTCTTCCTCGGCTCTCGAGGGGCTCCATGAGCTTTCGCAGAGAAGCAATCCAATTCGGGACAAGGGGTCAATCTGATGGCTCAGAGAATAACGAGCTTTCCGCATCAGTCGAGAACACCCACGCTCGCGATGCACATTCCCCTCAACTTTTACCGTTCTTCTCTTTTTTTTTTTTTCTTCTTTTCCCTCTTCTAGGCCGTCTCCGTTGCCGCTTTCTCTGCCTCTCTTGAAGATCACCCTCCCAGACTCTCGAGTACCGAGAGCGTGAGGAAAGTGCAAGGAGGTCGCAGCGGTAGTTGCGCAGCGCCATCAGCGCCGGCACCACCGGCGCCGGGCTACCAGACTTTTCCTCTAATGCACGCTATTAAATCTTCTTTCAAACGCGCCTTCCCTCATCCGCCGTTTCATTCGGCGCTGCCTCTCGCCCGCTCTTGCGCTTTCACCCCTCTGATGTACGTGCCGAGCGGTCCCTCACGAGCCTTCGTAATAGGAATTTAATGCGACGCATATATAGCGAGCCAGAACACAGAGAGGAGATACAGAGAGAAGAGGACGCCGGTGCGTATCGAGCTGAATGGGAGGGGCGGGCAGATTCGAGCAATTATTTTTTAATCATCAGTCACTCGGCGTCTTTCCTCTTTGATCAGAAATCGCCAATTGTTTAATTTTCACTCGGAAAGTACTTTAATATGTCTTTTTTTTTTTTTTTTTTTTTTTTTTTTTCAAATTGCTTCCATTAACATTTTATTTTTTGTTCATTTTTTTTTCTCTTTGGTTCACAAATATCTGCCGGTCATCATCGTTTCACCCGTGCACGAGGCTGTGCGTGACCGTACAGCGATTATATTTTATACTTTCGTTGGATCGATATTCACACCGTTATGCGGAAGCCTCGTGAAATTCGAGGCCACGAGACCGGACTGCGGGCGTACACGGGGAAACGTGGGCGGCCTCGCGGAAATCTCATGAATTTCGTGCACGCGCGAATGCCACAACGAAACAGCCGAGCGTCTCCCGGTCGATGTGCCAGTTTCGTGACTTTGGCGTATGTAAAGGAGGGGGGAGAGAAAAAATTCACGTTGCAAAACGGAGTCAACCGCTACGTCCTCGACGATGTTTCAAGGAAACGGAAAAATAAAAAGACAAATAAAAATAAAATAGGTAACAAAGACCCTTTTAGGGCTATCACTTTTATAATTCCCTTCGGATAATGAAATTTACCTCTATCAGTTTATTGCCCGATATCTCGACGCCCCTCGAGTGCATCTCCGCTTCGAGGGAACTCGCAAAGGCGAAACTGCATATCATAAAATGCATAACGAGGGACGACTCATAAAAAGAAAAATGAAAACGAGGTCAAGCTCTTGGAATCCGTCCCTCAGAGCCGTGCAAGCTCGACGACTCTCTGATAGCTTCATTCCTCAAATTCCCACATCTCTTTCGCTGTATCTGCGTACCCTGTACATTCAATTGCAATTTCATTACTATCCCTTTGTCGAAAAAGAAAAAAAAAAATATATCTAGCCCGTTACATCTCTACACAAGTCCCGTGGGTAGTGGAATATTGCATACGAATGGATGGATATTAGAGTCGGTGGATAATATTATCTCTGTGCTCGTCGTCGAGTGTTATAAAAGTACATACTATATAGAGACACCAGTTTTGTACGGAAAATATAGCACGGGCGGACAATCACCGAGACTATTCCCTTCGAGGACGCTTCGAGAGTGGAGTTACGATGCCATTACCAGAAAGGAAAAGCCCTCTTCCTCTATCTTCCTTCCTACTATTTCGTCTCTCCGTTCTCCCGTTCCATCCGTTCTCCGGCGAAGAAGCCATCAGCGGCTACCCTGTATCCTTCTCCGCCTCCCTTCATCGTCTCCCTCGGTTCGTCCTTGAGGATTAAGTCGTCCGCTTTTCTGCACCCTACGAATCTGATCTTCCTTGTTCCCTTCCTTCTCGCGATGCCCTCCCACCCTTACGATATCTTCCGGCTCTCGCTCGGTCTCTCGCGTCCCTCGCGTTTGTCCTCCTCCAGGCGCGGAGCTTAAGAGGGTGGAGGCGCCCGCGAAGGGAACGTCTTTCGGCCTCACCGGGTTTCACCCTCCACCTCCTCGTCGTCAGCGTCATTCTTCGTCACCGCATCCACTACAGTGGATGCCGCGAGCGCGAAACAGAACTTTATCGTTCGGCCTCAGAGACTCGAGTTCGCCAGAATCTGATTCCCTCGTCGTTTGTCCAGAAGGGTGGAAAAGGAGAAGGTGAAACATTTGGGCGAAGATCGATAATCCCTCCGAGTCAGCTTTTTTTTTCCGTAGCCCCAAGTATTTTTCCCCTTCAAAGCACTCGAATCTTGCCTCGTAATGAGAGGTAAAAAATAGGCCAAGTGGCACGGTTCTTGACCACTCGATTCCAATTTCTGGTAAGATGTTTCCAATACGATTAAATGCACATCGAAAGATGCAAATGGTAAGATTTCAGCGATTTAATCTTTCGAACGAATTATATTCGCTGAAACTGCCGCCTCGTAATCGTTGTTGTTGTTATGTTAAAGAGACATGTTTGCAATGAAATTTATATATCCAAATACAAAACCGGTGCGGTGGCCTAGTGGTTAACGTGCTTGCCCCAAGACCAGAGCACCGGCAGGTCGCGGGTTCGAATTCCGGTGCCGTCGCTCAGCCCAAAAATGAAAATACGGGCGAGACAAAGCTCCAGATATATACACGAGTCATCTACACGTACCTGTACGCGTATACGTCACGTATATATAGCTTCAGTCCATGCTTAGGGGAGAGCGGGGCAAAATGGGACAGTGGCGCAAAATGGGACAGTGAGGGCAAAACTAAATGTTCCAATAAATTTTGGATGCCCCATTTTGTCCCAACGATACACTCGGACTGTCAACCCCGTTTTGCCCCACGGACCACCATCGCCACTATCCAAAAGTTATTGGAAAATTGTGTTTTGTCTCATTATCCCGTTTTGCCCCGCTGTACCATTTTGCCCCGCTCTCCCCTACATTCTCGGCTTGGGCATGACGTAGCTCCGGCGCCGTGAAGCGAACTTGGGACCGACCGTATCGGCATATGGTTTTCCGCAGTTTTCCTATGCCCGTGGTAAACATGCCATGGCAAATGCGATACGGTGGGGAAAGACGGATGCGGCCGCACTTTGGGAGGGACTGGCTCGTGGCAGAAATGCTTCGGATGGCGAATAATTAAATAATAATGTAAGGAAAGCCGGGCCGATCCACTATAAGACTCTGAAAGTTGGAGTCTCGATAAGTGGGGGAAAATGCAAAAAAAAAAAAAATATCCAAATGCAGGGGTGAGCGTGGCCGAGTGGATCGGAGCGCGACTCACACGCAGTAGGCTCGGGTTCGATTCCCGGCAAGCACCGAGAATTTTCTGTGGTGTTTTTTTCTGCGAAAAAGTGGTTCGGAACCTGCTGTAATAGTAGGTCCAGAGGAAAGTTCCAGCGCCTCGGTATAGGAAACCGTAAGACTGGAAAGTGTCGCGGGTTCGATTCGCGAGACTGAAGTCCCGTAGGTGAAAGGAAAACGAACGAGGACGTAGCTGCGGAGATAGGACGTACGAACTACGATTATACCCGTATGTCCGCGAATACACTGACACCTGATGGGGCGCGACGAAGCTCCGGATCCAAGAATCGAACCGGTGACAACGGATAAGGATGGAGGAAAGAGTATTAATGTTCTTCGGTGCAGAGATTGCCAGTGACTAAGTTGGGCGTAGATGAAATACCCATGAAGAACGTGCTTCCACGTAGCTTCCGCAGATTTTGTATGAACGGTACACAGGACCAGTGCTGGCCAACGTTGGGCGAACATCGGCCGACGCTGTGCCAATACTGGTCATATGTGGCGCTTCCAGTAGGGAGAGCTCGTGGGCCGTTTTTTTTTTTTTTGCTTCATTGCACACAAGCGTTCTTCAAGAATCCCTGCCGCCTCCATAAGTCCCATTGAAACAGAACTCTACGTGCGCAATCGCTGGTTTTACCGTACGAGCGGCTGCGCCCTACCTCGAGCCAAACAGTTTCGGGTTGTCGGCTGACCGTCCAGTTGGCCTTGATTTATTTTATGGTTTTTCGAACGAGAAAAACGTTCGCCGGTCGAACTATATGTGCGCTGCGAACGGTGCACCTCCCCCTTTCTGCACGACGTAAAACATCCTCGTTTCGTGGAATTAACAATCCTTCGTAAACAACCGGTTTGCGAGTTACCGGTCCGACTTTTCCCCGAACGCTTTTCCCGTCTTTGTACATGAGTTCGCACATACACAACGACGATACAAACGCGACCCGGTCGAAACCTCCTCGAGACGTGATATATAACGTATGTACTGTATATAACGTTTCGAATACGAGCTTCGAGTTTTAAGACCGTAATTTCGAGCTCTTTTCCGAAGCCTTTTTCTTTCTTGCTTTCTCTCCCGGCGAAATCCGTCTCGATTACTGCTTTCGCAGGATCCCCCGGTTTCAACTCCCCGCTTCTTTTCTCAGCGAAGCTTTCACCCCTTCCCTTCCTCGTCTCGAGAAACTCGAAGCTACCCCGTACGTACCGGAGACGCGAGAGGTCGACGCTCCTATTTTTTTTTCTTCCTTTTTTTTTTTAGTTCGCAAACCTCGTCCAATGTTCTCTCGAGCAGATCATGTTGCCGTTTTAACGAGCATACTCGAAAACCTGCTTTACGCCAGACCTCCCTCTTGCTCACATTTTCCGAGCACACAATCGGCGTACACCCGAAGCTCGAGAAATATTTCAAATAATATTTATTCCACGGAAGCATCACATTTCTCAATGTTATTTATTTTTCTTTCAGTGCGGAGGTTTCCCGTGCGTCGAGGCGGTCGGCCAGCACAAGACAGCCAGGGTAAGTGTTCCGCAATGGGTTTTCATTTTTTTCCTTCCTCGTCACTATTATTATTATTATTGTTGTTATTATTATTATTATTATTATTATTATTATTATCGCGGTGCATTATGTATACGCGGCTCGCTAATGAAGTCGGGAGGAAAGATACGCGCGAGCGAAGAAAAATTCTATGAGGGAAACAAGTATGGAAGGTACAAAATAATAGCCGCTACATGAACGAAAAACTTTATTTTATGTTTATGCCTCGGTGTTTTCGTTCTTTTAAATAACCATCGAGCTAGGGAGTAATACGAGGCTGGTAAGAACCAGAATTTCATAACCCTTAAAGTTCGCATCCCCTTTCATGTAGAATAAAATCATTTTTTTTTATACCGTTCCATACTTTCGTGATTTAAATTTTTTTGTGAAATTACACTTTCTTGTTAGGGCTCATTTTTTCGTAGCTAATTTTGCGGAGAATGAAAAAAATTAAAATAAATAAGAAGATCGTCTCGTGCGAAACGTATTTGTGGGTATTCAGGCGCCTCCTTACATAATCAAATTACGCAAATCCAATTGATGAAGTCGAGATAGGTCGACATGGGGTGAGCGAACGTCTTCCTCTTACACGCTGCTTGATCTTCGAGTTTTGATTTTCAACGATAATAATAGCTTGTACATGTAACTTGCATAAATCTGCGACCCGTGTATAACCGGATCGCAGCGGGATTCGCGTTCCTCGCGAGTGAGTTTTCCGGTATACTTACAGCGGTTTAAACGGAGCCGGGCATTCTGATACCTGTCGATCGAATGGCTGTGGGCTTCCGGTTACTGGCGCGCGGATTGGGCGATCGATTTTACAAGCGCGATCGGACTTTCGCAACTGTAAAGTTAGAAAAGTTATCTAACGCACAGTACACACATAAGAAGTCAAATTCTCGGTTTAAAAATAATAAAGAGACATCCATCAATAAACGATACACATCTCAATACACGAAAATTAAAACAAATAAAAGTAGGCGTAAGGTCCCGATATCAGTTTAAGAACACCTTACCGAAAAAAATCATAATGTCTGTAAGGACACTCTTTTTGCTCAATAAATTAATTAATAAATACACATATTGTTTCCTTTGAACGATTTGATATTTATACGGAAATCTTCGTCATCCTCAAATCATTAACGATGATTGCATGTCCCAGTAGTCACTCACATTCCACACCCATCCGTCTATATTAATACAAAAACAAAAGTAAAAAAATTATACTAAACACTCTTCACGCAGTCACCGAGTCTAAATTCGCATTTTTGAATGTAGAAACAAATGTATATATTGTAACGAATATATAGCAGACTGTTCGTTAAGGCACACGATTTTCCGAGTGAACTTCCCTGATCGAAGTTTATGCGATGCAAAAAGTAGCCGTTATAACCGAATGAAATTTAGTCTCGTGCAGATATCTTCAGGGTCATGCTGTGCGGAGCGATCGCGGAGCCGGATTACTATTAGCCTTCTCTCGACGCGGTTGACAATTTTGACGAACCGTAAGTTTCGTCAAAATTGTCATCGACGAGATTCATCGCCGGAACTCGATAATATCATACTTACAAAAACGATTATCCGACATCATGCGAAAGTATGGTATTTCTAAATTTCCAATCCTCGGCCCTGTGGCTGATAATAGTTGGGGACAACTGTTCCCAACGTCCTCAACGCATGCTGTCCGAAGCGATCGCGGAGCCGTATTACTATTAGCTCACTCTCGACGCGGGTGACAATTTTGACGAGCCGAAGTTTCGTCAAAATTGTCACCGACGAGATTCATCGCCGGAACTCGATAATATCGTACTTACAAAAACGATTATCCGACATCATGCGAAAGTATGGTATTTCTAAATTTCCAATCCTCGGCCCTGTGGCTGATAACAGTTAGGGACAACTGTTCCCAACGTCTTCCCTGCACGCTGTGCGCAGAGATCGCGGAGCCGTATTACTATTAACTTTCTCTCGACGCCGGTGACAATTTTGACGAGCCGAAGTTTCGTCAAAATTGTCATCGACGAGATTCATCGCCGGAACTCGATAATATCGTACTTACAAAAACGAGTACCCGAAATCATGCGAAAGTATGGTATTTGGAAATTTTCAATCCTCGGCCCTGTGGCTGATAACAGTTAGGGACAACTGTTCCCAACGTCCTCCCTGCACGCTGTGCGCAGAGATCGCGGAGCAGTATTACTATTAGCTTTCTCTCGACGCCGGTGACAATTTTGACGAACCGTAAGTTTAGTCAAAATTGTCATCGACGAGATTCATCGCCGGAACTCGATAATATCGTACTTACAAAAACGAGTACCCGAAATCATGCGAAAGTATGGTATTTGGAAATTTTCAATCCTCGGCCCTGTTGCTGATAACAGTTAGGGACAACTGTTCCCAACGTCCTCCCTGCACGCTGTGCGCAGAGATCGCGGAGCAGTATTACTATTAGCTTTCTCTCGACGCCGGTGACAATTTTGACGAACCGTAAGTTTAGTCAAAATTGTCATCGACGAGATTCATCGCCGGAACTCGATAATATCGTACTTACAAAAACGAGTACCCGAAATCATGCGAAAGTATGGTATTTGGAAATTTTCAATCCTCGGCCCTGTGGCCGATAACAGTTAGGGACAACTGTTCCCAACGTCTTCCCTGCACGCTGTGCGCAGAGATCGCGGAGCCGTATTACTATTGGCTTCCATGTGATTAACGAAATGCGCCTGCGAACCTCACACAAGAACGCTCCGTCTCACGCAAATACCGAAGTACATGCGAGAAAGCGTGCATGCGTGCGTACATCAACCCCCTCCCGATTCGGGACTGTAATTAAGCGCGCCGTGCATGCGTTATGCGCGTATCGGTTATACGTACGTACACAGTTACACACAACGGGGGAGGCTGAGAGCCAAGGATATGGCTGGGATAATCGGAGCGTGCTTTGTCTCTGCACGATCCATAATACATTGAGGAGCGTAACGGCATTACGTGATCCGTAGAGAAAGTGCGACAGGTGTTAGGCAATATGGGTGCCGCATGCATACTCGCAAAATCGAGACTGCGGGCCACAAACCCGGAAGCTCTCAGCCCGGTGCACCCTGGCACAGAGCTTGATCTAATGATTATGGTAAATTGCAGAATTTCGTTGCGTCGGATAGCAACAAACGATAAACGAGATGGTCCCTTCGTATCGGGATTATCTTCGAGCGACTTGTGACGAAATGCATGATGGCTCGAAATCCAAGCTTTCACGGACATGCGCACAGTAGGTACGTAGGTACACTGAAAAAAAAATATATCAATGATTCAAGTAAAATTCGTTTGCGGTCTGCCAATGAAAAAAAAAAAATGTATTTTAATTCCACTCTCAATTCTTACGATTGTGTACGAAATTGATACACTGAAAATGAAATCGCTTGAGGGCTGCCGAAGAAAAATATGTTTGTTTCAATTCTTACAATTCCATATGATATTGAAACAACGACGGCAAGACTGTCACGGTGACGTGTTATCGTTTCAATCCGGTATGAAATTGTACGAATTCAGAGAATAATTGAAACAACTTTCTTATTTCTTTGGCAGCCTGCAAGCAAATTTTACTTGAATCAATGATATTTTTTTTTCAGTGTAACGGTGCACCCTGGCACAGAGCTTGATCTCATGATTATGGTAAATTGCAGAATTTCGTTGCGTCGGATAGCAACAAACGATAAACGAGATGGTCCCTTCGTATCGGGATTATCTTCGAGCGACTTGTGACGAAATGCATGATCGCTCGAAATCCAAGCTTTCACGGACATGTGCACAGTAGGTACGTAGGTACACTGAAAAAAAATATCAACGATTCAAGTAAAATTTGTTTGCGGGCTGCCAATGAAAAAAAAATTTATTTCAATTCTACTCTCAATTCTTACGATTGCGTACGGAATTGATAACGGTGCACGCTGGCACAGAGCTTGATCTCATGATTATGGTAAATTGCAGAATTTAATTGCGTCGGATAGCAACGAACGATAAACGAGATGGTCCCTTCGTATCGGGATTATTTTCGACCGACTTGTAACGAAATGCACGATGGCTCGAAATCCAAGCTTTCAAGGACATGTGCACAGTAGGTACGTAGGTACAATGAAAAAAAATATCAACGATTCAAGTAAAATTCGTTTGCGGGCTGCCAATGAAAAAAAAAAAAACATTTATTTCAATTCTACTTTCAATTCTTACAATTGCGTACGGAATTGATAACGATAACATGTCACCTTGACAGTCTTGCCGCCGTTGTTTCGATATCATATGGGATTGTAAGAACTGAAAGGAGAATTGAGATTAAAAAAAAATTCTTCGGCAGCCTGGAAGTGAATTTTTTTTTCAGTGCAAGAGCGGGGCAAGACAGACTATTTTTACCGAGCACTCACGGGACATAAAAAAATGCCGTCTCATCGCAAATGGAACACTTCCGTTTTGCCCCGCTCTCTTCCATTGATCTACCCAAGCACTCATCACTTCGGCCCTTAAGTACGACTTAGTGCTCAGTAATTCGAGTACTTATTACTCCGATCAGTACTTCAAGTACTTGAAGTATCTGCCCAACCCCGATATACATATCGATGGCTAAGGATCGTAAGGGTAAGCCTATGTTAAAGTATATGGGTTACGCCCTTTTGACTCTCAGCCGCCGATATCGTAGAGACAGGCGAAGGAGGTAAGCGGATTCGCCAAACGGTATTAGACTTTGCGAACCTCCCGCTTTCATTCTTTTCTTTCGGGGCAAGAAGACTCTATTGTTTTCTTGTAGGGAATAAAAACAAAGAGAAAGAAAGAAGAACTAGGTCAAACTTGTCTCTCCCGTCATCGGGTAATATCGTCGAAGGAGATAGAAATAATAGTCGGGCTTCGGATGCAATTCTTGATTCCAGTTGCAAAGAATATTCCAATCCCGCAAATGCCGGAGTACTCGTCACAAGTCTTTAAACATCTTCTTTTGAAGAGAATAAAAAGTAATAAAAAAAAAAAAAAGGACGAAAAGTATAGATTCAAGGTTCGCTGCTCAATTTATCCAGTCATCTTTGAGAATGAGATCACGGCAGTGAGAGGAATCGTGCGGGGTTTTCCTTCTCTCTATCCTTGACGTTCGGAAACACTCCCCTGGCTCGCGCATCGCGTTTAACCGCAACCGGAAACTGGGTCAAACGTACAGTGGAGCGAGGTATATATACGACATGAATATATATATATACACATGTATACGGAGAGCGAGAACTGTTCGGAACCGCCTCATCGCAGCGACGGGCTCGTGCGCCAAGGGAGGATTCTCTTCCTCTTTAGAAGCTCGAACTATGGTCGAGCAAGGGGACCGAAGTAGATCGACCGACTGCGTGCATGCCACTAGCAGGCAAACACCCCCGGTGACCGATAAATCTCATCCCCCGTTAAACGGGGCCCCCGTCGATAGACCGGAGCTGCGTTAAAATCTTCGAATGTAGTTTCCGCAGGGGTGTTGAAGTTCTCTTCTGCCCGGTGCTAAACTTCGATTTCCTCGGGTCTCAGGTGTCCCTGCTATAGACACTTGAAACTGTTGCACCGACTCTCTTACGTCGTCCGGCCATGTTTAACCGCGAGTGCCGCGCAATTGCGGGGATAAAAATGGCCACGTGGAGGAACACGACAATGGCTGAGGATATATCGATTGAGTGGGGCGACGGATGAGTTGGGAGTGAAAAAGAAAAAGAAGAAAAAAAAGACCCCAAGTCACGCGAGTCAAAGTCGACCCTGACCCTGTCGTTCCCGGTTCTTTTGCTACCAGAACCAATCGGGGAAAGAGCGAGGAGCCAAGGTCCAAGGGGAAAACTGTTCGGTCCACGTCGCTCACATCCTCGCCAGTGCCAATTGCATATCTCGTGTGAATAAATAACGAGATGATCGATCGATTCGCCAATATCCAGCGCACACCGAGGAGAGAGACGGGTGGGACGAGTCCGGGAGAGACGCAGCCAGAACGGCAGACACGTATGGCGCAGAGAGAAAAAAAATAAATAAAAAAAAAAATCGGATTTTCACGTCGAATCGTAGCTCGGTCGTGCCTCGCGCGCCTCGGCGGTGAGACAAAATATACAATACAAAATCTCTTCTCCCGTGGGGATTGTTCGTTGCCTCGGAATTATTAAAATTCAATCTTTCCTACGGTTCGCGAAAATTCGCAACATGTCCGCCCCGTGTACATTGACCAATTCCGTACGCCGCTATAGTTTGTCCCTGTGCCATTTTCCTAGCGGATGAATTGAACGAGTGTAATTAATTAATATATTTATAGCGAGAATACAATTATTATAGGGGATATCTGGTTCTGTCGTTGCCGTAATTAACTGACTGCGCGGACCGCGCTGTTCCTACAATTTAATGGAAAGTACATACTCTCTGTGTCGATTGACCTGGCGCGGTTCCATCCTCCGTCCCCCCCCGCCCCGTATATTCTTTTCATTCGTCCGACAACGATACACCGGCTGCCCCGAATTTCGAGACCCGGCACGAACATGTCGGGTGCTTCATTCTATGAAAATTTTTCGATTCTACATGTCCATTGTCTATTAAAAAAGAAAAATCATTGATTCAAGAACAGTGACACTTGCGGGCTGCCATGGACATACGCTGTTATTTCAAGTCTATTTTGCTTGACATAACGACGCATGATAATGAAACTATTACATATCTTCTCATAAATTTCATGGACATTGGTTCATTTTGACATATAATTGTGAGAATGAAAACAATAATTACACTGACTACCTACATATGTCAATGGCAGCCCGCAAGTGTCACTGTTCTTGAATCAATAATATTTTTTTTTTCAGTGTAGGCACGAATCGTGCAACTGTACAACTTTTCCATGCAATTATTATGTTCGGTCGACATATGCATGCCCTGCAGTTAAAGGTTTATGCGCGTTGAAAATTAATAATAATTATAATAAGACCTCGGAAAGTACGGTGTATCATCCCAGGTGCGATTGGCCGACGCTCGGAGTATGGCTTTTAGTCGCTTTTAGTCAGCAGCAGGTGGGCAGCCGATGATCGGATCTCGACGAATGCCCAGCGTTGGGTAAACTGTCGATTGACATTCACGCCAACGTTGGGCCAGAGTTGGGCTGGCGTATCGTCGTAATGATGCGTGTTCGGCGATATCAAGTGGAGGTTCGCTCACGACGTCGAACGACTTTGGCCCAGACGTTCAGTCAACGTCCAACACAAAATATTCATAAACAGTGCAATTTTTCTTAAATTTCCGCGTCTGCTGAATCTCTTTTTATTATTCCAAATTCCTTTATTATAGTTTTATCTACAGTACTGTAGTGCAGACAGCCTAAGTTTCATCAATATTATTAATTAAAATGTGAATACCAAAATGAAATAATAAAACTTAGACAATTTAAAGCAATTGCTAAGTTAATATTAGATAGAGATGCAGTAGACATGCTGCTATTATATAAGATTCGAAACAAAAATCTTCGAGGTGAGCATAGCCGAGTGCGTAAGAGCCGTGGACTATCCGCGCGCTCGCCTGTACCATAGTGTAAATATTGTTTAGTATAAGTGCTGTAAATATTAGTTTTAGTTTTAGTTAGTTTAGTTTTAAGTC
The DNA here is from genome assembly GCA_958510785.1 of Exephanes ischioxanthus. NCBI lineage: Eukaryota > Metazoa > Arthropoda > Insecta > Hymenoptera > Ichneumonidae > Exephanes > Exephanes ischioxanthus. Next base: position 11,727,403 of record OY294016.1, read on the forward strand.
AACTCCTAGATGTAAATGACGCCATAGTGTGAGCTCCACAAAATAGCACAGTTTATGTTCACTTTCTGCGCTATATTTCTTAACATGTATATGGACCGCAGTCTTATAGGCTCCGCTGTAATTATTCTCGCGCAAGCATCAGAATACCCAGCAAGTGCTTATCTACGAGACCCTTATATAGGGGCAGGTAGATATTTATTACCTTTACAACTATATCCTCGGTTCTCCATCGTTCTTCCGAGCTATCATGTATATATTCACAAGACGTGTATCCTGACAAATAAACGATGTTTAAAAAAAAAGAGCCGTTTCTGACTAAAAATCTTATCCTAATGTTTTCAATTTGTGAAGATAAAAAACTAAAAAAAAATCAATTGTAGGATGATAAAAAAAAAGCACTTAAAAGTAACGCAGATCGATTAAATTTTTTTTATTGCGTATTAATATTTTCCATTCCACGTTGGCTGGACATCAGCAGCCAACGTTGGGGCAACGTCGTTTGACAACGTTGGGCCGATGTTGTCATCCCAACGTTAACTGGTAGTCGAGCCTACATTGGCGACCAGAGTCGGTTCGACTTTCTAACTCAGGCGGTCATGGTTGGTCCAACGTCAGCCGGGCTCTAAAACCGCACTTGCGACGGTAAACCGTCAAAGCCTCAGCTCCAACCAGAGGACTCGTCGTGCCACTGTCACATCGAGAGATTTTCAGTTGGACGATTTCATCCACCGAACTTTCTCCAGTTGCCGACTGTTTCGCAATGACGGGACAGCCTTTGCCGTGGTAACATTCCCGTCCGTTGCCCTTCGAGACTCGCGCAGACACTTCCAGACATAACCCAACGGAATTATGATGTGCATTATGCACCGAGAAATTTGCATTTGCCGACGCCGGCGAACGGGAAAAGGGAGTGATGCGCTGGGACAGTGGAGTGAGAGGATAAGGGGGTTTGGGTGGAGGGCTTAAGACGAAGAGATGCGATGGGAAACGAAGAGCGAAGCCAAGTGGATATAGATGTAGTGGCAGACTCCTTGACATCCGTCTGCCACTGGAATGGCTGAAATTTCTCTCGCTCGGGCGGCTCGTCTCGCTGCATCACCGTGTTCTATCCCGTTCCCCGTAGGAGATGGATCTTATCAATGCGAATGCATAATTCCGACGTAATGGACATTTAAGCACTTTGCCGCATCGTGAATTCCGTGTACGATCTTGATGCTAAGACAGTCTGATATATCAGTCTGAAGAAGACTGCATCAGTTGGGCGAAGAAACCGATATGACTATTATGGATCATCCCGAATGAGGTGCGGGCGTATGGTTCGGCGTTTACGTTGTAACGTAATGTGGAACCCACGAAAAATGTGAAACATTATCGCCTTTCATAAAATTAACAACAAAAAAACTTTCCTTCGTAAGATTAACAACAAAAAATTGTTGATGTTCGTAGAAAATGAACCGTATGAGTAAAAATTACTGTGCTCGCGACTGCAGTTCGAGGAGCGACAACAGTGATTGCGCTCGGCGTGTGGTCGGACACGCGCCGACATCTCCCCTTGAATGGAAACTGAGGTAGATGCTACCAGATAGAACCGCAAATTCGCTCCGTGCCTCCGTTTCTATTACCGAGTCCGTGAAACGCATATCTTCCCAATGGGAATGCTTAATACCGGCGCAATAATGCTCAGAGCTACTCATAGCTTCGACGTCGTCATCAGGACGACCCATTGAAAGCGCATCTCGTTCTGAAAGCCGCACTGATACCGAGGATTACATCGATGAGGAGATCTTGCTCCCTGCGCAGTTACAATAGGCTCGATCCGGCTCGTTCGTTACGTTGTGCTTACCCATTTTGGATCACCCAATTCTACCTGTGCTGGCTCACACACCACAGCCGAATAATCATCGACGATGACGCATCTGTTCGCTACTTCTCAAACAACTGTAGGGTAGCGCCGATTTGCAGTTCTCTCCCCGTGGATATCACAGTAGAATCGAGCAATAATTAAGCGACTCGCTAATCCTACCCATATGACGAATATGGTAATTGCGAAGTTCTGTATGCACGCTGATTCGAATGGAGGCTTATGCTTTTGTATTATGTATTCTGCAATCTATTATGTACGGGCTTACACGGAACTTCGAAAAGTTGCCGAATTTTGACTGCGAGTAAATTGTACGTTCTGCCGGGACGTACTGAATTTCCACCACGAGTCAAATGATGATCGGTCCGTCGTCAATGTTTGATCCCATTCGTGGTCGCGTTTTATTTTAGTCCCTTGGACCCCCACGTATGGTCTGACAGACCGGAATGCTCATTTCTCTATAACTTTTGAACTACTGTGCATCTTTATCTTCGGTTATAGGTTGTAGTGAAATTGAAGCGCTAGACTCTGCCTAACGAGAATAAGCTTATAGCGCAGTGTCAAAAATTATTCTTTCGGAAGTTAGAACATCCATTGTCGTTTTTAATGTACCAGGGTTAATAGTTCTCCGCTTCGTCTACCATTTTATTCGGGTGACTTCCGTGTCCCGATTCCATGAATAGCCGGCGCATCATCTACAATGGTTCCTGCTCCTCCTACACGGATTGCCGGATTGCCTCAGTCGATGGAATATCGCAGCCTGGGATGTCGACTGTCAAGACGTGCGAGATCCATTATTCGAAGTGCATGCACCAAGCCGGAGCAAATTGTGCTTCCCGGCTAGTGAGCGAAAGTTGCTCTCCTCTCCCGAGACTCTTTCATCGAAAGCTTCGGATCTCGGATGAAAGGGCCGACGGCGAGATTTCCTCGTCTTGCAAGGAAACCCAGTTGCAATCTCTCTTCCAGCGATGCGCTTCTTTTTCACTCTCAATCTTAATCCGAAGATTCTCACACTTCGACGGGAAAAACGTCCTTCCGAGATTCACTGCCCTCCGTTTGACTTGCCTTTCCGCTGCACCCTCTTCTTTAACTTCGATACTTCACTCGATTCTGTTGCGATGTAATGACGAACGGATGTGCAGGTACTCACGCTTGGAACTTATTACAGTAGAACCTCGATTATCCGAACCAATTGGGACCGGAGCTCGTTCGGATTAACGAAAATTCGGATAACAGAACAGTGAAGCTGTGTTAAACGATATAGGGCGATACATGTAGAAAAAATTACAGTACCCATATATTTTTAATAATTATTATATATATTTGAGGAATAACGTGACATATGTATTTTTATGATATTCAACAGTAACTTCAAACCTTCATCACGAAATCCTCAATTTTCATTCGGCGCAAGAGAGTTGTACGTTTTTCGCAGGCAAATTTTTTTTAATGCCAGAGATCGTTGACTTGCAAACATCATACGAGCGCGCTAACAACATGCTGGTCTCTCCCTTATCGAGTTTCGAAAGGGTTTCTAATTTTTTTTCCATCGGAAGCACATTATGCTTGTGCTTAGAAGTCGAAGGACTGGACGTTGAATCCATAACGCACTAAACTACGAGACCAATGGATTAACGAAAATAAATTTTGAATACGAGTATAATAGATCGGCTGAGAAACTAATAAATACTGCGCATACGACTGACGTGCATTTACGGTAGTGCTGTGTAAGTCTATGCGAGCTCGAGTGTTCTTAAATTGGTTTGTGTGTACCGCGCAACAATGTATGTACTGGCGCGAAACAACGTCAGGATACGAGAATTTCGCGCAATAGTTCGGATAATAGAAACTTTATCCGAACCAGCAGCGGTTCGGATGACAGAGGGTTCGGATAATAGGTGTTCGGATAATCGAGGTTCTACTGTATATCTACACAGTAGTAACCCACGTTGGTGGCATAAAAATACCATAGAGACACTCAAAGCATAAGGTAAAAGTGGAGAATATGGCTCAGTTCGTGTTTCATTGATGTATATGTGTTAATCGTCATGGGCCATATTCGCCACTTTTAACCTATACTAAGAGCCAAAATTCATAAGCTTGATTTGTGCTCGCCCCGGTAACTCGTATCTAGATCAAGAAATACCTAGACAACATAAAGGTGTAAACACGCTTATAGTAAATATACATACAGTACGTGGTATATATCTATACGCTTTATAGCTAGATGATATTCGCATACAAACCTAGAGGAGCTCAGAAGCAGCAGCCACTTTTCTTCCTCGCGCTCTCCACTCCTCCTTTACTGTGCTGGCCTTCCTCTATCTCACCCTCAGCCTCCCACCCTTTTACCCCTCGCTGTACCAACGTCTTTTGTACACGTACATATATATTCGGTGAGCTGTTGGGCTATATCAGAACGAGCACCAGAGCCAACCTCCACCAGTACCTCTTCCATCACGACCTACAACCTCGCCTCGACCAGCCCCGGCGCTCTCGAGTCTCAACCTATTTTCATCTTGGTTCGTCGAGAATGGCCGGAGACGCTACGGAGAGCGAGGTTAGAGGTGGCAGAGCACGTTATACTTGCGAAAGGTCGGACACGATTGGCGCTTCCTCCTTTACCTTGGTTTCTTCCAGTTTACTTCGCCGACGAAGCCTTTTTCGACTTTCCCACATTGCAAGGCGCCTCGTCGAGTCGCGGCTTTGAAAAACAATGATGGGAACGAAAAGTCAAACGGTGGCCCTGACTTCACGGTAACAGCTTTCATCCCCTCTTTCTCATGGACAAATACCTTTCAATACCTTTAGGAAAGTTGAAATACCTTTCAACTATCATTTTTCCGAACTAAAGAGTTTCGCTGGATTTTCAGAAAAGAGTCTCCCACGTTAATGGACCTAGTGGTCGCCGAGTTTTCCCTTTGATCTATCGAAAGCTTCGAGCAGACCATAGTACCTAGAGAGCGGGACCTCGCAAGGTGGACGTCCTCCGGACTTGCTCACCATTGGCTCGCAGCGACGTTATTCCCTTGCCGGATGCTTTCAGCCGAAATACATCAATGTCCCATGCGGGCCGGTGACGTGCTTAGTGACATATAAGTACCCTCTGACCACCGGCGTGCCGGTGAACTTCGAAACGAGCAACACGACTCGGCTTTGCCGTGACCTGAACGTACGTACGAGGCGAGTTCTTTGACGTGGTTTTCCGGTTCTCCATGCTACGCTACGGAGAGCGAACGATGACCGCAGCGTTAATAAGCTCCACTATGTGGATATAATGACCACCACGCTTCGTCGTTGTGATATTAAAAATAAATTCTCTTACGACCACTCCTCTAGGCGGAGCGTCACACAGGGCCAGTATCGGCACAGCGTCGGCCACTTTTCGGCCAAAGTCACCCAGTAGCGATCCGTGTGTCATTCCCACTAGGGTGGTAACACGAAAACCCAGGTATGACGGTTTTACGTCCAACACCGACTGATCTACGACTCCAAGATTAACATTTCACTTTTTACCAATTATTGGAGCCGGAACTTGCCTTATGCTCGTTGTAACATTCAGATTGTAATATAAATAATGAACACAAATTCCAGTTATAGGTCGCCAGGTTTATAAATTTTCGGCGGCTCAATACAAGTTCATCAACAAAGATATACCACTCCCATCACGTCTGCTTTCACACATAGAAAATCGTCTTTTCCTTTTTCTTATCCCATTATTTTACATTTATCACACCGCTTTTCATTCCATTATATAAAATCGTCATTTTACTGTTTATCCTTCACTAACGTCTCTTCACACAAATTCATGCCTCATACAATCGTCATTCTTCGCAAATAAAATATAATAATAATTTTTGGGTATCGTACGTTACGTAACTTTAGGGATTGTTTTTCCTCCTCGTTGGCTCTTTCAGACCCCTGGGGCTCGAAGATGGAAATTTTGTATCGCCGGCTGGCCAAGCACGACCGAAGGCTTCTGACACGAGATACGTCTCGCTAATCCACGTGATTACTGTTGTCCACTGAGCACGACGTCCCCAGAGCGAAAGAGGCAGAGACAGAGGTGTGCTGGCTTATATGTTTATACTCGGACATGCGCAGATGTCCCTTATTTGGCCGTATCGATACTGGTCATCGATATTTTTCGATTTCGGGTATCTCGCTCTTCCGCTATTCGAGTTCACTCTTGAACATGTACTCTTACATCGTTTGAACAGAATCGATCAGACGGTTCCGTTGAAATGTTTCTTTTTTTTTTCTTACACGTAACCCAACAATCTTCTCTCGTTTTAGAAGCAAACGAAGCGTGTAAGGTCTCGCGACCACGTGGAATCCTTGGTTACCCGCGGCTGGAAGACTACTATTCTAGAACTCCCTTTCACCGCCCCCCCGAACCTTCTGCCGGTCCGCGAACTTTCCCGACGGGATAGTGGAATAGAACTCCTGGAACTCTCAGGGTTACCGGCGCCCTGTGCCCCGAGCGGTAGAATCCGGTGCGATGCCTCCTTAAACTTTCAATTACGCTCGCAGCTCCGCCTTGCGCTATTCACGTACACACCATCGCTTTTGTATATACCTATCTAGGCTATCGAGTATAAGCTGTGGCGGTAGAGAAAAGAGTACGGTAGTGGTGAGGTACCGCTTCGCGGATATCTCTGGTAAGCGTAAACGCCGACGCTGAAGCTTCCCCCAAAGCTTTCTCATTCCCAAAGGATCAGGCACATCTGATTACTGGTAATGGAGTTTTGTTCTAAGCCTCCGGCAATACCCCTGTTATACGCTCAGACCTTCCTCCCAGTGGCCGAGAGCCCCCGTGGCCATCCTTTATGGCATCAACCTCCTACAGGCGGTTGATGGCTGTAGGAGGCCTCCTACAGGAGGGGGGATAATAAGTGAGTTTTCAGGAAATCGTAACTCCACTGAAGTCCTGATTTTCTGGCAACTTTCTAAAAATAAACATTGAAAAGTCAACAGGGCAAAAGTTTCAAAAACTATAAGTTTCGGTACCCCGAAGAGCGAATGAAAATCGGGTTTCCACTGTACGTTTAGCATTTTTTTGAACTCCCGACTGCCCCCCCGGGCAAAACGGGAGTTGTGCGTTTCACTGCGATGACCAACGTTCGCGTCTTTTCGAAGGCGCCAGTGTTTCTCGAAACGACAAATTATTATTCAACGAAATTTGTCATATTGATTCTTTGTATAATGATCTATGCTTGTGACCACAAAGAATATGCAAGTAAGGTGCAAACACCCGTAAATAAACCATATTCCAATAAACAAATTAATAGTTCGCGGTGTCATATCGATGAGCCAATGAGAAATAAGAATCCTTTTTTTCACTGGCCGTTGATTCACTTTTTTTTATTCCCGACTGCCCGATAGCTTAATATAGTACTAATAATTTTTAAAAAGTTTATATATATAAACGGTCTTACTGTCATATTATAATTATCTGGTTCGTCATTATTATAATTTTTTTTCAAGTCTTTTTTTTACGCAGTTACGCATAGCGTAAAAAATTGATGCGTCAACCGTGTTTTTTTTTCAAGACAGGATATCCGCTATTGTGGCCGTTGTTGTTGTCGGTAAGGTTATTTCGTTTTTTCGTTTGTTTTACCATTATCATTATTTTAATTATATTTTTTTCATCCAGTCAAGAGCACATCTTCCTTTTTTTATTCATTTGTTCGACAGCGTCCGATGGAAGAAGTGTGCAGATGGATTTCTGCGAAGGATAAACAAGAATATTCCTAGCGGTGGCGTACCTCGGACAGTGTGCTCGACAGTGATTTTTTTTTCTTATTTTACTCTACCGGCCGAAATAAACCTCAGGCAAGATAAAAAGTCGGCGATTACGCCGTTTATTCGGATATCGATATTCCTGCTCAGCCGTTACTAAATTCCACCGGGAAAAACGCTTCCGCAATGACTTGTACCGTGCGTACAACCCTTTCGAAAAACCGATGGAATCTCCCTCAGGCATCGCTTCATATAATCGACGCACAACGTACCGGGAATATTACCTCGTGGTACACTCGATCTCTATAGATATAACAACCGTACGAAAGAATTTCAAGGTAAGATAAAAAAATTCCCCATCTTCCGGAGAATGAAGAATTTTTTTTTTTCAATAACAAAAAAAAAACGATATAACATCTATCGATAATATTGGTTCTTAACCGCTTTATTATATATAATATATATAACCGCGGTTAAGAACCAATATTATCGATGGATGTTATATCGTTTTTTTTTTGTTATTTTTTTTTTGTTCACTGGTATTAAAAAAGCGCCTGACGCATGCGAAAAAAGGAATGAAAAAAAAGTTGCACATACCCGATAGAAACTAAAAAAAAAAATGAAATAGTGGGATAGATCGTGAGCTGTGAACGACGCGAGTTGCATGACGGTCGCAGGTCGTTTCGGCCATGTCGGAGATCATGTCAGTGATATTAATTGAAAATTTGTTTGTATGTCGATGGGCCTGACTGGGACAGCTTTTGCGGGAGGTCGTGTTTTCGCGTTGATGGCGGATCGGCAGATCGCGCGGGTTTCGCCATGGCGGATGCTCTTCAGCGGGATCGATTCGATATCTGTTCAATTTTTCATCAGTGTATCGCAGTCGCAGCAGTGACATTAGTCGATTGAGAGGTGATTGAGAAATTGCCGAATTCCGTGCGGGGGACGAAAGAGTTGTACGGCGATGAAGCTGTTGGACACAGACACGCTTCGTGGACGCGGAAGGGAGCTGGCAATCGAGTTCATCGCAATACAGAATCGGCATAGGTACAATGCCAGATCGGAGCTTCGGATAATTGGGAATTGGATTTGGAGCACGAAAATAATTGATTCGACGGAACCGACGGAGGCGCTGTAGCCGAGAACAGCCGATCCAACGCGGAGCGGAGAACGTTCACGGGATATGTGTACCGCGCTGTTCCGGTATCCGGTTGTCGTTTAAACTACACTGTAAGAAATCTGCGGCGTAAAGTGCGATGGTGTGAGTGGTAAAAAAAAAAACCGTTGTTAAAGTTAACACCATTTCGCAGTGAAAAATACACCGTAAATATGGTAAACTGGTAACGCGGTATACTCTACTAATATACTAATAAATCCCAACACCAAATTGTGTGATGAACCACGATCTCACTTCATGGTGTTATTTTCATAGACATCAACACAATTCTATGTGTAATGATTATATGAGAAGATGTAGCATAACGAAAATATTTTAATTCTGTGATATATATTGCAATAATTAATCATACGATAAATTTAAAACACAGCGCATTAAAAAAATAAGTGCCCAATGCAAAATAGCAGTTACGATGGTTATAATAATTATAACAATAATTACGGAAATATTAATGCGGATAATTAGGGGCATCTTAATAAATAATAACAAAACAGATATATATATATATATATATATATATATATATATATATATATATATATATATATATATACATGTATGTATATGACCGTCAATATTTGTTTAATTTCGTAAGAAAAAATGGTACCAGGATAAAATTTTCAGTAAAATATAAATACATTTATATGTGAGAAAGAATACAGGGTATCTATGGCCACAAAAGTAGGCCAAGATTAATAAAATGAGAAGCATTTACACCTTCATTCTCAAACAAAGGGTCATACAAAATATATTGTTGTCAGTACACATTAAATTAATAAACAATATATAAAGATACGAACAGAGACAGGAATACAATAAATATCAATAAACTTCTCACTATAAATAATATCGGCTTGCCAATTATTTTGAATAAAAAAAATCGGATATAATTATCACGTCAAACTTATTATATAATAGTTTTAACTCATCTTTGTATAGTCGATCCAATTCTTCGTTGAACGAGATTTTATAATGCCCTGGCCAGGTAATATGGATGACTTTGGACGATGAAATTGATACTTCGATGAATTATACCGATTTATTTTTATATCAGTATACTATGGCCTATTTAACGAGGCGGCCGGACGAGAAGTGTCTGCTCAGATAGCCAAATTATTACATGTAGGTGGGAGTGTACGTAAGCCTCCCACCTATCTGTCTCGTATTCGTAATTATTGGTACATTTCTGGATCTCCTCGTCAAAGTGAGGATAGCGTCGCGGTACCTCTATATTCGCTACATATGTTAATTGATAACATCTCTAAGAAGTGGTGCATTTAACCACAACTTTAAGTTTCATAATCATCCCGTGTAATCATTATTTGAATGACATTAAACATTTGTGACAGTTAGTTGACACAACCAAGCATTTTTTCAGTGCGCGGAGTTACTGTTTTGCATTCGTAGTTATTAATTTATTGAAGTAAAATCGAACATTTTCGCAAAGAATTTTATTGTAAATTGTACGGACGGCCGGCCAGCAGTTAATTACATCAACCACTTGTGAAGTTTGCATTAAATGATCACCGAACAATAATAATAATCATAAATTAATTCGAAATTCCCACAAATCGTTTTAATGTCATTTCAAGAATTTCATTTCGAGATCGGCGAACAATCCATTAAAATTATTACAAATTTATGTTTTACGATTTTCGTTACAATATTTCGCTTCCAGACGCGCTACCCATTCCATTCCATACATAACGACACACAATACAAAATATACAAAGAGATCGGATTCGGAGTATAACAAAAAAATTATTAAAAAAAAGTACTTATCGGCAAGATCTGGTGCAAAGCGTCGTTCGATGGCTCTTTCTCTGCTCTGGGGCTCGCAGACAGAATGCAGTGAATCCAATCCCAATGAATCGGTAAGACGGGCTGACCAGGCCCGGTCAGAGGCTTCGAACACGAGGTTCCTCTCGCTAATCCTCTCGAATAGATGATCCCGCAACTTTGAGTCGTCCGTTCGGTACGACGTCCTCAGAGCGAAAAAGACCGATTGTTTCGCGTTCGCGAGCACCGGCATTTCGGAATTCTCCCACCTTATCTCGGTCGCCATCTGCGTCACACACTTTTCCGCACTTGTCGCGCAACCCTCGGGGCGCGATATTCAATGTACTCTGTTACGCTTACACACTAACTTTATTTTCAACGATGCTTTCGCATAAACTCCTCAGGGGAGATTTTCAATCTCACATCTACGTAGATAATGTGTGTGTAATATTTTCGCAACCTCGGTTTGCCGAACATTTTGGACGAATAATAAAGTCTCCGTGGATGATACCGGTGGTAGTTTATTGCAGCACGTTCGTGAGTTGCTAAACGACCTCTCCTGAGCTCTGAAGCGATGTACCGCCTGTGGACGCAAGATCGGATTCGACGGTGTTTCGAGGACCGTCTCATTATTCTCGTGGCCCGTCGTTAAAGATTTACGCTCGACGATACCGGCGCGCGGCAGCGAAACTCTGTAGTTCCAGCCACCGTCATACGCTTCGTTTCTTTCTCGGAGTTTGGTGCATCACCGAGTGAGCCGACTGTGAATAGTCGCGCAAACACGTGGGCGAGTCGGGATGCTCCAAGTGAAGCTTAGGAGCAAACCTTTCCACTCCCGAAGACAGTAAAATCACGGTTAAGGCTCTCTCCGGGTTACACTAGATCGTTGCCGACATTCGTGAAAACCGTGTTCGTCGGCTCGAAGTTTAAAATACACATCCGTTACGAACTTGCAACGCGGAGTGAAGAAGAAAATAAAAAAATCGCGAGTAAAAGTAGAGCAGAAGGAATGGGAATCGGTGAGCGGGGAGAGGATGGTCGAAAGGTCCGACGGTACGGACGAACCGGGGAATGCAATATCGGTGTGCTGGAAGTGGGGTAGGATAGGGAAACCCAAATGGGATGAGGGGCACGGTGTAGGAGCGGAGAGCTTGGCTACCGTTGGGCGCCAAGACAGGAGGTCCGACCGCCTATATTAGTAGGAAAGAGCCTCGGCTGAGAGAGACGAACGTTTCGAGTCGATGCGAGGGTGGAATAGAGAAACGTGCATAACGGACGCCCTGGCGTCTCTGCCCCCCCTCCCCCCCTTCGACCCCACCCCGCGACGTCTCGCCTCTTTTATTTGGCAATATTAAAGTTTTTACAAGAATCTTTATGGAATAAGTTTTGCGAAATATTGCGAGAGGCAAATCGTCCCGCGGTTCGCCCGTTCTCATTTTTGTACTCAGCGCGGGTTCTCTTGGAGATTTTTTTTTGTTTATCTCTCTGCCACTCGAAACAGGTCTGGTCCACTGAACCAGCTCATTTTCCGTGCCCTCCTCGAGGTACGAGTCGCCATTTCCGCCCGAAGATTTTTTTTTTTCTTCATGGAAACAAAATAAATGAAAAATAAATGAGCTGGTCCATTGGTTTTTTTTTTTTTTTTTTTTTTATCGCACAACACAACGTGGCTATCGAATTTATAGTCGCTTATCTGCACCAGCTTTGCACACCGCCGACAGTGTTCATTTTTATTTTTATATTTTCGTTTTCAACAGCCCATTTGCCATCAGAAATACATGTAAATCCACGCATTGTACAGTGAACAACAGCAGGAGGGACAGGAGACAGCGGTTCCCGGGGGTAACCAGGCGTGAAACAGACTTCGACGAGACTCGCAAGAGGGCGAGGAGGAAAGATTTCGCGGCGAGAGAGTGGATGGAGCGTGGATAATCGGCGTACTATATCCTACTTTTCGAATCGAATGCGCCAGCTGCTTCTGTGCCGGTGAACGGGAGGAACCCCGGATCTCTCACCGAGTACAGAAGCGAGGCAAAATCTTTTGCATTCATTCTATTCCGGTTGAACGAGTAGCGACCCGGCTTCTGGATGCATATGTGCACTGAACTAAAATTCGCTTGCGGGCTGCCAAAGACAAAAATTGTTATTCCGATTCTACTTTCAATTCTTACAATTTCACATGATATTGAAACCACGGCAACAAGACTGTCAAGGTGACATGTTATCGTTTTAATCCCGTATGGAATTGTAAGAATTACAAGCAGAATTGAAAGAGGAATTTTTTTTTTTTGGCGACCCGCAATCGAATTTTACTTGAGTCAATGACATTTTTTTTCAGTGTGGGTGTACAAGATAAGGCGTCGGAGAGGGGAACGCGAAAGACTTACGGTACTATTAAAAAAGTTAGATTCGTGCAATGAATCACTGTTGAGATGTCGTTCAAAGGCCGTCCGCGAGGTAACGGCCCGAATTAACCCTAGTGGAAATTACCCACAGGACCGGTACTGGTTGACGTTGGGCGAATACTGGCCGGCGCTGGGCCAATGCTGGCCCTGTGTGGCTCTCCCACTGGGGAAGCGTTCGACACGCCAAATTAGAATCCTACCGCTTAAATTTGTCATCGCAAGAAGGTTACTCCAAAAACCAGTTACCGTGCAAAAATTTGGGTGGGAATCCAGCTTGATTATAATTAGATTCCTTATATACAACTCGGGATCCGATCATATTCCAAACGTGAGATGTAACGGTCGCAAATCGAATTCTGATCGGGATTCCAGACCAAGATTCAGTCTAAATCCCAGTTGAAAAATTTGAAACTTAAGTAAAAAGCATCTCAAACTGTATATTCCTCGTTTAAGGATACCCTTACCAGAAACGCGAGGGTGGCACGGGAGAGGGGTTCCGTTGAACTCGGTAGTCACTGTGCGAGATAGAAAGGTGACACAAGGAAAGTGTACTAGAAACAGATGGACGCTTCGTTTTCTTAACGGCAGTTGAAAACGAGACCGTAAATCTTTTTCAAATTTGGATACTGACTGTAGTAAAGTATGCTCTTCAGTGAGTTATTTTTTTATTTCAAGTGAACAGAAATTGGCGGAGAAAAACGCTGCATTGTATTCTTTTTGAGGTTAGATCCGATCCTTCCCATGTTAAAATACGTAACTTTGAAATCACATTGCAAAAAAAAACTAGACGGTCAAAAAATTGTTAAAAAGTGCCAACAAATAAAGGGTGTTTTTTTCTATGGATCACATAAGTTTGATCAAGATCGAACAGAAACGACTTTTGGTGAGGATATCCTTAATTATATATACGAACTTACTCTACGGACAGGCGCAAGAATATCTGAATAAATGTTCTGATCTTGTCACTCGGTGGGGATCGAACCGTCGACCGTGGGGTGTACGAACCGCCGCGCCATAGTTCACTCGGCTATCCAGATCTTAGGAAAATTAAATTTGTATTTAGTACTTAAAGCATCATAGGTATGTTGATGGTCCTAGGCCGAACGCATATATGTTAATGCCAATGTTTCGACGCGAAGTTGATAGAAAAAAAAAATGAAAGACCATTTTTTTTACCTAAATACTGATAATTATAATGCTGATAAACGTACATTTTTTTTGTACATACAACGTATGTACAAAGCTCAAAGCGGTTTTTATATTCGTATACAGTGAGGTACATTTGTTAGTCGACTATTGTCAAGAATTGTTAATCTCCCATGAGCAAACGATTAATGAACTGTTGGTTAATTGTCTATGCGGTCGGATTATGCATTAGTTAACGGTTAACAACCGTTACCCATTGTTATTTAACCGTTTGAGCAACAATTAATTGATTAACAATTGGTTTAGCCACAATTAATTTACGGTCTTTCCTTGTAATCACTAATTGTTTGAATAGATAATCGACAATTGGTTGACTTTGCTTACATTTTTTAAGGTCGATACAAGGTTTTGAATAACTCTTAATCTCATCGAGTTGTTAAATGCATGCCTGAACTCGTAAAAACTAAAAAGTTAAATGGGTGTCTTATCGAAAAGATCTACGGGAAAATGTTCCCTAACAAATGCTGATTAGGTTGAGAGGCCTTGCGACGTCCCGAACTCGACTATTGCATTATTGTTGAGTTCAAATCAGGATCCAGCTGCATGCTCAAAAGGGGGCCTTACTGAAAGTTTCCCTGTAACATCCCTCGCTGCGCTGACGATCGTTTTTGACTTCCAAATTAGGATCCACCTGGATTCTTACAAGGACGCCTTGATTAGCGTGTCTCTGCAACGTCCCTAGTTGCATTGACGATCGATTTTAGCTTCTAAACCAGGAACCGTCTAGATTATTAAAAGGAGGCCCTTTCTGGGGAATCCCTAACAAATCCTCATCGGAATCCGACCCTTAGTCGGTACTCCCTAAAAAATGTCTTCACGGGTTGTAACGCTGTATCCCGACTCTCCCCTGTAACCGGATCTGCATGGCGCAGTCCATGAGCTCTTATTTATTTTCAGACCGTAGTCTCCGAACTTCGAATCTTCTTTGATTCCAAGATCGAGGACTACGCATGCATCGGGAATACCGAAACGCATACACGGCTCTGAACACACAACGAATCTCCCCCAGAGGCGAGAACCTTCGAGCTTTCGTTATAGCCCGAGACGGATCGGGATCGAGCAAAAGCTCTGTGGGAAACGACTCATTACCGACAAAGACGATTGTAACGACGGCCGAGAGATCAGTGCGCCCCCCGTCGGATTCCTCGCAGGAATGGGAGAGCACCGTCGTCCCGATACAAAAGCGACAGTGGCCCGCTTAATCATGGCACTAACTACTGTCTATCGTTTCATCCTCGCCCTCCTGTTTTCTCACCCTCGTCTCTCCGGCAGGCTCTCGCTCGTCGAGCGCACTCGATTTGCATGTAGAGTGCGAAGGGAGTTCGGTGCTACACACAGGAAGCTCCCGCCGCAGCTGCGAGCTTTCGGTGTGTACATCGGTATGCGTCCGTCCCGTGTGTCTCTATATATGTGCGTGTGTGTCTCCGCAAGTACCACGTACCGAGCGTGCATCTGCATACCATTATGCAGTTCCGTGTTGGCCCTAACCATCGACAACTACGTCCGCGTTTCGTGCTCGGGGCTTCAAGGGCCACGACTGCTTCGAAGCCCGGATCTGTACGTAGGGGCGGATACAGAAGCCACACAGAGGTGCACGGCCATTCACAAAACACTCGATATTAGGAGCAACGTCCGATTCCCAATCACTTAATACTCGACGTTCGATAGTTTATACATTCGTCGTATCGGCGAAAGGCAGATGTCAAATACGCTGGATCCTGTACAGGGCGGGGTGTTTCACGAGCGCGGAAACTTCGTAGTCCGTAGGCGACGATCATTTGGTAATCATGACCGGAACTAGAATTCCCGGGGTCTTCGCATCAGTCTCGGGCTACCTGTTCTCCACCTCTGTGTTTCCGTAGGGTAACGTATTCATTCGGCTCCGTGTTGGCGCGTGGCTGTGTGTTTGTGTCGCTCTTGACGAGAAACTCTCGAGAACGTGGTTAAGGGTGCGGCGCGGGGAGGCTGAGGGTGAGGTCGCGAGTGGGTTTGGGTGTGTGGGCGCGCGAGATGGGAATGTACAGGCTGGCCTCGTTTTCTCACCGGGAGGCTTCGGGGGTGAGAAGACGCTCGGCGGTACGTTTGCGCTCGGGGAAAGCTTTACTGTAACGGCTCGAATTCGAGTCGAATATAGTTATCCAGCCGGGACGCAGGTATCCGAGATACAGACGTGGGATGATCGAGGGCGCGAGAAGTCCCGAGGTTGCCTTGGGGAGAAACTCAATATCTCAGCTGTAAAGCGAAGTGTCGATAAACAGTTCGGAATAGGTATAAACTCTCCCTAGTGGGAGAGCCACACAGGACCGGTATTGGCACGGCGTCGGCTGGTGTTCGGCCAACGTCGGCCGGCACCGGCGCTACGTATTGGTATATCGTGGCGCGACGATGAAAGCGAAAGTTTCTTGCTGGACCGGCGAAAATGACAAATGTTTTGGGAGTAAAAAAATTGTTGCGTGACTAAGCTTGCCGAAAGGGGTGCACAGAATTGCGAGACACAACTGTCGAGCGGCACAACGTGGAAGGGAGCTTATTTGGAATGCATAAAAGTGCGCCACGGCTCTTGACACACTGCGAACGGTGGCGGAGGAAGAGATTGGACGACGTTGCGGAATGCGAGTACCAAAGACGAGGTTGACATCGCGCTCCAGTAGCTCGTGTCCTCGTTACTTGTAGTGCCGCATTTCAGACCCCACGTCCAGGACTGGCAGAAGGTTTCCAGTTTTCCAACGCGACCGCGGTCTCTCGCTCGTCTGGCCCTTAACGGATAGCACAAACATTTCTAGTGCTGGAGCGACGTGACCGGCCACGGAATTTCACGGAGGGACGTAAGCCGGAGAGGGCAAAAGTATATAAGAGGATGAAAAAGAAGCTCGGACCGGGCAAACCCTCGGCTCGCGGTGGACACAGTTATTATGCATCCCTTTCAATTGCCCGTCAGAGCGTCTTCCAAAATGTAGGGGAGACCGGGGACAAAAGTAACAATAGTCCTTTTTAATTTTTTTACCAACAAACCACAGAGTCTAACGCTTCGGCATCCAATGGTGTACCATTAACCTGGTCTTAAGTATTTATTAAAAAAATTTCAAGCAGAAATATGAACGGAATTGCGACCACCACCCCTTTAAACACAGACGAAATTGGGTAAAAATTTGGGCCGCGGTGGGGTCAATTGTAACGGGTAGTGGGGTCATTTGTAACATCCTCCTGCATTAGGGAAATCCTTCGGCGACCGCTATTGAGAAATAGAACGGGGGTGTATTATCACAGAAAAATTAAAATTTTAAATTTTTTAAAAATAATTTGCAGGCTAAGCCATTTTAGCCGGCTATTGTAGGGCTATACAGCCCTACAATAAATGTTATAGTCTACAATTGGTTGGTTATAACTTATAAGTGTATAAATTATCGCTGATTGCTTAGAATGTAAAAATAAAATAAATAAAATATATTGGTATTGGCATTGGTATTAGAAGAAATTAGTTATTGCTGGTACAATTGATCCGGATCGACTGTTACAATCGAGTCCACACATGATTATTAGCAAAGTTACAGTGACATCGGTTAATAACAATCCGAAACGGATCGTCTCAGCGATCGAAATGTTCCGCAAAAATGTACCTTTCAACTCCTTGTGCTTGTTTGCACTAATATTTTGTATTGTGTTGCCTAGCTGACGCGGTCTGCACAGCCGAAAAATCACTCCTGCACTCGCGAATCACATTTGGTTTCGGCGAATTGGTATTTTTGAAAACTCAGCTATGAGGTGATTGCATGGCCATAAGGTGATGTCTATAATGTTGCTCACTTCATATCCGATGCGTCCGATCATGCGCAGCGTTGCGCGGCCGCTCGTTACAATTGACCCGTGTTACTTTTGTCCCCGGTCTCCCCTATGCAATTAGCACGAGAGAAACTCAAAACACCATGCCTTACAGATAGTTTTACCACTTCCCGAAGCGGCAGTAGCCGAACGAAACCGTGTCCCTCGATCGATTCTCATTTATCACCGGAGACGAGGGCAAAGGAGGTAACAGGTGGAGTCGATGGCACAATAACGAGATGTCTGGCAAAAATCCCTGGACCGAGCGGAGGAGGCTTCGATGTGTAGATTATGCTGCCAAAAATGCACACCGATATGTTCCAGGGGTGGAAACCTCGCACGAAAGGTCACAGGCTTCACTGGACAATCGATTTTTCGAATCTTCCTCTTTTCTCTTCCTTGCCGACTGACGATGTCTCTCGTTTGTCAACCCGACGAGACTGCTTTCACAGTCGTAATTGTACACGCGACATTAGCGTTTCTCACCGTCCGTAGCCAAGATAGCTCGCGCAAGGGCTGTACGAGACAACTCGTACAAACCGTTTTCGCTTTTCATTGAACTTGCGAGCTTCACATATTTGCCATTGACACGAATACCGTGGACGCGTAGCCTTGGCTACCCTTTGCACTATAGGATATATATGTTCCACTGCGGTAACGGCAACAGCGTAGCGTGCTATATATAGAGACCAGCGAAACTTTCTAATATCTCCCGAGAGTGTCTGTGAAGAGGGTCGAGATCGCAGCTCCCGCAAGACTGTGAGTACGTGAGATGAGAATTCATGAGACTCAGCCATCTCGATCCTTCGGTCGGTTCTTATGAGCGGTATGCTAGACGAAATCGCGTCATTACGTCGAAACCTCTGTCCACCTAGCCACGCGAGTGTCCGAGGAGTGAGATCAAATTTAATAACGCATAAACGGAGGTAAAACGGGTTTATGACACAGTCCTCCGTGAAGCTCTTGATGCCGTGTGCGATATGACAAAGTACGCCGTCTCCCTGGACGCTTATAAGTGCACTAGCGGAGAATGTTTTATATTTTTTTATCCACGGAAAACATTGCCGATTCTCCTTCGAGCAAACTGGAATCACCGATATTCAATACCTGGGTTGTTCAATAATTTTCCGTGTCTGCCGCTCGCTATGCCGCTTCAAAGGTCGCAGGATTTTCTATTCCATCGACAGCGACTCATTTTTTTGTTCTCCTTTGATTCTCGGAAAATCTGAATAATGGACAGCGACGGCTCGCTCTTGTCGAACTCTGTACACGTCGTTTTAAATCGTAACGGTGCTGCTGCAGCTTCAATCTGCCGCCGTCGTAGTTTCGAGCGAGCTGAAATTGCGCAGAATGCCGAGCTTTCGCCAACCCAGGTGCCTCTCGCTCCCTAAGTGCGCATCAGTGAATATTTACTCGTCCGGAAATTCGGTCCGGATTATCTGCAACGGCAGCGTTTTGGCCGCGGTGAAATTAGGCGAGCACCGATATACTCGAAACTGAATCCCCTCCGTGAAAAAAACGTAAAATTAACTTTGATTACACGGTCGAACTCAGCCTCTCCTTCGTTTTCTTGTACTCTCGTGTCATTTTTTTCCGTTCATAAACCTCCGCATCGAAGTATCTCGACCCTTTCACGAAACTTTTCCTGCAGTCGTGTGCGTTCGATGTAATACAGACGCGTTCCATTGAAGGCACGCGAGGCTGTGAAAGCCCGGCTAGATGAAAAAAAAAGAAAAAAGAAGTTGCGTTCATCTCTGTTGCGAGGCTCGCAAGCCACGAAACGCTGCGCGTGATTCCGAGGACGAAGGGAATGTAATCAAGGACGGTGCTCGGTCGGATCGAGCGATAAGGGGTCGAAGCGGAGTTAATCGCCGCGTTCACACTCGTCGAGCTTCAAAGCCTCCAGCAGCAGCATCGGGTTCACGATCGTTTCACCGTCGCTTGTCGTCATTCGCGAGCGGGTTTGATGCGTGAACTCTCGTACACCGGAAGGCCCTATCAATGATCGCGTCCCGGTTATGGACGAAATGTCCCGCTTCCGTTGCGCAGTAACGTAACGGTTCCACCACAAATGTCCTAAATTAACTGTATTCATCATACACTGTACAGTGTATTCATCATACACTGTACAGTGTATTCATCATAGACTGTATAGTGTATTCATCATAGACTGTATAGTGTATTCATCATACACTGTATAGTGTATTCATCATACACTGTACAGTGTATTCATCATACACTGTATAGTGCATTCATCATGCACTGTATAGTGTATTCATCATACACTGTCTAGTGTATTCATCATACACTGTATAGTGTATACATCATACACTGTATAGTGTATTCATCATACACTGTATAGTGTATTCATCATACGCTGTATAGTGTATTCATCATACACTGTATAGTGTATTCATCATACACTGTATAGTGCATTCATCATACACTGTATAGTGCATTCATCATACACTGTATAGTGCATTCATCATACACTGTATAGTGCATTCATCATGCACTGTATAGTGCATTCATCATATACTGTATAGTGCATTCATCATACACTGTATAGTGTATTCATCATACACTGTAGAGTGTATTCATCATACACTGTATAGTGTATTCATCATACACTGTATAGTGCATTCATCATGCACTGTATAGTGCATTCATCATATACTGTATAGTGCATTCATCATACACTGTATAGTGCATTCATCATACACTGTATAGTGCATTCATCATACACTGTATAGTGCATTCATCATACACTGTATAGTGCATTCATCATACACTGTATAGTTTATTCATCATACACTTAATTTCGTCCTTTGTCCTCCGGTCCGCTTGAGTCTGCGTGAAATTTCTCGAGCATGGCACGATGGAGCAAATTGTTCCTTAAGCCCTTTTGCGTTTCTTCATCGGGGCATTATTTTTTTCTCCGCAGCATCAGTTGCCTAAACACGACACCGCTAGTAGGAGCGTAACACAGGGCCAGCATTGGCGCAGTGTCGGCCATTGTTCCCCCAACGTCGGCCCGCACCGACCCTGTGTGCCATTCCCAACAGGCACGATAGGGGTGTGCGAAAGCGGCACACATGCGAAGATAAGTTCACCGGAGTGGAATATAACACAGGTATACAAAAAAAATGGAGGTTTTCATATTTTCACGACTTCGTTTGCGTTGGAAATTGAAAGGGATTTTCAAGCACGTAACCTCGATCGATCCGGGTCAAGAGTGCAGGTCTATGTAACGTTGTCAACTGCGAACGCGTGCGGCAATACAATCCGGTATAGTTGAAGAGCCAACATTGGTGTTGGTTTGTTCTCGAGGGTTCCGAGATCGAGAGTTTCGAGCCTCGCCTCCAGCTGTGTAACGCTTCACTGTAACGCCCTGAAGCCCCTGTTCCTTGCTCCCCCCTCCCCCTCCCCCCTCCGGAACCTTCGGCAAGTGTACACACCAGCTGGAAGCCGCATCAGAGGCACACGGCTGTACATACGAGAGCTTCTATTTCGGGCCTCGCCAGGGTGCAACACGGTACCCTGGGAGTGAGTGAAAGGGCTTTGAGATAGCGGAGGGACTCGACGACCACCACGTCGAAGTGTGACCTAAAAAAAGCTCACTGGCCGGAAAGCTCCACTCCCTCGGTACAGTT
Source organism: Exephanes ischioxanthus (assembly GCA_958510785.1). NCBI lineage: Eukaryota > Metazoa > Arthropoda > Insecta > Hymenoptera > Ichneumonidae > Exephanes > Exephanes ischioxanthus. The sequence goes on from OY294016.1 coordinate 11,749,045, forward strand.
TCTCACGATCGTGTGCGTACACCTCGGACTTCGTTATTGCACGAAAACTCGACTCGTCCCGTCAAACGGAATCTGAAAATATTCTCGGTGGATGTACCGAACGACGAAAAAAAAGTCGAAAAAAATCACCGGTGCAGCTTTTCACAGAGAGAAATTTTAATAAAGCCCATGTTCCTCTGTTAACGATGCAAGCATTGCCCAACGTCCATGGACGACGCTAGCGGGATGTATTTAAATTACATCCTGAAAAAGAAAAACGCGTTCTCCTGCTTACTTTTTCATCATAATCGGACAACATTTTTCGAATTTTTAAACTTCCGAGATACCCCTTTGGTCGAGCGATTTTTGAATCGAACTAAATTCTCGTCTTCCCTTTTCTCCCTAAACTTCCGCCCGGTCGCGCTACAACTATTCTTCGTTGGTTTCTCTCCTCACCTTGTTCGTAAAATTTGTACAATATTTTGTTTTTCTTAAAAAAAAAAAAAAAAAAACTCATATCCGCCGATCGATTTCGCAGACTGCACTAAAGGAGAGAGTCCCCTGTCGATGGGCGCTTGGGAATTCGAGTGGATTCCCGCACTACGTTTGATACGATTAGATATCGAAGCTATGCACAAAGGACTTCGCCGCCGCTCTATCTTCGTACCGGCTTCTCCAGTAGCTTCGACGTATAGTTCGAAGGTTGCCGGGAATGTGGGTCGATTCCGAGTATCCAATCTACATCCACGTCCGGCATCTATACGCATACCGACAAACTCTCACCTTCCCTCTCTCCCACTCGGTGTCTTTCCATCGATATGTGCCGTTTGTCCTCTACACATGCCTGTCGCTTCAACCGGGCGCGCGGGTGCATGCACACAACGGCGTCTTCAACTTTCTGTGCCGTGTTCCGCGAATTGCACGGAAGGACGATGGGAAAGGGAGGTAGGAGAGGGCACGGGCGCAAAGGTTGCTCGACGCTGCTTTGGGCTCATGCTAGTAGTAGTAACTGGTAGCAGTAGTGCCGGCTGCGGCAAAGGTAAAGGTCAGACGACGCCCGGTCGACCGCTTCAACCCGTCGTACACATTATGTATATGTATATGTATATGTATATGTATATGTATATGTATATGTATATGTATATGTATATGTATATGTATATGTATATGTATATGTATATGTATATGTATATGTATATGTATATGTATATGTATATGTATATGTATATGTATATGTATATGTATATGTATATGTATATGTATATGTATATGTATATGTATATGTATATGTATATGTATATGTATATGTATATGTATATGTATATGTATATGTATATGTATATGTATATGTATATGTATATGTATATGTATGAATACATGTGTGTATGTATATATTTTACGAGGAAGAAAATAGAGGAAGAAGAGTCAGAGTCACTAACTCTGTTGCCGCATTGTTTTTACACGCAACCTATAGAGCTATGTGAGGTAGCGATACAGGACGGCGCATTCTCCTTCGCTACTTTCACAAGTGTGAAGTATTATATTTAACACAATTGCAAGAGTCGAGCAGGCGTGGTCGGAGGGTGCAGCCATTCGGCACGCGAACGGAAGTTTTTCGCATGGATATGCGTTATTATTGTATGGAGGTAAACATTACGGTACGTCGAGGGGACCGGGGTGAAAAGGGGACGCGGTACACTGAGGGCATGGGGCGTAATGGGGCTGCATGCAATGTTAAGGAGAATTCATTGGGACACTTGGAGAGAGTGGTGTAAGATGAGACTTCTGTTTATGTCCCGCAAACAATTTTTTTAAACGGTCCATTTTGCCCCGCACTTCTCTTCCATTTTTTCCCGCTATACGCAAGCGTGACACGCTTCCTGTTTTCTTTTGTTGTTGGTGAACCAGTTGACTCGTAGCTTCGGACTCATCCGAGCGGTTTCAATTTCTCAACGTCCCGTTTTGCCCCGGTCTCCCCTGCGCAACCACCGCAATGTACACTCCATTTCGTTTCCTCGAAAAAGCTGCCACTCGGAAAAGCCCGTAATGACTTTAGCGCTCACTGCCTCGAGCATTGTAAATGCCTGTTCTAAATTCACCGGTATTGGAACAGCGCAAGAGTGGTGTTACATGACATCCCTCAAGAAGCATTGTACACCTTCGACCTTTTCGTCGCAACGCGAAGCAGCGTTGTTGTTTTTTTTTTTTTTTTTTTTTTTTTTTTTTTCAGTGCATTCGTCTTTTTTCATTGTATTCGGCGAGGCATCGAGAAAAAACCCTTTCACCGGATCTTTTTTTCTCTCCAGCTGATACTTAATGCTCTTCGGAACTGGCGCAGAGCTCTGAAGAATCGAGAGTGCTTTGCAACGTCGAAGGGCAAATGTGTCGGGATCATATCGATCTGCCTCGTGCGAAAATGGCCCGCTTAATTATTTAAATTATTCTCGAGCATATTTCCGAACCTTCCGAAGCCGTTACCCCGAATGGTAAGGATCTAAATTCGGCATGCTTTATTGTATTTATAAAATGTAATATAATACAAAATTTTTGAAGCTTTATTGTATTTATTTAAATAAAACAAAAAAATAGCAATGCTGTTTAACGATGATAAATCGCAGGAGAATCCGATGGAGCTTTATTACATTATCACTCCTGCAGGAGAGAGTCACCTGCGAACATGAGAACAGTCACCGGTCGACACGCAGCTGTACGGTGAATAATGAATCTTCGTATACACGCCGCCCATGCGACCGGGTGGGCGAGTAAATAAAAAAGGAAAAACAGTGGCTAACAAAGAGTAACATCGGATTTCTCGATCTTGCGCGGGAGTTGTGAGCTTCGCTGTCGCACGTAACATACGCTGTACACGACGCATTTGTGCGCCAGTGGTGGGTGAGATAAATTATTCCCATTCGTTCGCGCCTCCGATGTGTGAGAAGCGAGGAAAGAGAACACTCATGCAGTGTAGAACGGGGCAAAATGGAACCTCGGGGTAAAACGGACTATTTTCGCCAATTTTTCGCGGGATGTAAATGAAAAACAAGGTCTCATCTGAATAGTAGGACGCTCGTCCGTTTTGCCCCGACGCTTCATTTTGCCGTGATGTCCACTATGTACACAGACATGCTTGGATGTTTACATCCAGATGTACCATATGGAACAGAAAATTCAAGTAAGTTATTTATGGAACGAGATTAACGATATTTCCGCCATCATTGATGCATCGACCGCTGTCTCTGCGGCTCAGTAGTAACGGACGTGTTCGGCCGAACGCGAAATTTTATTCAGATAATAAATTATTCATAACTTCTTGTCATATCCATTATTATTCGATGACCGCGTGTGCGGAGCCTCCTTCGAGATTTTTCTCGAGGAAAAAGAAAAAAAAAAACGACTCGTTGTCGGATGTTGCTACAAGAAAATTTGGCTCGGCTTTTCCTGTAACTCACCTCCTGTAGTAACTTAAGGTACGCAGATTCGTCGAGCGTTCGCCTCGGGGGACATTCTGAGACGATAAACGAACAAGATGAAGTAAGAAAGGAGGAAAGAAAAATAGGAACAGCGAGGTAACAGTGCAAGGCACTCCTGACGACATTATAAAAAGGTGATACGTTGTTTGACCCTATATTGTTCAGGTTGCTGCTTATATGTGACAATGGGACGTGTATATAGAAGTTATGCATTCCCTATGCATCAGTATGTCGCTGAACTATTGATGCCCTCGCCATTATAACCGCTCACTCCCCCTTTGCGTGGTGCACGTGTATTTATATAAAGCCAATAAAGGTCAATCGACGCAGCGGAGAATACTCACGAGACCGTCGGAACAACGGCTCTATAGTAATAGGTCATTAGTTGTTTAACAAACAGATGGCAAAAGTGCACACGTTTGCCCGGAGCAGGGAGTGTATTAAAATTGATAGGTCGTATCGCATCCATGAGGTATCATAATGCGATAGTTATCATAAACGCGTGTACTGAGAGACACGAATGGTGAAAAATTGCAGAAACATACTAGATCTGTAGAAAACATATTAGACCGTTAATATTATGCGGAGCTTTCTATGACCTTAATCGTCACCATTTGTGTAGTAAGTATTAACAAAACATCTATACAATCGCACAGCTAAAATTTTACACAAGTCGTACGATGTGCAACTGCCATCTAAACATGCAGAGCCAGTATCAAAGTGTTTACCACATTGGAAATTTGAAGATGAAGTTAAAGAAACATACTAGACCTGTAGAAAACATATTAGACCTTAATATTATGAGGAGCTTTCTATGATCTTAATCGTCACCATTTGTGTAGTAAGTATTAACAAAACATCTTGACAATCAGTAAGCTAAAATTTTAGTCAAGTCGTACGATGTGCAACTACCATCTAAACATGCAGAGCCAGTATCAAAGTGTTTAGCACATTGAAAGTTTGAAGTTGAAGTTGAAGAAACATATTAGACCGTTAATATTATGCGGAGCTTTCTATGACCTTAATCGTCACCATTTGTGTAGTAAGTATTAACAAAACATCTTGACAATCAGTAAGCTAAAATTTTAGTCAAGTCGTACGATGTGCAACTACCATCTAAACATGCATAGCTAGTATCGAAGTGTTTAGTACATTGAGAACTTGAAGTTAAAGTTGAAGGAACATATCAGACCGTTGATTTTATGCGGAGCTTTCTATGACCTTAATCGTCACCATTTGTGCAGTAAGTATTAACAATAGATCTTTAAAATCACTCAGCAAAACTTTTACACAAGTCCTACGATGTACAACTACCACCTAAACATGCAGAGCCAATGCCATTATGAAAGTGTTTAGCACATTGGAAAGGGGAAGTCTCCCAATGTATTTCATTGCAGAGCGCTAAATCCTTCCTCGTTCGCGAGCTCGAATCGAAGTTAAACAATTGCATCGTCGAGCTGTCGCAGCTTGTGTACAGAGAGTATACAGGCATTGCCGAAGACTGCGAAACAATGAGATTCCGGCTTTCTTCGATCTGCGAATAAATCAAATAATAGGTGTTTTCCGCTTAACCGGTCGGGAATAAATCGGGGGCGACTTCGATACTGACGAGATTCACAAAGCTTTTCTCGCTTCCCTCACAATGCAATCTGTTTATCGTTTCGGAACGAAAGGTGTGCAGAAGGTCCCTCCTCTTTAACGAGATTCGAGTTAAGCTCGACGGTGAAGAAAAGTCTGATAAGTGCTCGATGGGTTGCTGTGGAGAAGCCAGGAGAACGAGGAAAGGATCAATAATGGCTGATGGCCGAGAGAGGAAGAGCAAGGATAAGAAGACGAAAGAGGAAGAGAAAGGTGCGCTCTTTATCTTTGGCGAGAAGGGGCGAAAGATGGAGTAGATGGAGGAGGGCTTTTCGCGGCTCGTTCATGAAACAAGCCCGAGAACTCTTGCCGGGAACTAAACAAGGAAGAACAAAACATTCAAGGAAAGAAGTCTCGAGTCCCAAGTTGGAACCTTGGCATAGAAACGTGCGACACGACACGGTCATACTGTACGGAACACGGTATATACAGAAATTTCTATGCAGCTCACAGTCGAGCCAAGACAAAGGGTTTGGAATCTTCCGCAGAGTTGGCTTCGGAATTTAATCAGTCTACTTCTTACTCATTCGATTTAGCTTCAATGTTGCTGCTACTGCTACTGTCGCTACGGGTCGGGGCTCAAAAGCGCGTTTCTCTTTCATCCGGCGACACGCGGGGGACGAAAATTATCTGAAGCGGAAAGTAAGCGCCCTCTATTGACCCAAGGAAACGGGCGCGAATTCACGCTCGCAGCTGCATGCGAATCACAGATTTTTGAGAATCCGGTGAAATAATTTGCGGTGTTTATATTCGTGAAAGAAACATCGTAACTACTTTGTTAAACATATCGATTTATAGGCGGTTGCACTGATATCTGCACTGAGAGAAGGATTTAGTAAAAATGACTATATCGCTTGAGAGATATTACCATGGCACATAGTAGTAGGGCGCCACCTATGGTAAGATGTACCGGATTTATAAGAATTTTTCTTAGATATTATGGTAAAAATTCTTGGATAATCTGAGACCTTCAGCCATAGATGACGCCCTGGCGCTCTACTATTATGTGCTATGGTAATTTTTCTTAGATGATCGGTAATTTTTACTAGATCCTTCTCTGAGTATACTGTGACTAAAATTATCACCTAAAATAACGACCGGTAAATTCCGGCGCAAAACTCGTCCCTCGATCGGCTACTATTGTATAAGGGCGCTAGTCGCGAAATGCGACCCGATCGGCAAAGATTTCAGCGAGAGGACAAGAGTGCGCCCGGCTAGCCGCAGCCTTCGCGGAATGGTAGAGTTTCTTGGAGGAATGGTAGATTTTCGGCCAATGGCGCACAGAAGCTACGCACAGGCGACGCGAGCCCGTGAAATGCCCGGCCCTTTTCTTGACTCGACAAAATAACAAACGAAAAGGTGACTTGCCCGAGCTGGGGCTTAACTCCGCTACCGAGGGCAACGTTAATGACGTCAAACAATAAATAGGCACAATGATAGAAATAACGAACGTCCAAACGATAATTTATAATTCGTCGCGAAAGACTTACAGCTCTTGAGATGCGCAAATTCCATGCGATGGAAGCTGCGCCTTCATCGTGAATCACGGTATTTCCGGTGCAGAACGCTCTTGTGCTATCTCGCCTTCTTGAACCGGTAAACGGTTCTTCTGTACTTCGTTCGAGTCCTCAATCCTCGCAGTTGTTGGCCGTGCAAATTAATTTAATATTTATTGACACAATTGAACGGCGCACCGTTCAATTGTGAAAATTGAACGGTGCGCCGTGAGTGCCCATGGCAGCTCGCTCTCGCAATTCATGCTATCGTTCTTGTGTCGAGGAAAAATTCCGCATCACACTACATACCCAGGTGGGATTCTGCCGTAATTGAAAAAAACGGCACATCGCTAGGTCCATACTGGCTGCCGAACGCAACGGGATATGCCACTATGCCACTGCTAGGAAGAGAACATTTTTTTTTTTAATTCTTTGCGACGTCACATCTGGTGAAACAATGAAATTTTCAAACCAAAAGTGACGTATTTCCGATACGAAGTTGTTACATGCTGTGTACCTTGTATTTTAAAAACCTTTGTTAGTCCTTGTATACATTTCTACGAAACGCTGTGAACACAGTTTCGTCGATTATGTACACATCATTTATTGAACGCGCCCACGCTCATTTACGGCGGCCCTTTATTACCCGCAGATTTATCGAACGCGCCGTGTACCACTCAGGGTCCCTACCCTTATTACCCCATTGTGGGCACAAACATACGTACACACGGATCTGTCTCCGCATAGGGTTAGTCCGGCAATGGCTTAGGCTGGCAACCTATCACGGCCCCAATTGTATACAAATCGAGTGATTGAAGCATAAAAAACGCAGTTATTTTCGAACTGGAGTTGCCGAAAAGACTGTAATGTCGATGCTCGAAACACCCTTTGCCAGTTATAGTTCGTACCTCATACGTCTGATCACAGAGGACCATTTTTTGTCAAATTAATAAGTTTCTGTGTACTTGATGTGAAAGTCGACCTACGCCCAAAGATATCCAAATTTTACCATAATTCATTATTATTTACAAAAGTTATAGGCCGTGATGATGAAGAAGCTCTCGCTAACCTTCAGGCGACGCTTGCCATCGCTGCCAAAAATGGACTTTCAATCAATTCCAAGAACTACGCGTTCTCACAAAGACTTGTTGAATATCTTGACAACGTGATTGAGAACGAAAATGGCAGCCCATTTTCTATGAAAATAAACTCGGCAAAAAATTGTCCTCCATCAAAATCAAAGAGCGATTCAGAGTTTCCTCGGATTCGTGTGCTACCTCCGAAAGTTCATTCGCGATTATGCCAAAATGACGAGACCGTTATCCGAAATATTGAAAAAAATCAGAGACGTCACTTTGGAGTAGAAGAGCAAAAAAGGATATGGAGCTGCTCTAATACAGAAGACGAATGCAGAAGACCGTTTTCACGTTGTTTACTTCATGAGTCGTAAAACAAGAGACACCGAGAAAAATGGCACTCTTACGAGCTCGAGGCTCTCGCAATAGTACAGACTGTAAAGAAATTCCGTGTTTATCTACTCGGAATAAAGTTCAAGTTGGTGACCGATTGTTCTGCCCTACAGAAGACACTAAGCAAAATCGATATTTCACCGAAAATTGCAAGATGGGCTTCCATGCTCAAAGAGTTTGAGTATGAAGTTGAGCATTCGATAGGACGTATCTACGTCATTTTCGGTCTAAAAGTGAGATTTTCAAAGTGGAAGTGACGTTATAGAGAAAGTTTGTTATTTTTTATTTATTTGATATATCTCGAATGCAGCCAGTGACATAAACCTGTGAGTTAAGGAACACAGGAATGTCGGTAAAAGATCATGCCCATCTCAAATGTATTTGGAATAGACGTCAGTCAGATGTATCGTCTTCGAATAATATTCGCAGATCATGAGTCTACGGAATAGAGCACATAGGCTCCAATACTGTGCCCGACACAGATCCGATATATTGGGTCCGCCGCAATGCCGGGGTCGGGCAGATACAGGCTCGGGCTCTGGGCGAGTGCAAGACCCTTGACAACTGGTACGGTTCCATAGCCGTACCGATAGTTAAACCTCACCTGGGTCGGCACGAGAATATGGGATAACCGATTAATATGGAGCAATGTCTCGGTGATCCATTTTTGTCCCGAAACACCCCATGAAATCGATCAACGCTCCCCCCCCCCCCGCTTAAATGCACTACCTGTAATGATAACAGAATGTCAGGTTACTATAGTATTCCATTAACTCATTTAATGATGTAACATCGTTTGCGAAAAGTTACTGTTCGAACGGCAAGCTTCGAGGGTTGAAAATCATAGATGAACTCGGGCTTTGGCGTGAAGTTGATCGATGGCCGAGTGGCCGGCAGGACGTGCCGCTGTTATTCCACTCGATACGATTGCTCTTGGGAACGAGAGAGAGAGAGAGAGAGGGAAGTGAGAGCGTAAAAACCCCGGGCTACGAATCACTGGCCGTTACGCTAAAGCCATCCGATTAGTCGTCGATTTGTCCGGATACATATATATATACATATATCTCCCTCTAACTTTCTACCACTGCCGCGCTTTCTCCTCGCTCTTATGGCTCAGCAGGTTCGATACTCGGACTCTAAATAAATCTCTTACCGTGCACCAGAGAGCAGAAGCGGAGCAGTAATGGAGAACCAGCAGGTGCCCGCAGGCGAGGCCTTTACCCCCTTCGCGAAGGGATAATGGTACTCGATAAGTTTTGCACCCAGCTCGAACGTGATAGCCATACTTATACCACTTCCCAGACACGCGGCACACCATCCTCCCAAGTACTTATTTGTATTGTGATTCGACCGAAGATCCTCCTTCCACACCAAGGGGGCAAAAGCCTCTCTGATACCGTATCGGTTGTACTTCGTACATTACTTCACCCCACGTGATATTGACAGTGTGAAATCTTCGGTGTAACAGCGAACTTCCGATGTTCATTAAAGTGGGTTCGAAGTTACCGGAGGACACCGAGACGTTGACGCAGACCGTGTAAACCATAAGTATGTTGGCTATCGTGTCCCTGCAGTTTCGCTTCGATACACGGTATCGACAGTGTAGGAAACTTCCTGGTATCGCCCGCAAGGGTATCAGAGGCCCTTGAAGAAGAAGCTTTTATCGTTGTGTATCGCCTTTTGGGAAGGTTGAAAAGTTATATAGACGACGATAGAGTGGGACCAGGGGAATACGAGAATGAGAGATAGAGAGAGAGAGAGAGAGAGAGAGAGAGAGAGAGAGAGAGAGAGAGAGAGAGAGAGAGAGCGAGGAGAGAGGAGAGAGAGTGTAAGAAAGGAGATCTGTACGTGCGCGGTGCTGATGTAGCGACTATGATCGCGTGGCTTGGTCCGGGGCCCGGACGCGGCTCGCCGGGGGTTGACTCGGCGATAAAACCTCGAGAAGATAGCGCAGCGTGGCCGTGTCGAGGAAAGGGCACCTGCACTAGTTATAGCTCACGTAAAAGGGAGACGCGGACGAAGGCGGAGGGACGGGAGAACGATCGGGCCGAAGGAGAGGGTTGAAGGAGAAACGGCTGGCCGAGACGTGACGATAAAACGAGAACGAACGCCGAGTGCGCGAGGCTCGAGACTTGCTGGTCGTCTATGAAGTGAATGCTTTCCTGTAATATGTGTATATATATATATATATATACAAATAAAATACTACAAGAGCAAAAGAACGATACTACGAGAGAACGATAGGAGGAATGAAAAAAAGAGAAGGGAAGAAAGGCAGAGGAATGTAGTTCAGAGACTATGGGTCAGGTAGGGGACTTTGGATTCCTCGACACGTAACGGGAACATCTTTGGAGAGTTGTTCCTCTGGCTCGCCAAGATGGAACGAGATGTTAGCGGGATAGATTGAGAGGGACAAAAATATGGGATGGGAACTGAATCGTCGGCATTGCCGGGAAGCCCGCGACGAGGCTTCTCCTATCGAGGGTGCCAAGGAAAAAAAATCGGAGCCGATCGGACGGTGGCGAGAGGAGCTTGAAGACACGTGGAAGAGAGAGAGAGAGAGAGAGAGAGAGAGAGAGAGAGAGAGAGAGAGAGAGAGAGAGAGAGAGAGAGAGAGAGAGAGAGAGAGAGAGAGAGAGAGAGAGAGAGAGAGAGAGGGAGAGAGAGAGAGAGAGAGAGAGGGAGAGAGAGAGAGTGAGAGAGAGAGAGAGAGAGAGAGAGGGATAGAGAGAGAGAGTGAGATGGAGTGCCGGGAGATCTGAAGAAAGAAACAACGATGTACAGAGGAAAGAAAAAGGGTTGGAGGCACAGGAGGACATCGTCGAACGCGAGAATGGCAACGACGCTGTGTATGGAGAGGCATAGGAGCGGGGAAGTCGAGGAAGGCGCGAATTTCAAATGAGCAGGCACTGCGGATTCATCCGGTGGGGTTGCAGCGAGAGTAGGGTAAGCGAGACGTTGGTCTGTGACTCGTGGAGGGGACTGTTAGGGGGTGCATTTGCCGCGGGGAGAGAGACGGTCGGATGTTGGGGGCGACGTTGCCACGTGGAGGAAGCACGACGCCGGTTCACCGGGGATGGCTCGGAGAGCAGTTTCACCCGTGCAAGGGATGAACCCCGGGATATTTAAATCGGTAATGTCGCGAGGCTCGAACGGCGAGCAAAGAGATAGAAAGATAATGCACGACGGGGGAGAGTGTCTGATCGGGCTAATGGACTGATTTATTATCAGGAGGAGGGAGGGAACACGGGGTCGAGGAACCATAGACGCGCTCGTTGGGGCGTTGGGCGCGCCGTCTTGGTCGTCGTTCCTTGCCATCTTCGTTTCCGTTTGCTCCTTATTCAGAAAAACGAGAAAAAGCGACGGAATAAACGAAGGCCGTGATTTACGGGATGTATCTCGGGAAAACAGCTTCATTAAGCTCATTGTTTCCTGATGTCGTTGTTAATTTTGAACGACCGACCGTCAGCTCCGGCGATTTTTTATTAACCTTCGGGTTAAGCGAACTTTATCCTTATTCTCTCTGCGTACGCACGTGAATGCATTAATTCCAAAGGTGCACACATATCGGGGGTCCATTAATCACTTGAGAACGTGGCTAGCACGGGAATGTTTCAGACCATTCGCGTGGACTAATTTGGCCGGAAGAGGTTAGCCCCTATCTACGGGGTAGCTGAATACCAAGTGACAAAAGAAAAAAAAAACACCGTGTGTTTATCACAACAAGATATACGTGCTTGCCACGAATGGCTGTAAAATGCGAGAGCGTGGCGAAAGACGCGGCAACGTTGCTACCCTCTTGTCGAACTGGAGGGGGAAAAGGTGACGGGGCGACGCAGAGTGGGAGGTGGAGAATTCAGTGGAGAAATGATGAGGGTCGTCGTAGTGGGGAAAGGACTGCAGGGGTAGCGCCGATCAATATGGCGGCTAGAGAGGGTGTGGCAGGGGAAGCTGGAGAAGTTTCGAAGACAGGGAGAATGGAGGGATGAGACAGAGCAAGAGAGAGGGTTAGAGGAAGAGAGGGCGCGCGAGTGGGCGAGGGTGAGGGTGAGGGTGAGGGAGATGGAGGGTGGGAGGGGGTGAGGGGGCGGCGAGGATATACTCTCGTCACTTCGACCGTGTCACGCTGACCTTGAGCCTCCACCAGGGAAAAATGGTATTACGTTATCTGGCGGATTCCGCTCTTTCTCTCTTTCTCGTTCCCTCTTCCTTATCATCATCTCTATCTCTTCAACCCTCATCCTCGGGTAAGCCCTCCGGCCTCGAAGCGCTATGTGTTTTCCCTTGGTTCTCCTCCTCTCGCTTCCTCCTCTTCGTCTTCGGCTTTTTTTTTCTTCTTCAGCTTCATCTCTTAGTCGACTTTATCCATAATCCCCCACCCCCTCCCCCCCCACTTCTATACAGTCGTTCCATTTTTAAGCCTCGAGTTCAAAGCCGGCACACACAGTCGGTCGTTTGTCCACATCTTCGCGTATTTGAGGCAGTCGGTCGAACGACTACTGCTTCGTTTTCACCACGACGAAGGTGGGCCGGGCCTCGCGGAGGGCTTTAAGAGCCAAGGGACGCAGGAGGATGTACCTACTTCAACGTGGTTTTTACCAAACTACTTCGCGGGATGAAAGTAGCGACAGTGGCTGCGGCATTCGTGGACACAGCCGTCGGGGAAATGAAAATCCGTTCTCTTTCTCTCGCTCTCCGAGTTTTCCCCGGCGCGCCCGCCCTTTGTCGTGGCGGTTTCGGTTGGGCTTTTCCTCCGGCGAGCGGGAGCGAGAACAAAGTTCTCGGAGACCGAGACACCCGACAATGACAATGACGGAACGAGCCATTCCATTAACGACGGCCTTCGTTTCTGGGTTTCCTCCACCGTCGACAGCTTTACATCAAATGGCTACTGCCTACATACCTGGAACCGGTACGAGCCTCCCGACAACTTCGCCTGTATCATTTTCTCGCTCCACATTCGCCGCCTCCCACCCGACCCTCTGTGTTCGTTGCGACGAGCCAAAATTGTACCTGGCCTCAATGTCTATTGTCAAAGAGAAGATAAAGTTTCGCAGGAGTTTATTTATGAGTATTCAGCGCAGGCGTTCGCGACGACGAGGACGAGGTCATTGGGAATCCTTACTGTACTCATCTCGACAATGCCGCCTCAGTGTACTTCGCTTTAATTAATACTCATTTGTATTCGGACCACGGAATTCAGTAGGAAACTTTCGGTGTTTCTAACTGAGCGAGACTGTGTCGGATGACTGGGAGGTAATAGATAAACCCGGAATGTACGTGATATTCGCTGTGATTAATTAAGAGCGGGATGAGACTGATGTACATCAGTTTCGGGCAAAATTTTTTTTTGTTTGTTTTATGTTTCTCGGTTATAAAGATCATTTACATTGATTCCATTGCCTCGAGGGTGACCAGTCTCCTCTCGGCGATTCTCTCGGTCGTTGTTTCCCCCTGGGTATTCAAGAGACTCTCGCGGATCCAGTTAACGGAGAAGAAACTTAACTTCCGAATGATTCCAGCGATGTGAAAAGTTGATAGGATTCTTCGGAAGCAGGGCCGTGTTGGGAACAAGCCATTAAGGAAGGCGAAGCGGGGTCTTTATCAGTCGCCGTAGTACATCGTCGAGTAGTCACGGCGAATGCAGGTCAGAACGTGCCCGTCTACTTTATTTTCGTACACCGTATGCCTTCCACTTTTGGCGAGGGCTTAAATCCTTGCCGACGCGAATGGTCCCTCTCGACATCGCTGCGGGAATGATAAGAGTGAAATAATTCCGAGTCTCTTTGATGTTGCTGTTTTATTTTATGTCCATTACGTCGAGGACGAGTCGCTATTGGCTGCGAATGTGTCCGCTGACCGACTCACCAGTGCTGCATCGTTCCCTGTTTTCATCGACCCGGGCTTTTCTCGAGGCGAGCCACCTTGGCCGTCTTATCTTTATCGTCGGGGCTTCGTCCCCTCGCCGTTTCCCCGCTCCTCGCGGAACACTCCCTCCCTCCGTCCCCGATCCGAAGATTTTTAAGCGAGCTCGTCTCTCTTCGTTTATCAACTCCCTTATCGACTTTCCTCTTCACCCACTTCGCCGATCCTTTGGCCCACCCGTCGTCAAAGCATGCCAGCGAAGTCGTGAGATTATCACACACGAGCAAGCAAACACACGCAAGCACATGTTTACGATTTTTTTTTTGTCCTGGCCTCCGGAAAGGACGGAGGGTCGTCCCTTGCTGTGCGGAACCGCATCTATCCTTCCTGACAGTATTGCTTGCTCTTCGGAGCCGTTCATGCTCGGGAGTAAATGTAAAGGTAGAAAAAAAAATCATAACTTTATAGCATCGTGAAACTATTGATCGAGCAAAAAGTATAGAAAGAGTTCTTATCGTGAAGCACCGACACCGACGATTTCCGATACACTTACTCTCGTGCACTTCCCATTTTATCGACTACTGACATCCTTGTCTCATATCGCGTTCTAAAAAAAACATAGGGCGGGGGGAGGGGGGGGGGGGGGGGGGGGGAGCGGGGCAAAAGGGGACAGTGAGGCAAAACTTAATTTTCCAACAATTTTTGGACGGACCATTTTGTCCCACCAATACATCCGGATTTTCAACCCCGTTCTGCCCCGCTCTCCCCTATGTATATACACTGTAAAAAAATGTTGTATGAAAATTAATGAACAGTATCGGAAGCTTTTTTACATAAACCGTTTCTGAAATTTCAAACATATGTGCGTTGCAATTTTACAGTAAAATTTATATTTTTCATTCACATTTTTGTAATTTTTAAGGAAAAGCTTTGTAATTTTAGTATCTAGTATTTTTATTTTACACGCAAACTACATTAATGTTTAATTAATATGAGTAATCTTAGCAAATTTCAATTCCAGTACATTAAATTAACAATTTATTTTTGACGGTGTATATATGTATATACATCAATACATCGGTCATTGAACGGTAAAGAATTTTGTTTACATGATCGATGCACCCATTATGAACAATCAATGACATGGAATTTTCGACGCGATTTTTATTTTTGATTCCTGACCAATGTAGATAGAACACGTTGTTTGGCCTGAAATCGTCGAAGCCCCTCCCTCCTTCAAACCTATTCACCCAAGAAGTGATAAAAAGTCGATAAGTTTCGACAGTATTGGGCTAGTCTACTGGAACTAATAAAAAAATATCCTTCCACGATAATATTTGCAAAGAATAACAAGCGTGCATCAGTTCCCAACCCGAGCGAAGCCTCGGGTTCGAATCAAATCTCCGCTCGGTTTATCGGGTATCAGCTAGATCAATCAATTTATCCTCTCGACTGTGAATTATACGATAGAACGTTTAATTGCTCGAGAACAGTGTGCATTGTCAATGGTCGTCTTTCGTTGTTCTCTCAATTCAACAATGGACAATAATAAGCCACGAGAGAGGGGGTTCTTTGGCGTTTGAGCAAATAACAAATAACTTCCCTCCCGGAACGCGTTGATCAACGGTCGCGGATTAATCGACCGCCGATAACCCCATGGTCGACGTTTGGCTCATCCCTATCCATCCAGTTACTCGGCTCCCTTGTATCTTCGTCTCCCTCTCCCTGTGTAAACCCGCGTGTGACCAATAGCCTGTCGCAGGCTGCGGGAACGCGAGGCAGCATGAGTGCTAAAAATACGAGATTCCGAGTCAGTGGGCTCGACGAAGAGATGTCGACGTCGCCGAGCGAACCCGCGCTGTGTGCCTTTACCGATCGATTGGGCTTCCGGCGCAATAACCTCAGCGGCATCGGATGTTGAGCGACCGGGGGGGGGGGGGGGGGGGGGGGGGGGAGGAGGGGGTGTAAGGGGTAATAGTAGCTTTCATCCCCTGGCTTACACGATCGCGTCTCCTTTCATCCTCTCCTCGGTCCTCGACCCTCGAGCATTTTTATCTCACACTTTTGCTCCCCTTGCTTTCCATTCTTCGCCGGTTCTCTCGTTTAATTCGATCACACGTATAAATTGAGAGACGCTCGGTAGAGGCCTGGCGAAAGAGGATAGAGGAAAGCACGGTAGTCGAAGTACCCGTTATGTTTTGATATACCTTGTTTTCCCCCCCCCCATTACAGAGACCAAACTGAGTTTAACTCCCACAAGTTGATGTTGTCGACCGGAGGGCAACGTGATTACGTAATTCACTTTCGTCCTTTACGACGCGCGGTATCAACTTCGGATTTGTTTTCGATGTGGTTAACGCACCGAGAGAGTTATGCCCGGCTGCTCGCTTATCCCGGTGTTGCCGACTCGCGCTACACTACGCTGCTGGAAGCTCGGGGAGAGATCGTAACGGCGGGTCTCGCAGGCCCGATGGGCCATTCATCTTTTATTCGTCAAGCAGCCATGTCGCAACCGTACCATCGCGGTTCCCCATAGTGCAGTATAAACGTATACCGGAATATCTCGCGAAAGCCGAAGTCGGGTCGATCGATCTAAATTTAGGGAGCTCGTAGACGCTAACGAGATGGCTGATCGGCCGGGCTCGGGAGGCAAGATTAATTGTTTCTCCGCACCGGGCCACATCCTCCCAGGACCTCTGTTTTCCCTCCCCGCCCTCCGTACCTTCTGGGATTCCGCGTGCGATAATGGCGAGGGTCGGGTTTAACCCGCCCAGCTGACGACCCGACCCGCTTTACATGTGGAACATTCCCTTCTCACAGATCCGTTTCGGCGACTCGATTTGTTTGAGCTTCGTTGTCCCGGTTTGACGAGAATCCAATTTGTTTGGTCAGGTGTTTCCCGTCCGGGGACAGCGCTCGAAAGAGTCGGAGACGGGAAGTTAATTGCGTGGGGCGATTGTTTCAATCTGACTCTGCGGAAATCTTCGCGCCAGAGTCATAACAAAAGTTCACTTGTCCTCGGGGTATATCGCAGCTTTGTCGCCGGTCATTCGTCTCCGCGCTCCGGCGGGATCATCAGTGTCCGGGAACAAAGAGGCGACCAGCGATGCCGCGCGGCAGCGGATCGGGCGGAGAGAAACGGAGCGCGTCAGAATCGTGGTCTTCGGGCGAGCGAGAAATAATCGAGAGCTCTTTGTTGGAGGCGAAAGCGTTGCCCCACGAGGATAGACAATGGGTGGAACCGCTCGCGTTCCGGCCTTTCCCAGCTAAACCCGGAGGGACCGTACGTCGGTACGGTTGTCCGGGGAGTCGTGCCTCTCGCGGCGAGGCTTTGCTTCTGTCCTCCACCCTTCCAGCGCGTGCGAGTTCCGGGAGCGAACGCGCCGACCGGCAAGTACGCCACTCGACGGGTGGGAGCGCGAGGAAGAACGAGAGAAACGTCGTGACAGAGCAGGTGGAAAGGTTTCAACAGCCGTGGCCAGAGACCAAAGCAGGAGCAGCCGGAACAAACGAGCTGCGTTATCTCGGCGTAATGGCACAGTGGAACTATCCGGCACCTATCTCACTCCGTGTCTCGAGCTTCGCACTTTCGCGATCGACGATTTTTCATCGGGCACATCCAGGGCCCTCGTGTGCTCTCCCTTTTCTGCTCCCTACACTCCGCCGACAAAACAGAACCAAACTGCTATTCATTCGATTCATCTGTCCGACACGGTCCGTTATTCGAACCGAGGACGACGAGGACCAGTGGCAGTGGTTGCAGCTTTTGATTGCCACTCTCAACCTGCCTACCTCCTCGATAAATCGAAAGTGAACAGCGCGAATGGAAAGTCCGGCTATCGGTGCCATAATTTATCTTTTATTTTCCTGAGCCTCATGCTCGTCGAATTGTAGTCGTGGTGTTGAGATTTTTTTTATTTTCCTTTCTTTCGCTCGCCACGCAGAGAAAGATAGAGGAAAATGAATGGAGCTGGCGGATAAAGCTCAGTGAGAAGCATCCTCGGGGTACGAGATAAAGCCTTCATTGTCCTGAAATACGATAGGAAAGCAGATTCGATCTATACAACTTTGTGGAAGGAGATGTCGTGCGCTAACCCCACGACCATACCTTCCTCCACTTCCTCGTCATCTTGGCTTGTCCTCTGCGTTCCGTGTGTTTGTAACTATTTACAAAGCACTCAGTCTCGGGCTTCCGGTATCTCCCGATACCTCTACGCTTTGTCCAACTACTTCGTCCTCTTCTCTCTTTCTATCCCCCCGCCGATCGGAACTCTTTACGGTTTGCAGAAGGAATTCGATAAAACGGGCGAGTTCGAAAAGCCAGAAAACTTTAAGTATCTGAGACCGCGCTATAGCTCGCTCGGTCGGACTGATTACGTTTTTACTCCGGGAAAAATCCCAGGCTTCTTTCACTCCGGAAATTACTTCCATTTCTGCCTCCTTCCTGTCTCGTTTTCTACCCGTTTTCCCATCTCTCCGCGGCACGCTTTGGTTTTTTTTATTTTTTTTTTTCGGTGTTTTTTTATTTTCTTTCCTTTTCACAATCCATCCCGAAGTAATGCCGTTTTATATCTCCGCACCGGGACCTTTCTTATACCGGACGCTCTATCCCCTTCGTATCTTCCTCTCTCCATCCTAGTCGAGACTCACCGGGAGCCACGAGAGGCCCCCTCTCGTTGTAATCGAGATGCGAGTTATCCTTCCTTCTCCTTTCCGAGGATAACTTTCGAGTCGCCTCGGCATTGGTGTTGCCGCAGCTGCTCGCTCGATTTGAGATTTGCGAAATGGACTCCACTCAAACCGTTCGGATTTTCGAACGGGCGGGGATATCGAATACTACGCGAGCGGAGGATCGGAGAGCCGAGGGCCTGCAACCTCGATTTTTTTTTTTTTTTTTTCCAATAGTTTACTCGGCCACTAACTTCCCTCGGCTGGAAGCTAGGATACTCATTTACCGCATACAACAGTGTTATTTTTTTTTTTTTCACTCTACCCCGTGCCGCTTGCCAGTTCGAGTTTGCCGTCGCGCTCGAAGTTAATGAAATTTGGATTGAATCATAAACGGAAACAGAAGCTTCGCTAGTACTTGAAAACAGGGAGGACAATACCGGTGCCAAATTGCCGCTGACCTTACACTCGTTCCAAAATCTCGAATTAACGCTGCTGCTGGTTAACGTCGATTTCCTTCCTCTTTATCTCCCGTACACTGTATACGGTGGAAGGCGAAGCCAGCGAAGCGAACGATATCCGCCGCAATCTCTCGAGGAAATTAGTATCGCCTTCCTTCCTCCTTGGCGACGAGCAACTTTTGCTATATTGCTTTACACGTACACCCCAACTATACAGACATGTACACATGACAAACATGGAGATAGCCCGAGCACCCGCACACGCCAACGCTGCGAAACATAAAAGCGGGGTCTCCGCTGTCACCGGCTACCCAGTTACCAGCGCCTTGATTGCGCTAACTACACTCCAGTTGACCCAGTTGATCACCTCTTCTGTGATTTAACGAGTTTCGAAATACACACTTTCGCAAGGGGTAATATTTTTTCTTTTTTTCCTTTTTTCTGCATTCTACACTTTTGCGCACACAAATCCGCCGCTAACGACGAGTGCGACGGAATTTCGTATAATGAGAGGGAGATACGAAGAAAAAAGAGTAAAACACAAATGTAGAGGTCGCGGCCGAGTGAGTGGTGAAACATTAAAATTGTATCCTCCCCCCCCCCCCCCCCCATTAAAATTGTATCCTCCCCCCCCCCCCCCCCCCCCTCCTCCACGCCACCACCTACGTTGCGGCACAACGGATTTTGCACTTGCCAGCTCGGAATAAAAAGATTGCCGTCGAAAATTCGCGTCAACCGAGGTACGTTGAAAATTCTTCTGCAGCGAGATCGTTTTTAAGCTCGTGTTTTCACCGTCGCTCAACAAAAATAAAAGTTTTTCGCGACGCTTCGGTAAAGCGAACAGAGAGCGATGAAAGAGACTTTGGCGAGGCATCTCTTCCCTCCGCCCAACCCTCGCTCACTCGGCCGTTCATGGTTGAACGTCCCCGCGAGGGTTGAACGAAAGTTAAAAAAAAAAAAAAAGGAGACGAAGAAAAAGAGGGAGCGCAGCGGCGCGCACAGTGATTTCGAGTGCAGCGTGGGGAACCCGCTCGACTCTCGGTTCAGTACTTTGCATCGGAATTCCTAATTCTCAGTGACAACAGAAGTGCCAGAGCACCTCGCGTGCGTGACAGACACGGGGAGGATAATGGAATAAAAATATGTATGAAAAAGATTTGGCGTACAGATTTCCGCGGTGTGAAGAAGGCGAAGTGTTCGTGGAGTGGGCACTGAAGAAGTGCGAAATTCATATGGGAAGAGGATAGAGGCGCGTTGAATGACGAGGAAAAAAAATAATGAAACCGGTCCTCTCTAAATTGAATGTGAAATATGAATTTACATCCTGAGAGTTTCACAAAAAAAAAAAAAAAAAAATCATTTAATCCCGCTCGCATATAGCATAGACTGAGTAAATGAATGGTTTTTCCCAACATTTATCCTGTCGAAAAATCAGTGAAGTGGCGAACGGAGCTGTACACGAAGGCTATGCTATCAGACGACTCGCGAATGCGAACGAGCATCAGAGCCGTGGAACTAACGATAGAGCGCTTTTCGATGTTCATTGGAGCGCCCGCCCGCGCCCACCGGCGATCAGCCCGATCAGCCGCCTGCCTGCCTGACTCTGAGAGGGAGTCTACATTAGCACGTTTAACGGAGATGGCGTGAGTTGGCGATAAAAATAAAAGAACGGGTAAAGGGTGGAAAGAGGCATAGAGAGCAAGGCAAAAAAAAAAAAGAAAAAGAAAAAAATAAACGTGAAAACTAGAGCCACCCCATCGACGAGCCTCTGCGGCCAATGTTCGCTCACGCGATTGGCGGATCGACTCTGCTACAGTGAACGGACGAAACGACCGATCAGATCGAATTCACTGTTTGCCACTTTCCTCACGCTTTGCTGCTGCTGCTCTATCACTCATCCCCCTTATTCTTTTTTTTTCCCTTTTCGCCCCGTTGGAAATCCCATTCCGCAATTCTTTGCTTCTCGCGATACTGTGGAAAATCGGGCGGTAGCGTTAAGTGACACTTTATTTAACCGCTGTCTGTTCTCATCGCTCAAAGGAGATTTCACGAAGTTGCTTATACCCGCGTTTCGTATCGAAAAAACAATCCATTCTATGATAAAGTTTGTGACATCAAAATATCATATTTTTCGTTCCATTCGTACGCTGATTCGCTGGACGAGTCAGAAGGCGAAAGTCATCCACGTACTAAATGAAATTCGCTTGAAGAATCATTTTCCACCAAGTGCATCGTCATTTGGTGAATGATGTTACTTCTGAACTCTGGTGAAAATGATTAATACATTTAATCCCATTAAATAAGTGTACGCTACTGCGTCCCTAGACATAATTAGGCACCGCAAATGTCATACGGTATCCTTTCGATCTCTACAGCATAATTTATGCTCTGTCATGACTTCAAGATAAGCCCTTTTAATCCCTTACTCTCTCACTCCGGAACGAGCTAATCGACTATTGATCAGCTAAACTTACAATTACAGTGCCGGCCAACACTAAAGGACAGGCCGTTACGCAGCAACAATATTCATACCCAAAGCATTCGTACAAGAGGTAGAGTTCAATGAAAAAAAAAGAAAAAAAAATACCGCGCTCGAACACGCACGCGAACAAGTCGTTCATACCGCTCATACACCGGTTTTGTCAAAGCTCGGCTTTGCCTGGCTCCGGAAAATGCAAGAAGGCAAATGCAAAAAAAGCCTTTACAGTAGAAGTGGCGAATATGGCCCACCTC
This sequence comes from Exephanes ischioxanthus, assembly GCA_958510785.1. NCBI lineage: Eukaryota > Metazoa > Arthropoda > Insecta > Hymenoptera > Ichneumonidae > Exephanes > Exephanes ischioxanthus. The sequence goes on from OY294016.1 coordinate 11,770,824, forward strand.
GAATAGCACGTAAATTAATTATACATCCCGTCTGCCTGTTTGTTTAATACATTTCTCTGATCGTGGTTTACTGTATTGTTGTTATTTTACGCTTATACGCTGGAAATCTCGAAATACATTTTTCGACCGGTGATGGGATTCGGACCTGCGACCCTACGATTACTAGTCCTAGATCTTACCTATTTGGCTTTGCTAATGTTGAAGAACAACGTTTCGAAACTTGTACATCAGTTGAGCAAACCCTTGCATATATATATTACCACACTAACTTCATACGATTGAAAAGGTATAAAATACATCAATATTTATTCTTCGGTCACTGATATCTGCATAAAATTTATTTGTAATTTATCTTTTTCATACTTTGATATTATCGAGAAAGCGTTGGTTGGACTCTGGCTACCAGTACATGCCCAGTACTACGACGGATATAAAATTTGATCTAAAAAAGGATTTTATTTAATACAGTCTATTAGCGATGGCCAACTTTTGGTGAAGTTTTTCATCTTTACGTGAACAGAGTCGGTAATTAAGACTCAGCAACTGTAACTGTCCCAGTTCTGGGCCATATTAGCAGCTCTGGACTTGGCCCCGTACTGGCAAGCTGCATAGTCCCATTACTGATAATGCTGTTTGCCAATACTGTCCGAGAATTGGCAAACGAGACTTGGCAATCAGACCTATCCCAGTTCTGGGCCGTTTTTATAACTCCGGCACCGTACAGATATTCGCACATGGGATGGACGAAATCCTACTAACGACTGTCGTCAATGCAAGGGCGTGGTAACAGAAGAGATCCACCCGTCCTTTGTCCGCACTTCTGATCTTCCATCCACGAGCTGCTACATCTGCCTTTGTAAAGCTGTCCTGTCTGGATGGAGTTTCTCTTGCGGCTGGAACTTCCCGTGAGCTTTAATGCCTGGCTTCTCACTCTGTGTGTCTGTTTCCTGGCGTTGGCCAAACAACCGCAAGCCGTCACGTCGCTAAGCAGAACAGTACGAATGATCGCACTACAGCAAACCTTCACGGTGACGCTGATCGTTTAGCTGCGATATTATGGTAAGCCGGGCCGGTTTTGTCGAGTGCGAATCAGCTAGGTGTGTTACTGTACCGTGAATACATGCGATCTCCCTGACACACGCAACGACGTCGGGCGTTCGTGCCTGTCCGCTGCAGTCACGACACAAATTTCGGACAGTCTGCGCTGGACGATCCTCTCTGGACGACGTCAGACTACTCCGGAGCAGTTCTCGGGATGTCCAGAGCCTGACCGTCGGCTGAGCCGACCACCCGCGGCGGGCCCGATTCACATCGCCGAATACAGCTCAGCTCGGCATAAACGGCCAACCACGTCCCTTCGTGTGTTTGTCCCTTCCGCAACAGAGCACGCGAACGCACAATCCTTCCGCCCTTTCACATAAATCACCCGTAGATCCGTTGCTCCTTATCTGTTCCTTATAGAGTCTCTCCTCATGGCCGGTATAGGCGAGTTTCTCGAACCCCGCTTGGTCATCCCTCCCATTTGGATCAGCGGTGAAAAACTTTCGGGTCGGAAGGTTTTCCGCGCGAAACGAAATCGTCGGCCACCCTCGTCGGCTCCGGGTTGTGAAAAAGTATCCGGAAGCTGTGAGAGCTGGATTTCCCCGGTTTCCTCGGCTTTAACAGTTCCAGATGGGTTCACTGAGCCTGTGCCCGGTTGTGAGCGATACTTACAGTTCCGAATCTAGTCCGCGGAACCCATGTGTAAGGGGAGCGATGACTCTAACGATTTGGTGACACATTGATTTATCATCGAGTCAAGTCTGTACACCGAAAAAACGGTTTGGTAATATCAAACTCACAGCTGCGGTCACGGAAAATCGGTTTGAATCAATCCACGCGCATTCAAATGGGCTGCACCGTTGTTGAAACTATAAAACTGGTGTGGTTGTGTCAATTGCTTATAGCAGTTACTGCGACCACAACGTTGGTTCAATGTGAACCAAAACTGCATTAAATCAACAACTTTTTTTCGATCCAATCGCATATACTGTTAACCTACAGAAGGTACATTATTTTGACTTGAAGGTATATTTGGTCAATTTGGAAAAAAATGTGATTCGATGTGTTCGTACATATACGAACATTTGTCATCTTGACAATGATGTTATTCAATACGGCGACACGTCAATTTAGTCATACACAAATATTATGCTCACAACAAACAACTTTCAAGTTGTTTCAATATTTCATTGTCAAATCATGGAAGTTTAATCTAAGTTAATGATGGAGAATAACTTATATATCCGATTCAAGATATCAATAAGCGATTGTAGCGTAGTGGTAAGGTACTAGGTCAGGATGTGTTAGTTTCTGGGTTTGAGCTCCGCTAGGGTATATAGAATTATAATTCGTAAAAATTGTGTTATATTAATAGGTAGCGATTGTACTGATAACAATTGAACATATAAAATACGATGTAACCATGTATGAAATTAATTAGTAACAAATAACGTAAATAACAGTACACTCAGAAAAATAATTTATTTGACGGCCACTGTTTATTCGGTTTAAGCAAAATATTTATTTGATTAAAATAAATATTTATTTCATTAAAGTAACTATTTGCTTAATTTAATTTACTATTTATTTAAATCAAATAAATATTCTACTTAAACCAAATAAACGGTGGCAGTCAAATAAATTTCTTTTCTGGGTGAACCGGGCCCCAACTCCAGATTAAGTTGGGCCAAACTTTTTTTTTCTTTGCGTGAGTAGATATTTGTTTCGAACAAAGGTTTTTTTTTCGTTTAGTTACAGGACACATTCACTTCGCTACTGATAATTATAAGGTTTTTGGGTTACGTGCGATAAAAAAAACTACTGAATGAACAAAAACAAGTTAATTTACCGTTGCGAATGTCTTCGATTGAAACAGATATTTTGTAAATGCCTGTGTATACTCCGCTTACCGATTCAAAGTTTCAGTACAGTTTATTCAACCAAAGAATTTTATTCCTCAATCTCACATTGAGCACATTCAACCAAATGGAGAATAAAAAAGATATAATTATTCTGTTCGGTGTCAAGCATATTCTTAGTTGGGACAATGAAATGATTTTTTTAATGTCCATGTAACTTTTCAGTCAACTTAACTAAATATTTCCTTCGCCATCCGCAACCGCCGGATTTGGTTGATTGAGACAAATCTTGTTTAATCTTACCAAACCTTTTTTTCGGTGTATATGGTAAAAGTGGTGAATGTGAACCAGCGTTTTGCATAGGGGAGACCGGGGCAAAATGGCACAGGGGGGCAAAACGGGACAGTGAGGACAAAACTCAATTTTCCATTAATTTTTGGATGCCCCATTTTTTCCCAACGATACATCCGGATTTTCAAACCCGTTTTGCCCCACGTACCACCATCGCCACCATCCCAAAGTTAGTGGAGAATAGGTTTTGTCTCATTATCCCGTTTTGCCCCGGTGTGCCATTTTGCCCCACTCTCCCCTAGCTTGACTGCGATAAAACGCTATCATCACCACTCTACACCGGTACAAATAACAGTCCTTCGTAGCAAAATTTCGACAACTCTGCTCAGGCGGATGTCTCTGCACCGCAGAGGATTAAGCAACTCGTAGCACCGGCCCCAACAATATCGCTGAAAACATGATCGATGTCGTTAGTATTGTTGATTTATCCGTTCGAGTTCCCTGCTATGTACCGTGGGAAATTAATAAAATACACAATCGCTTTGTCTGGTAATTTGCTCAAGGATATAGGTAGTGGGTTACGTAAATAGTTGACAGTATGTAGCGCGCCCATAGAGTGTACTGTAGAGTGTACGTTGAAGTAGCGTTAACGAAGCGTACCCGTTTGAGGAACTTGGCAACGCCAACAACGAGATGTCGACGTATATCCCTTGTTTGTCGATCCTGTGCAGACAGCAAGAACCAGCAAGGGAGACGTCATACATACGTATACGAGTATCTGCAGCGATGTATCCGTACGTACGTATAGTCTCGTTCCTCGTGCCTAGACGGGATGCAGTCATGTGTCCGGATCCCGCCCAGAAGCATTCATTATAATTAACGTCACAAGCATCAAAGCTGCGGCAGTCACGGTAAAAGCGTCGCTGTCGGCATCTCATCCTTGTTTCGAGAAAATGCAAATTAAAATGCAACCAACACATATAAAGATCACTATCCGCTGATACGATGAAAGCTATGAATACAAACCACTCTTTTTTATTTTTTTTTTATTTTCTTGCATGGCTCGCATGGACTTCCGCACACGGCAATTATTGATTGCTCGTTCGACTGTACCGGATAGAGGACTGAAGCTGTCGCGACGTTCGGCACTCCGGCTGGTGTTATAAAAATAAATGGTTGAACGTTGAAGAAAAAAAAAAGGAGGAAGACTCTACCGAGGGGAGTAGAAAAGTTTTACTGATGGAGCACATAAGCTCGTTCGAAGCCCAGCAGGCGAACGAAACTGGGATAAGGAAGAGGAAGCCCTCCGGTGTCTGAGCTGTGCGCTGGTCGTGCCAGCATGGCACTCGATAAAGTTCGAGTACAAGAATACGTAATCGATCCATCAAAGATCGATTAGGAGGGATAGATGGAGAGGGAGGAATCGAAAGTTCTCGGTCGCTCGAAGGAGGCGGGTTCCGTCGCGAGAGCAGAGAAGAAGCGTGGTATATTATGTACCGAGTAACATGCAAGGTGTCGTGTCGAGATGACGCCGAGATGGAGCTCCCTCGGTGCATGGGAAAGAGTATAGTTGCGCCGGATGTAAGAGCTCACTTCGTAGGGTGCGAAAGTTTCCAAGTATCGCGACAACTTCCAGTCTCCGGCTGAGGGCTGACGCGCGAGTCTCGGTTGTGCGATTTGGCGCTAAAAATGAAGAACATGGGTCCAGACACAAGCGGAACACACGTGACTGCGATGAAGGATTAACGAAAAGGGTAGGCGCCGAATCGATCGCGGGAGTGGGATGGAGATGCAGGTCCAATTAGTATGGTGTATACAACTACGGGTACATACTATGCTTAACGCTGGACCCCGAGCTAGCCAGACGCCAGGCGGGTCCGCCGATGTCTATGCGCAGGCACGATCTCGCGGCTTTGTCGGGGATCAGCTCTAATTACGATAAATTACAAGGCCTCGAGTAGGAGGCGCCAGCCCGGAGAGAGGCGACTGACCAGACAAGGCTGGTCTAAACCGGAACATCGCATCACTATATCCCCGCCGTTCTCCATACCCTTCGCCCAGGTACGGCGTGCGTCATTCGCCCGCTACCGATATATCGAAGCGTTAATTTAGCGGGCGGTCGTGTACGCGTCCTCATCCAAGCCTCATATCCGATCTTCCACCGCGGCGATGTAGCCGTATTTTCACAAACGGTACCAATGTGGACTCTCAAACGGCCCGGATGTATCCCCAAGAAACAATCTATCCAGCGCTTCACTCTGAACCGGACGGAGATTCCTTCCTCCGGGCGTCTCACGTACATCGCACACTATTCGGGGCTTTGCCGGAAGCCTCTCCTTTCTCGCCGTTTTCTCGACTATGGTACACAGATCAACGACGGAATGATAATAAAGTCGGCGAACCCTCCCCCCCGGCCCATCCCGCCATTTTATTAAAGACGCTTTATCACTGTTGACGTAACGGTTGCGCCTCCTGGAAACGGAGACCCGCAAAGGAGAGAATGGAGGCGGTTGCTTCTCTCGAAAAACCCGCCCTCGCTGCATCACTCTTTGTTTGGACACTTCGTGGCAGTACAAACATACTTTTTTCTTCATTTCGCTCTCAGTCGAGATTCATGATAAACTTACGGATGGTCGCATTCCGCGTTTTCCATTCGGTATTTCCCACTCTATAGTTTTTCTTTGCGCCGTTCGTCCGCCCTTCGACGTTTCTTCGTCTGTTATTCCTGTTCCTCAACCGGTTTCGCTGCTGCCGCTTCCTCGCATCCCAACCGCGCCGTATGCCTGTGCTCAGCGATGTCTCGCAGACCGGAAATAATGAAGAGTCAGACGGAGGTTCGACGTCCGACCCAGCGCCCGTACCTTCCTCCGCTGCATGGCTCGGTGCATTTATTGAAACTTATCGATATATTTTCCGAGAAAAAAAAAAACGCCGAGGTTTCAACGTGTCGTGTTCGTCTTCTCTGCCAATTCACTCGTAAAGTATCGAACAACCTATTTTTATTATCTGCGACGAAATATCGTCGATACGAAGTGCTTTTTTTTTTTTTTACTGCCAACGCGAAATGGATTTTTCCATTCCAATAGGATATGGATTTTTCCCTCGCCCGATGGAACTTCCTGCATCAATTCGTCGCACATCGGGCTCCGGAGCAGGAAAGGGGGGGGGGGGGGGGGGTGGTCGGAAAAAAATGCATTCCTCTCTATTGTTTCCGCTGCGTTGACGCCAGATTCACAGAACCATGGAGGTTTTTTTTGTTCTCTGTTAAAATATTCATTACCGCATACTTTTGAAAATATTCCGTCGAGCAAAAAGTGTGGGTCGCATGCAAAGGGTCGAACGAGATGAGGTGCGTGTCAGTGGCGAACAAATATTTGTGCTTCACACATATTTAGTTACCGAGCCATCGTTCAGTCGTGTGTAGCAGCCGCAGCTGTTGCAGTGTACGGTGGACAAGGGACCCCGACGTAAATTTGTAAGCATGGAAACAGGCACATCGGGTTGGTCTGCACGCACCGCGAATAGCAAAATCACGGGGTCGGGAGCCGCGATAAAGCGGCTCGCCGGACAACAATTCATAATTTATCAGAGTGCGGGGGACGCTCGCTCGGTGGTGGACGGGAAGCTCCGCAGTGACGCGGCCGGGTGAGGACGGTGGCAGGGAGGGATGGAGTCGGGAAACAGGAGGAAAAGGGTGGCTCGAGATAGCGCAAGCCCCCTCCCCCGCCCCCGCCTCCATCACCACTATATATTATCGAGACTCACTCGTCCGTGCTCGACGGATAACCCCGCGGCGTAACAAACGCCCGCGGTCCGCTTCGATCTTCGTAGGTGGATCGGGCCAGGGTGGTTTGGGGGATGTGGAGGAAACGTAGGAATGGGGGATTACGTACGAGGTAAAACCCACTCTTCCATTCCTACATTGAACGGGCTCACGTTATATCGAAAAATCCCGAGGACACTCTGGAATTCGTTGATTCTCCGTGCCCCGCGCGCGTCGTTCGACTCGCAAGTCACTTCTGGAGCTTCTGGATCCTTTTCCCGGATCTTGGCTCCGTTTCCTCTATCTCTAGGAAGGGTATACACCTCTCCTAGCTTCTGCATCCTCGATGCTGCTGCCGCTTCCGCTTCCATGGGCCCCTTGCAAAATCGAACTTCTCTTTCTCGTGCGACTCTCTTCTCTCATTCCGTCGCTTTTGGCACACAGACGGTCACACACATAGACACTGTCGGTATTCCGCGGATAGTAGTTCCTCTCCTTATTCTGTCTCTATTTCACCTCTTTTTTCCCCCGCCCGACTCGCGGTCGTCCTGCTCTGGCTCACCTCGGATACCCCGAAGGGAATAATGGAGTTGGCATATTGGATTCGTGCTCGAAATTTGGTAGCGAGAAGACCCGGGCCGCACAATCTTTTCTCGCTCTAACGCTTTTACTATTCAACGGTGCGCCCCCAAACTCTCCGGTCTCGAGGCTTTGATGCTCGAACCCGTTTTCACTGAATTTTATATTCGAACCTCGCATTATTATATCATTTTACGTAAACACGCGGAAAATGAAATACCAATAATTTGTATAATTTCCGTTGCATTGGATTGCAATTCCCATTAATGATGAGCCTCGCGATGGAACAAGAGGAACTTTTATTTTTACATTAATTAATAAAAATTGCGCGAATTACATCGGAATTTTTGAGAGCGAATATGGAAGCGCGCAGCCGGGATTACCTTAACGAGATGAGCATAATCTCCAACTACATATGAGTATTTTTTCCTGTCGCGACAAAATGTATCAATCTTTTTTTCCGTGTACGAGCAGATGTTTTTTTTTCGTTTCTTTTTTTTTGTCTCGTTAGCCCTTCGGTATACCAATAATGTTTAATATTCACTGCACTTAGCCCCAATGCGACGGGATTTAAAATCGTATCGTCTCGGATTTCGATGGCCATGACTGGATTCAGTGGCCAAATTCCTTTTCTGTTACGGTTGAGATAAAAATAAATTTAAAAAAATGTGCGGTGAAAGCCGGGAACGACGTTCGTGCAAATGAATTGTACACCGGGCTGGTGAAATAATGAAATATGGGTCAAGACTCAATTGGGACTCGTGACGAGAACGGATTAATTGAAAAGCCTTCGTATACGGATCGTAGTACTAGCTTGAGAACCGGAGAAAAGCGAGCGTGTATTCCCTCCGCGAGAGCGCTCTGGCTCTGTCACCTGAGGTCCCTCGCCGGGCTACCGTAATAACGGCGAACGACGTACCTACATTTGGCTTGATTAAATCGATGGAGTTTTTAATCGATCACCCTTGACACGGTTCTTGGACCATCCAGTATCCGCCTCGACTAACCTGTCCCTCCCAATATAGTTTTCCCTGAGAAGCTTCGTTCACCCTCTCCCTCTCTCGTAAATAGTGGATAACTTCGTTGGACCTCTGGATAGCACGAAAGCTTCCTGACGAAGAGTAATCGATTCACGGAACGATTTCAGCGAAACTGCACCGTGGCTGTACGGAGACGAATTGCACTGTAACTACAACTCGCTACCGGATTTCTGTCGCTTCGGACTTTGCATCATTTTGGTTTTTTTTTTCTTATACGGTTATAGGTACGCTGTAAAAAATGTTATGAAATTTACACGTCCACAACCTCGGTATATGAAATTAAAATTCAGGTACATTGTATTTGAATTTTTATAATTTAATCTTAAATGCAATACCTGTATATTAAAATTACCGGTGATGGCATTGAAAATTAAGACATCCGTGTATGAAAATGATATTATTACAAATATTATACAAATAATATTGTTTTTAATATACCGGTAACGCAATATTCTTACATACGTGTCTATGAAATTTTATATAATCTATATGCATAAAACTTCATATACATTTATGAATTTTCAGACATTTTTTACAGTGCTAGTCATAAAATGCGTTTACCCTCCTCCCCTCCCCCCCGAAAAGAAACAAACAAATAATGTAGTTTGTCCCGGAAGATTTATTCAATTATTATTATTACATCAAAATATTCCTGGTCTATGAATGGATATACATTCCTGGGTTATGAAAAATCCCCAGTTTCAGATTGCTCTCCTTCCGCGCAACCGGAATTTCTCTATTTCCATTTTCCGCCAAACCATCCCACTCCACAGTTCTGCAAGCATAACTCTGACATTTTCGTCGTTTCGTGTGAAATTTCAGTAACAATTCTCGCCGAGACAGGGATTGTGCTTGGAGAGGGGTGGAAGCGCTTCCGAGCGGCGGTTCTCCAACTTCGACCATACTTCCCATCCTATCCGATACCACGGGAGTTCGATTTTCTCCAACAATTCTCGAGCACCCTTTGCTCCCAGGGTAGCAAGGAGCAACCGCGAATCCCCAGAAATTGGTCCAATTAAACGGCTCCATAATTGACAACGACACGATTATAGGGTGAGAGCAGCACAGCACGCGGCCAGACAGAATGGTCGGGGAATCCCCCATTACTGCGTTTCCCACCGTTATATGTGTGCAGCGGTAAACGAGCCAGCAAGTGCTGCGCATAGCTCTCGATGCTGCGGAATTTCACAATCGAAAGGGGAGAAGCGAATGAAAGAGGCTCGGATAAACGAAGGTATTTGTTTGTAGGGGCACAAGTAGCTTTATCCGACACTTGAGATATGCCTGATGGGATTCCGCCGTAACTGGAAAACGTGCACATCCTTGGCTCCACACTGCCTGCCGTACGCCAAAACGCCATACCGGTCCCTCTCCGGTCGGCATAAGTAGCGAAAGCGAAGCCGACTAATAAGCACTTGGCGATGATACTACGTCACTGTTTGGCAGAGAAAAATATTTTTTACATCTTCGTGTGACGTCGCTTTTAGTTTGAAAATCTCACTTTTAGGCCATAGGAAATTTGATAAATTTCATTGCGACGTTTCTTCCGATTGAAAATTCGAATTTTCAGCCGGAAATGACATTATGCTGGACATACGTCACTTCCGGTTTGAAAATCCCTTTTCTCGACGGGAAGTGGCGTCACATCGGAAATACGTCACTACACAGTAAAAAATAATTAAGTAAAATCGGAATGCAAAATTTCGTAGAGATAATTTTGTTGAATAAGTGACAAACGTGTCACTTATTTGAATATACGAACTTGTCCTTTTATTTCCCGTGTCATTGACAATTTTAGTTTGTACTTTTGCTTGTAAAACTAGAAAATTAACCAATAAAAAATTTTTAATAAAAAAAAGTTGTTGTAATAGGTACAAACCTTTTTTTACTGTGTACCGGTTTGAAAATGAGATTTTCAATCTGGAAGTGACGTCACAATAAACATGTTCAAATTTTTCTGATGGCGACACTTCCGGTATAAAAGTGAGATTTTCAAACCGGAAGGAACGTTACACAGAAAAATCAATCAATGTATCTTGAATGCAGTCAGTGACAGAAACGTGTGAATTAAGAAACACAGGCAAGTGGGTAAAAGAAAGTGCCTGATACATCGCAAATGTATTTGGACGGGAGTGCACTCGTGGGCTCGAGGCAGATTCATGGTCTTCTAATTATATTTTCAGACCATGAATCTACGGAATAAAGCACAGGCTCCAACACTGTGCCCGATACAGTCGCAGCGGTAAGATTTTTCGTCAAGCCGATATGCCGACTCAATACCGGGGTCGGACGGAGACCGGCTTGAGTACCGGGCGAGTACAAGACATTTGGCAACTGGTGCAGTCCCATAGGCGATGCCGATGATTATATCTCACATGGGATTTTGGTTAAAGTAATTAATTAGGTTTAGTGCCTAATCTTAATGATCATAATTATCATAATGATGAACAAGTATATTTTTATATCTTCAAGTAATCATTATGAGTACGAAAAAGATTTTCTTCTTTCTACCTGCAGTAACGCCGCGGCTTAAAAAAAAAGAAAAAAAAAAAAATTACACGCGATAGTAACATCGGACTTAATTCTATGTTGACTTCCGAGAGTTTCATCGGGTTTCAGAAGCACCCGTGCATTTTCATATCTTGGGATTATTGTGTATCTAACGCGCAGTAAACACCAGAGGATCAACGTATAAGACAGGCTGTGTAGTATATTCATATATATACGCACACACCCACACACACGCACTTATATATATGCATATATATATATTTACAACATGTATATAATTACTACAAAACCCGGAGACTCCTTCTCGCTGCTATTTCTCGACCGCGACCGAATGCACGCGTCCCGCACACCAACGCACACGGGAGTTGGAAAAGTGGGTCACAAAACATATACAGCGGAGAGAAGCGAGTTGGGGGACTCTTCGCGCGGGAAATCCCCTTGGCAATTACCACGAGCTCTTCGTAATAATCAGCGAAATCCCAATTCACCGGATGTGTGGGTGCGTGTGTGTGTGTGTGTGCGTGCGTGTTTGTATGGAAGGGAAGCCGCGACGATGTAGGTCGCCGTGAATTTTGTACAATCGTCGCGAGTATATGATGCAAGCCTGCCTCATGAAAGAAATAACTGGTGGACAAAGAATATTACCATCCACTACGTCGCGAAGAAAAAAAAAAAATTGTCCTTCCAGTGTTTCGTCCGACATTTTAAACTGATTAGAGATAACTTATCGGTCGCTCAGATTTTCATCGACTGATTTGTCGATAAATTATCCCCCGTCGATTCTTCCGGTTGCAATAACGAGACAAGAAAAAAAAATTACAAAAACGACGCCACTGCGACCGTCGAGGCAGGAACGGCAGGAGAATGGAAACGGGATCGTTTACCACGAAAAATAATTACGGACATCATCCATCACGGCTCTTTAATCTTCCAGCTTCTTCTCTCTATTCTCATTCCGGCTTCTCATTCCTCGCACCATCATTATTTCTTTCTTGCCGCTTTAACTTTCTTTGAGCCGTGCACCATATATTTTCCACCCGCGGACATCTGTGTAAGTAACTACGACGATGTCAACAGCGTTACGTAGCAAAAAGCAGCAAAACGCGGATGCTGAGAAATAAGGACGGTTCGCATGAGTTTGGAGTCATAATTGACCCCGATCTGTCCAGTGTTCCAATGTATGATTTTCCGGAAAATATTGTGGTACCCCATTTTGCCCCGCTTCTACAGTTTACAGGGTTTCCCATATTGTCTCGTTCTCACCTACACCCAGAAAAAAAAATTATTTGATGGCCACCGTTTGTCTGGTTTAAGTAAAAATTTATTTGATTTAAATTAATATCTATTCCATTTAAATAAATATTTATTTGAATTAAATAAATATTTATTTGATTTAAATAAATATTTATTTGATTTAAATAAATATTTATTTGATTTAAATAAATATTTATTTGATTTAAATAAATATTTATTTGATTTAAATAAATATTTATTCAAATCAAATAAACGGTGGCCGTCAAATAAATTATTTTTCTGGATGTACGCATGTTACTGTACATTTATGCGAAGAGCAACGAGATTGGGATGAACAGACCGGTGTTTTCCCGCGCTGAGAGAGATAACAGGTAAAGGTGAAACGTTGCCGAGTAACGTGTAGGTGGAGCAGTCAAGAAATTCGCGCGGGC
>OY294016.1:12383792-12568450 GCA_958510785.1 Exephanes ischioxanthus
GATAAGATGCGGCGTCTATTAGACGACGAGAAATAGACCGAAGGACGCTTGCAGCGAACGTTCCCGCTCCCTCCGCGGGCCCCTCGCATATTTCGCGTCGTAAATTACTTAATGAGTGTATTCATCATAGCAGATACGTATAATCCCGCGAGAGTAATAAAATGAGTCTGCGTGTCCAATTAATTTCATCGCAATTGGTGTGACACGTGGTGATAGGAGGGTTGGGATGGGGGGGGGGGGGGGCGTCGTGAGGGACGAGAATACCTACAACGATATAGCACCGCAAACTCTGTAATAGAGCACGTGACCCAGAATACTGTATATTCTTATCTGCCCTTTATATACAACCGGTATCTTTATTAGATATCCCGGACTCACCCAAGGTCTCCTTTCTCGTCCCGTTCCCCTCCCCCGCTGCCGCTAGGTTCCGTGTGTTCCGTAACAGCTATTTTCACCTCGCCCTTCTTTATCTCCCTATATTTCGTCATTGCTCGACGATCCCCCGGCTGAACCCACCCTCCCTCGCTCGCTTCATTTATGTCCCATGGTTCTCGAAAATTTAAGAGACTCGCCGCACAAATGAACGTAGCACGACGGCTATGCAGCAGCGGGACTCTATAGAGTCGCCGAATGAAAGGGCGGAAAACACTATAGCCGGGCAGTATCTGACGTGCAAGTTAAACAAAACGGATATATCTCAAGTGTTCCGTGTGGAAAGGGATTGCGCTCGCCCGTCCCTGGTGGTTTGCGGTTATCGGTTACCCGTTCGCTCTCTAGGTATATGCAGAATGCTTGTGCATAAGCCTGGAGGAGAAGGAAGGAAGGAAGGAAGGAAGGGAAGTGAGTTGATTTATCGCTGAGAGTGCGTATACTCTGTGTGCGGCCGGAGCTTTTCTGGTAACGAGAGATCGCACCGGAGTTAATCCGTTTTCCCTCGTTAAGATAGACGTGTATGTTTATTCGCAGTCTACTATCGCGAGTAATGCCGCGGGTGTGTTCTCCTCGATCAATTGACTCGCCGACAGGTCGATACTGCTCTAGCCTGATACTTCGCCGAGGACGCGCCTGTATACGAGGAACAAGCAGGGAACGACAGAGCTCACATTCGGTTTATCATCGGGACCGACGACTACTCCGAAATTTCTTCCGCCGCTACAACGATAACCTAACAGAAAGTTCGATTGTTCCCGGCAAGCCGTCTTTTCTACATATTTCAGTTCTAACCATTGTCAGTTCCAAATATAATCAGTTCTATACATAGTGTGTTCCAAATATAGTCAGTTCCACATATGTTCAGTTCTGCACATAGTCAATTCTACATATAGCCGATTGTATATATAGTGAGTTTCACATATAGTCAGCTGTATATATTGTAACGACCGAGCCAATGAATAACGCGCGTATTTAGTTTGGGGGCGGATATTATTAGTACAATCGCTTCTAAATATCCCGAGCACGAGCTGTCATACGTCTGTTCGTTCAGACGTGTCAGTCCAGACTGTTTTACATGACGATCGATCTTGTATCGATCGTCCGTTCGTCCGTCTCTTGTCAATCCTAACTAATATCGTGTGTCTCAACGAATAGTCAGCTACATATTCGTTACAATATAGTCGGTTCTACATATAGACAGTTCTACATAGAGTCTGTCAACACAATCTATCCTATACATTTTTCTCCAAGAACTTTCTTCTGTTTACTCGTAATACGGTATTCTACAACGAAACGAATCCTGTGCGTGACCGAAAAATCATCATGACCCCCTTTCAAACCGTACGCATAAAATAATATTTTCCTCACCCCGATATACGTCGGAACTCGGCTAGGTAGAGTCGGCAAAAAAAGGTCCTCGACCTTTGTGTTTTTACGATCGGCCCCATCATCACGTTGTAGAGCGCAAGAAACGGACGGATATTAAGTTTAACAACGCTTCTCGAGGGTCAACTCGGGCGTGGGATGTGGCTCGGAGATCCATCGGTGAAATGGGGTTAGACCCGCGATGGGGGGTGAGAGGGGGGGGGGGGGGGGGGCATGGAAATATTTCGACTCTCGTAGGACTAACGTTGGCAAGCGATAAACCGGGGCAAACGATGTTAAGGGGTATTCGAGGCCAAAGGCTACACCCGACTTACACCCACGTGGACGGTGAATAATGCAAGAGATTACCGCTCGCTTTACCGAGAAACGAAACTCCGTATCCGATAGCGTCGCCGGCGGGAGGAGTACTTAGGCAGACGAGCCAACCGAGTGAGAACTCTGATTCGAATAATCGAGGACTGCGAAACTCCCTCGGGCAAACTGATAATTAAATCCGATTGCGAGCTTATCCGAAACGATTATTATCGCGAAAGGCGCCGATTTTGACGTTGGTGCGGCAATGTTTTCGCGATGCAATTCAGACAATATTCTTGTCACACTCGCGAGAACCGTTTTCCAGTCAGCGAGAAAATAGATAAATCTCGAGGCGGTCGTGGGAGGGAAAAACGTGATGGAAAAATATAACTGTGACTTGTATTACAGAGAATCGAGGGTGGCTGAGAGCCAGAGGAAAAATCTCTGTGTGCAAAGGACCCCGGGTGTGTATGTGTGTTTGTGTGTGCGCGCGGAGTTTCAGGATAGAGAGCAGAGTGTGAAGAGCGGTGCACCGCGATAAGGGTTCGTGAAAATCGGTCTGGTCTGAGCGACGCGAGACGGTAGGTGCGGAGAGAAGGTTAGAGAAAGCGAGAGAGGAAAAAAAAAAAAAAAGAAAAAACCTCGCTCAAAATTGTCCCCTATTCACGCGACAACAACGACTGGCTTTCTCGGCACACGTCGAGCGATCGGATTTTCCGATAAGCAAGAGAATAATGCCGAGTAGCTTTTCCGCTAAAACGGTTATTTTCGCGAAAAGCATGGCACGGCCGCAGCGCGGGCTCCGCGCGAGGCAATGAGAAGAATATCCCATCGTCGAGGCTCGCAGGAAGAATAGAACATTTCTCAATAAAACGCACATCGGGCTTATAACATATTTTTCATCAATCTGATCCTAAATTCACGGATAATAAAAATTCGTTTAAAAAATCTGAGAAATGTTTTGTTTTTTTTTTTTTAGGTACGACAACACAGTCGCGTACCGCCATACAAGCACAGTAGTTTCGGCATACGAGAAGCGATTGAAGCGACAACAAATCCCGCATGCAGACAGAACGTTCTGGATGTCTAACATTGTCACTTATTCACGTAACTGCAACGCGAGCTTCGACCTCCATGGATGTGCACATATGTGTGGAGACCACACTGTATGGAAGTCATACACACATACATTGTAGAGAGAATCGTGAAACCCTGTGCACCGAGTACCCGCACTGTCAACAGCATGATTACGCTTTTCGTAGTTGAGAAGTTATACGACAGGATAGACAGAGATACGATGGCATAGAGCGATCCGTCGGTGGAAGGGCTCGAAGGTTACGGGCGAAGGTTGGAGAGGAGAGCGGAGGAAGCGGATCAAGTGAGGATGAGAGAGAGGGGGCGAAAGAGGTATAGAAACGACAGAGAGGAGCGGGACCAAAGTGCCTTGGGCTGTGAGCATTACCGCAATTAGACCGATGAAGTCAGCTCGAGCGCTTGCACGGGGACACACTGGCAAACACCCTGCATATTTAACCCACTTTTCCTCGTCACTCGGGCGGTGCTCCTGGGCTTCGACTTGAACCTTCTGGTCCCCTCCCCTGCAGCCACCCTTCTCTCTGTGCGCGGCGCCACGGTATAAGCCCATGCATATATACAGGCCAGTGTCCCGAGCGGGCGGCATTGCCATGGATTCAAAAGAGGTCGCCGAGAGCACCGGCAGCATGCGGAAGCTTGACGCTCCGGCTCTCCGCACACCGCCGATATCCACACGGTACACCGCGGAAAAGTACCGGTGAAAAGCACGTGCCCGCCTTACCGCCATCGCCCTCTGCCTCATGGTGTGCTGCGTCGACGTTCGCCCGGTTCACCCTTCGTGTCCCCTCACTCGCCCTCGCTGCTTTGTCCCCTTTTTTCGTCTCGACATTCCCAATATTCATCGCGCCCAGGCTCGCGTTCATAAAATCAAGAGAGGGGCGGGAGCGGGGGCGGCTGCAGCACCCAAAAGAGTAGCTCCAGCGATCTCGCGCAAGAGCTTCCGGGGAACGAGATTTCCGCGCCTGGGTACACATACCGTGCCCCTCTCTTTTCGGTGTACCCAGGCGGTTGTGCCGTAGACCATACACCCTCGCTCGCTGAGTGTGAAAAGCAAGAGCAGGTAAAAGTCTCACCACCACCGCTACCATTCTCGGCCATTCGACTTTGCCGGAGGCGAATATTCAGCGGTCAAAGAGAATTAATGAATGCAGTCGAGATTAAGAATTAATCTTCTCGCAATGGGCCCTTTGGTTCGAGTTCTTTTGATACCCTTCTTTCCCTCATCGTACTTTCTTTTCTCGTTAGCCATTCGACGTACGCGCATTCCTCATTAGAGAGGGAACAGGATCGAAAGTCCGATTCGTCCGTGCAGCCGAGAACTGCCTCGGGCATTCACTCTGTTTTGCTTACCCTCGGAATCGCCGGAGCCTGTCGCGAACGCTCAGGATCGCTGGTACTCGTGGAAGATATAGAGGTATAGGCGAAAACGCCTACGGAGAGCATCAAGCTTCGGCGGAAAAGCTTTTCCCTATCGCAACCCAAACCGTACGCCCACCCAACCCCAGCACCGCTCGCTCTCCGCGCTCCCGCATGTTTGTGTCAGGTGGAATACCCGTCGCGAACAGAGAGCCAGCCGAGGGCTCTGCTGTTGCTTCGACTTTCCGAAGAGCTTACGCGAAAGAGACGGAGACAGATTGGTACGGCGTGAACGGAAAGCCGCTGGCGAGAAACGGCTGGTAACGGAGGAAGAAGAGAGCGGGAGCGTGAGGAAGATGAAAAGGAATGAGGAGGTACGACTGAAAGTAGAGATTGGCGACGAGTGTCAGATGCAGATCGCGACTGCATTCTATCGCCGTGTTCGGCTCTTCGGGTGCGTTCGGGTTACTCCTCCAACAACAACAACAACAACAACAACAACAACAACAATGTTCTATATCCATTGCCACCGCTCCACTGTATTACTGCGACTACCATATCGATGACTCCGGAAACTCCGGGAGGAGACGTACTTCGACGTTTCCTGTCCCCGTTGCTCTGGCGGCAGCGTGCAGTCTGAACCCTGTATATGCAGCAACTGCAAATTACTTAACGTGCCGCCAAGCCTAGGGCGTTCGGTGTATCCGAGCGCTCCCAAGTTTGAGAGGAGCCGAGCTGCGACGGAACGTCCGCCGTTCCTGCGTGCCAATGCCCCGGTCTGATTGCCGACGGCACAAACCACCGTAGCCACGGAACAGAAGCAGATACCTCAATCCGCGAAGTAGGAGAAAGAGGCAGGTATTTCACTGTTCCCGGAGCATTGTTGCTCGCTGCTCCCTCTCCACCCCGCTCAACGAAAATCCTCCTACCCCCTCGTTCGAGAGGCCACATTGCACCGGCCCCGACGGCACATAACTTTTCGTCCCTTCTGCCAATCTCGGTTTATAGGTCCTCTCACAACAATGCGAAAGAGGACAAACTTTTGAGAAGGTCCTCGATGGAAAACATCAACCCTCCCTTGCCTATACATCTTTCGTCGACCCTCTTCGCAGATCCCCTCATACATCGATGCGCATGAACACACGTATGTGGGGGGAGGGGGGGGGGGGGCGGGAAATACCGCGTGTGTAGGATTCGCGTATGTTTCTACTTTGTCGTACCGCAGCGGGACCCTGGACGCTCGTAAAGCATAAGTACCGTGGCGTTATAATTTGCCATTGTTCGCCGGTATAATAAATGTAATTTGGACAAATAGCGCAACGATAGGGCAGCCGCAGGCAGCCGCGGTAGTGGTTGTTCTACCTGGGGCTCTGGATATGTCGGCCAGCATATTAAGTACACTGTAGAGAGAGGGAGAGATGGGCGCATTGGAGCGGCTAGGGAATGGGAGACACGGATAGCGATTGCAAGGGAAGGAGAGAGAGACGGCAAAGTGCACACTGTGTAATAGTGGAGAGTACACAGAACTGAGACGGGAGTGTGTGTTAACCTACACGGTCAGTATAGGTATAATCAGCATATGTCTCACCCGTTGGGCCCTTAGGGGGTGGTTGAGGGGACAAATGCGAGGAAGAGCGTTGCGTCCCTGGCCAAGTAGGTAGCGGACTTGTGAGGGTTTCTCCCTCGGCGAGCTCGCTGAGGTGAACAGTGGCGCGAGCGTCAGTGTCAGTAATATGTACCTGTGAGGGTGACGGGGCTTCTCGTACGGCCAAGGGTGGACGTGCTGGAACAATACCTTATCGAGCAACATTGTCTACGGCGCCAAGTCACGGAGACGTAGAGAGAGAGAGAGAGAGAGAGAGGAGAGGGAGGGAGAGGGTGAGCAGGGCGCGCGCGCAAACGCGCTTGGTAACCATATGGATGTATGCGGTCTCATATGCGTACGAGCCAGTCCGGTTGTGAACAACGGAACAGAGCTTTCGTGGGAAGCTCGGGAGCGCGACGGAGCGCGAGAGAGAGTTTAGCTTCGCAAATTGTATAACGCCGGACAGAATAGTCTGTAATGCAGAAACACACGGAATCGTGAGAGCCCGGGATTCGAGAAGATGCGTGAGAGGGAGACAAAGCGAGAGGAAGGATCAAGCGGTTAAACGGAACAGGCGCGCGGAAGATGGAGAACGGTCGAAGGATTGCATTGCCTAACGCTAATCCTCGGATGGGAGAGAAACCGAGAGAGAGTCAGGGTTTGGAGAAGGTAGACGCAAGCAGGGATGCTGCGGTCCTCCGATCAAATTGGATCTACCCAGAATTCGCGGAGTATCGGAGGACTAAGGGAGAAAGGGGTGGATGCTGAGAGACGCTACGCAGATTAGCTAGGGGAGGGCGAGAGTGGACAACCGCGACTATGCGAATGCGAGGAAACCGTGGAGACGATCGAGCCTCGATCCACTGCTCAATACAGCCGACTGGTCCGCCCGTCCGGGCTGATGCTCGTCTTGCTGCCGTTAGCATGAGCGCCAACGATGGTCACCACAAATCCCTTCGGTGTCCCATAACGTCCGCACGCTCCGGCCGCCCGGCGAAACCGTTCCTGCATACTATACGGTTTCGGTGTATCGTGTTCTATGCTCAATACTCATCACTCCCTACGGGCGCACGAAATCGCGATAATGCACAAGAATGGGGTCGCAGCGTTACGATGCGTTCGAGTCCTCCACTACGTCGCCGATACCAAATATCCTTGTCGCGCGAGGCACGAGAAACGGACAATTCGTCGCCAATTGCAGTTGATAGTACGAGTCCTTGAACCAACGAGAACCTAAAGGAAACTCTCTCTGCGGATAGGTATTATCTATGTTACTCTGTACGTCACAGGATACTTTATGTAGCAATGTTGTGGTATATTGTTCACTTCCCCGGAGCTATATACCTTTGTACGTAAGAGATAGGAAGGAAGGAATATACGGACGCAAGGTACGACGACAGGATATACCTGATGCTGTCTAACGGTGCGTGATTGATCGGCTTATCGATATCGATGACGAACCGCGCGACCGCGGCTCTCTCTCTCTCTCTCTCGGCGTTCGATTTTCTCGACAAGAGACTCGAGAGCCCCCGACGACGAGAGCTGGTATTGATAAGCCAACCGGGACCGACTGTCTCGAATCCTTCCGCTTGGAGACGATCAATCTCGCCAGATATACAACGACGTATCGCTCTCCTCGTATTTATATAAAAATAAAATGCAACGAACGATGTATGGGGAGTTTATATAGAGAATGAATTGGCTCGATGTACCGCGAGCTGTACAGTCTGACAGGTATTATGAAGACCTGCGAGCCTTCGCAAACTCCGCCTCCTCTATTTTCAAAAAGATCTACCGCCGATGTGCCTTGAGGACCTGTTGGAACCGACGTTACTGGACCGCTGATAAATCTATCTATCTATCTTTCACCCGACCGTAAGAGGGACGAGAGATCAGGAGAGATCACTTGGTCTTCGTGCAGTGTAACAACGAGATGATCCATTCTTATGTACCCCTCGTTCCGCAACGATGTACCTCGTCGCATATTACTCCTCGTATACATCGCGGAAATCGTGGTTGCTCCATAACACTATTTCACAGAGTTTCTCATGTACCACGAAGGCTGCGCGTATACACAGCTCTACGCTTGTTAAAATTCTCACGAGAATAAGAATTTTAACAAGTGTACATCAATTCTTCGTGCGTGCAATATTCGAACAAAAAAGAGAAGAAAAAGAACACCGTAGGTTCGAGTAGACTGTAAGGCGAAAGGCCGATATTCCGTTGGTCTATGGAAATGCACTGTTTGGAAAACCGAGCAGAAGGAGCAGTATGTAAAAGTTAAAGAAGAGGAAAGTAGGTACTTCCCGAGCGTTCCATGCTCGAGGGTTTCAGGTGCATCAGAGAGAACCGGGCTCGTTGGGGGGGGGGGGGGGGGGGGGGGGGGTGATAGCGCGAGCGGTGGAACGGTCACGACGACGGGGCTGGCAACGGCCGGGTCCCTCTTACTCAAAGTGCTAATGAGTGTCGCCTCGTAAGCCAATTAATACCACCAGGGCGGGTCGCGGGCTAGCAGGAACGAGGAGAAACGGGTGGGTAGCATCCAGAGCCAGTCGCTCGCTCGTGTGCGAGCCTCTCTTCCCTGCCAGCAGCATCAGCGAGGCCAACTATGAGGAGAGGAGGACGAGGAGACGATGCCTCGTCGTCACGAAGCCGAGCAGGGACCCCCCCGGAGACTACATGACCGGAATACCCCATGGATTTGGTATGCCGGCGACGCCTGACCGCCGCACACTACCGGAGTCTCCCGCACCAGTACCAACCTCACCAAGATCCCAATAGCGAGCCTGCATCGTACTCTACCAGCACCCCGTCGAGTTAACTCCGGGCGCAGGGTCGGCTGCTTTTCCGGCACCTCGCCGGAACGGTCTCGAGACTCTCCAGACGAACTCGTCGCTGCCATTGGAAGGAGAGCGCCCGCGCGCCTACCTGTGACGAGGATCTTAATAGTGGTGGTGTCAGTGGAAGCGATGCCGCTGATGGTGAAGGAAGAGCTGTGGTTCGGGGTGACAACGACAAAGAAGAAGTAGCGGAAGAAGAACAAGAAGAAGACGACGGGGAGAATAGTGGTGGTGAGCCGAGAAACGTCTCTCTCCTCAACGTTCCGCGGCAAGGCTCTCGGGATACTTAGGAACTCGAGTGTACCGCCTCGAGTACCACCGAGCGAAGCGTTACTTCTTACTTAAAGGCGGCGAGGACTTATGACGCGTACGTGACGGAATTGCTGAGAGGCCAAGGAGAAGAGACAAACCTCCATCGGGAGGCCACCTTCGCTCCCGGGACGTACAACTACTGCTGTATCCCCAACCGGCGTCAGGCTCCGAAGCTTTGGTTGCTTCTTCGCAACGAGCTTTTTCTTCTTGTTCCCTCGAAGCATACTTTGTAGCTTTACCGTCTTTCCCTTATCTCGTGAAACTTTAGCGTCAAACCTGCCTCGTCTATTCTCCACCGCCGTCGTGTCGTCCTCCTCTTCCCCCTAACGGAGTACTTCACACCCTCGTCTGTCGGGCTTTGTATACGTATACGACAATAAACTCCCGCAAGACGGAACTCTCCTGTAGTCCCGAACGAGACTTCACCCGGGGAAAATTGAAGTTTCGTTCGACAAATTGTCGGCAATGTCGCGAAAGCTCTATCTTCGGGGCACCCATTCTCTCTTTCTCTCGTCCTCGAGTTCTCCTGCCCACGTACCGAGAGAGGAAGTTTCCAATCGCGAAGCTGCCGGTGAAGCTTGTACGTGGCCGGAAAGACCTATTTCCCAGACTCGCACTCGTCGTATAGTTGATCCTCGGAACCTATACTTGTGGTCCTTGTCGAGTTAGTACTGCCCTCGACACCTTTTGCTCGTTCGAGAGCGGCAGCTACGATCGCATCTCGCGAAGAAAGGTTTCCAAGGGCCGAGGCACTCCGAGCCTTAATAACATTTACATTAATGCCAAAGGATTCGAAGGTAAAAGCGTGCCGGAGAGCTAAAAAGCCTCGATGATAAAAGAAATGAAACGTAACCGCAGTCGCGACTGTTATCGTCCCGGGGATCAATTAATTGAGATCTCAAGACGTGAAAAACTCATTGAGGAGATTGATAGATTAGAGTAGCTTCCGTTCGCCGATCAAATTTCCATGGCGGTTCGTTCCGAGGGGAGCGGGGGGGAAAAAAAAAATCGCATCCGCGATCCGATCCGAAAATAATGAGAGCAAGAGGAACAAGAGAGGAAGCGAGAAGAATGGAAAAAGCATCGGATGAAATCCAATGAAATATCGAGGAGGCGAGCAGGCAGAAGGGCAACCCGTTCGATAGAACGTTTTGGAACGGGGTGCGCTGCCAGTGAGGATCCAAGGTGGACGGTGGGAGGAGGAGGCTTGCCCGAGCATTACATATTGACGATTCGCGCGGGAGTCGGGCGGAGAAGCGGCAGGCAGTAGTTTCGTGGAAAGTCGAAAGGAGGCGAGTACGAAAGACGGGGCCGCGGGGAGGTTCGGAAGAAAAAGCGAGGGGAAACTAGAAGAAACGAGGGCGACGAGGAGGACGGCGAGAATGTTAGGTAGTGCAGCCACGTAGTCGCCGTTTGTCGATGGTACCGCAATAATTCCTTATTGCTCCTCCAACGTCTACCCAACCCTATAACCCAACTAGTCGGGACGTCCTCGTTCCTTCAGTCTTCTTCGGAGCGGCCATGCCCTGCGGACCGTCTCAACCTCCCCCCCCCCCCCCCCCCCTTTGCCCCTCTATTCCTCACTTCGACCTGGCCACTGTCGGTTCCCAGTCTTTATCAGTCGTCTTCTCCTTCGCCCCGGCTCTTGCTAAAGGAGCGCGAGCCGTCTCACGTACGTCCCGACGTACTGTTCCAACCCCTCGGACTATCCAGACGTGCGTCTCGGTCCCATCTTTACTCAACAGTCGTTCCGAAAGGGTTGCCCAGTAGCAGCGCCAGCACCAGTGGCACTTCCTAGGCATTGCGTCCGCGACGCCAGCTAGATCTCGAGGGGCTTACGAGGGCGTACGAAGCCCGGAACCCGGGGGGGTTGAAGCCAGGAACACGGAATCGTTAAATCTGGCACGAATCGAAGGATCGGCGAAATCCACCATCAGACAGCGCAGCACCGGTGCCAACCCCCCCAGCGATCCCACATCTCGGGGTCCCTCCGAAGAATTTTCTGACTATACGTGACTCGCCCAACCTCCAGACAATTTTTATTCTCACTGACTTTTTTACACCCTCTACGTAGCCTGTCTTACAGTATAGTACGGAGTAAAGTACTAAACCACTCCAGTGTACAGGGACGTAAAAACCGATGGAGCCCGACCCGATCGTGCCGTGTAAGCGTAAAGTTGACGAATACCCGCCTGCTTCCTGATAATGGAAGGGCGTATCCGTCCCTCCTTGCCCCCCCCCCCCCCCCCCCCCCCCAACCCGCCCGCCTCATGTCCTCCGATCGTACAATCGTTGATCAGGCTCTTTCTCAAGTCGTTGGGAAATCAACGACTCGTCGCTCCGATCTGTTCGATTTTAAATGCGCGTGAGAAACTCACCACAACCATGTCGGCAAACTCTCAGAGAACATGCTGCGCTGAATCTTGGCTATGAACACTCACCTGAAACAGACAAATGCAGAGTAACATTAGAGTCGGGAACACGATAATTTGGCGCGGGTTTTATGGCTATTAAATGTCACATAAGTTATTCTAAATCGGTATAGAGGGCTATTTTGTAACTGCGAATGGTGTAATACGCGTTCCCGAGTCGAAGATACGCGTTCCCGAGTCGAATTCTCGAGAGCGGGCTGCTTTAACAAACTCTTGATTCGCAGTCTCAACGGGAAGACGACGAACGCGCGAGGAACGGTTCTACATGCCTACTTCGCGACGGGTTCGTCCAAATCTCGACGGGACTTGTCGACGAAGCCAACGCAAATACATTAAAACCTCTTCTTCTCGTCGGTCGCGAGGCGAGCGACTCGGAAGGCCAGCTAGCCAGCCAGCAGTCATCCGCCTACGCGTATCGCCGCGGTCCAACGATATTTATGTTTGATCAGCTGCCACACCGGACGAATTCTCCTTGGGCGTCTGCCGCGCTTCGAAAGATCTCCCTGGTCGCGAGTCAACTCGGATGATCGTTCAACTGATCCGTTTCGCGTCCAGTACGGAGCCGTTCGCGTTCGCTGTCACTCAACGGGAAACGTCCTGTGTAAAGAAATTAGGTGGGATTCTGCCTTAAGGTAGTCCTTGCGGACAGCCTGAGCCCACGTGAGTTCAGAGCGAATTGAGAGTGGAATTGCGAATACTTCGCGATGAGATAAAAATCTGAAAAAAATCAACGATATGGAAGGTACTGAAAAGATTGATTTTGCATAATAATAATTCCAAAATGTTATTAACAAATGAATGAAAAAAAAATTGTTCAACAAATCTTCCGGCAACTTAACTTTTTGTTCATATAAAAACAATAAGTTAATCTTTTTGAATACGTATGAATTTTTTCAGAATTTTGTCTAATTTTTGAAAATTGCGTTTTTAGTTAATAAAAAATCTTGATTTTCAAAAATTAGATAAAATTCTGAAAAAATTCATACGTATTCAAAAAGATTAACAAATTGATTTTATATGAACAAAAAGTTAAGTTGCCGGGGAATTTGTTGAACAATTTTTTTTTTTTATGCATTTGTTAATAATATTTTGGAGTTATTATTATGTAAAATCAATCTTTTCAGCACCTTCCATATGCTTGATTTTTTCGAATTTTTATCCCATCGAGAAGTGTTCGCAATTCTCTCTCAATTCTCTCTGAACTCATGTGGGCTCAGGCTGTCCGCTAGGACTACCTTAACTGGACAAACGGCACATCGCTGGCACTGGCTACCGTACACCAAAACGCCATGTCGGCTCCGATCGACGCAGGTACCCAGAGCAAAGCCGACCGTCTTCCGAGCACTGACGAGCACTAGGCCACTACTTGGCAGAGCAAAATTTAAAAATGTCGGTGATGTCACTACCGGTTTGAAAATTCCACTCTTAAACCGAAAGTGTCGTCACGCAAAAAAATTTGAAACATTTCCTTGCGACGTCGCCGCCGGTTTGAAAATTCGACTTTTAAACCAAAAGTGATGTCACGCCAGAAAGATTTGAAACATTTCGTCACTTTCGGTTTCGAAACCTCAGTTTTCGACCGCAAGTCACGTCATACGGGAAAAGGTCACCGACATGTTGGGACCGACTAAATACCGGGATTGGGCGGACACCGCCTCGAGCGCCGGGCGAGTACGAGACCCTCGGTATTTGGGGCGATTCCGTAGCCGTGCCGATGGTTAAATCTCACCGGGGCGGTATCTGGTCTACGACGGACCCTTGGTAGTTCTGTTACGTGCGGCTGCAAAAAGTCCGCCAACAGCCGAGAGAGCTTCGCGCTCTCTTCCGTCGAATCTCCGTACCCCGACGGAAAAGTCCGTGGGGTGTTATCGCGCTCGCGAATTAACGATTCCCGAATTAACCTTTGCGCTCGGCGATCTTTCATCGTGTTTTATCGGACGGAAAATTAGCGCTCGAGTCGGAGCGGGCTCCGTCGGATCGCGGTTACAAAATTGATGCGCCGTTAACGAAATTATAATATCATTAAACGCCGAATAGATTGGGTTACGCAGGGATGAGACAGACATGTATATGCATGTATGTATATCGCGCAGCGGGTTAGCGTGATACGATCGACCCGCGTATCTCTATTATTCCGCCTATGTTATCTCTCACCAGCTCTCTCTCTCTCTCTCTCTATTCCCCATGCCCGTCGCTGCTGCCGCTGTACGATCTCCGGAATACGCGTAGCGGCAGTTAAAGCGCGTTTATTGCGGGACGAGTGTTAATCGTCCGAGGGCCGGACCGGCGGTGGCAAACCCGATGATGTTTACCGTGAACCCGGCATTACTGCTTCATTATAACGCTCTCTCGATGACCACTCACTTATTATTCGTCCCCGAGAGTACTCCATGTCAATTTCATTAAGCCCGAAGCCGCCCCGCCGTGTTCATACATTGTACTCGCGAAACCATCAATCAACCGGAAATAACAACAATCAACGAAGGCAACATTCCGCCCGGCCGGAAACCAACCGACCTGCTCATCTCCGTAGATCTTTTCTCCCCCTGATTTTCACTCATTCGTCGTTCGTCACGAAATTGGCGGAGAAAAAAAAATTGTATGGCAGGCGTGATTGCTAATGAATCCAAGAATTTCGATTCAACGGCGCGAAGAAATTCAGCGTCCGGGACGGACTGTAAACTCCAATGCGGAACGGTGAACGGCGGAGGAGGATCTTGAGTCCTGTTACTTCTCGTTTGTCTCCATTTCAGTCTCTTAATTCCCAGAACGTCGCGGGGCCGCTATCCGGTGAGGGAGCGGAAGAGGAGAGGCGAAAGCTCGGGGGTTCCCAGGTGCTGCGGCTTTCCTGCGCACGTAGGATATTTTTCAAGACAACCCTCCCGAAGGCAATGGATATGCCGCTGGTTCACGTGCCGTTTCCACTGCTGAGGAAGCGAAGAAGCGAAGGAACGACGAGGGAAAGAGGAAGAGGCAGGAGCACCACCGGCAGCGGCAGCAGAACCGAGTGATACAGCGCTAATGGCATGGCCCTGCTACCTCGCGCACACCTACAAGCCCCATTACGATTTGCAATTACACTGCATTTCCCCGGCAAATGGATTGCGCTCCGCTCCGCACCGCTCCCTCGCGCACCCCTCCTCTCTCTATCCTTCACCGGAAGCCACGCTGTCGCGCCATACCCACGCGATTGCGAACCCCGAGGAACGCAAGCTTGCGAGAGAGCGCTACGTGGAGGAGACGGAAATCGCGCGAGAGGATTATACCGGGCTTGAATTTATCGTAACCGGGAAGCAAACGGACGAGACAGAGGAAGCGGGAAGACCAGCGGCGAAAATCTTCCACGCTAATACTGCGACCTATAATGGTGTGTCCTCTTAAAATATTTGCATTTTTTTTTTTTTTTTTTTAATTCTTGGGTCTCATCGATTTCAGTGAAAACATCGGCAACAGTTTTATTTATTTTTTCTCTGTGATAAGGAAATTGGGTACCGAATCCCTATTGATTCTTCTGAGCGATATTCTGATGATGCGAAAAAAAATGAATATAAATAAAACTCATTTGTGTTGTCGACGAAAATCTATGCGCATCCCCGGCGTAGTGCGGTCTTCCGCTTGTTATACAGTAAGGGCAGAATCGCGCGGAAAACCCGGGGTGCCAAGGTTTCCGAGAGGGAGGGCCCTTGTCGGGTTTCGCGAGTAGTTTCAACCCGTCACTGCTCGGCCAGTAGGAGGCTTGGGCCAAATTAGATTAGCGCGAATTAGCGGGAGCCGTATTCCACGCCAGCGGCCAGATTCCAACCCGACTCTCTATATATCTCACCCGTTCTCGCTCTCCCTCTGTCTTCTTCATCCGCAGGACGCTCGGTAAGAGAATGGGCATCCGGGGTCCTGGCGTACATGCGAGCGGTGTCACGACTAACGGGGGGGGGGAATTGAGGGAGCTCGAAATTGCTAGGCCACGAGCGAGAGCGGGAGGGACGGAGAGACGGAAAAGCAGAAAGAGGAATCGACGATGGCACGAGAAAATCGGAACGGGGTGGTAGTTGGAAACGGGCGAGGGAAAGGGTGAAAAAGGGGGGGGGGGGGGTGAGAAGAGATGAGGCAGAAAGGAAGAGAGATGACCCCAAACAAAACGATGGCGGAGGATACGACGGGAGTGAAAACGCGGATACGGGTGGCCCTGCGGGGCGGAAGGGCGGAAGGGCGGAAGGGGTGGCAGAGGGGTCGGGGACAGACAGCGCGAACGAAGGAGAGCGCGAGAGCATGCAATTACCGCTTGGATATCTACTTATCTCGAGGCATTCCTGACTACCCCTTCGCCGTTGCTGCTGGCAGCAAAAAACCTCTCCGTTGAAAAGATTCCCGCTGGTTTCAACCCCGCTGGCTACCCGAGATATACATGAAAATTCGGAAGCCGCGCGTACAATTTTTGTTACGACTTTGTACGTTACCGGCTCGCGTATTTTTGGAGAATGAGCAGTGAGGATGTAGGGAGAAAAAAAAAAGAGACTCACTCGCTGTACAAATGATGGGAAGAAAATCCCTAAATGCATATTTGCGAGAGTCCCGGCTCGTTATGCGCGTTTCGTGGATCGGAAGTCTGCATGTACTGTGGACTCGAGTATATAACTATCAGACTCGACAGTTATTTTCGAAATCTATATCGTACGTGTACAATGGGCCGGGTAGGCGGACTTTCGGTAGAATCGCATGATAGGTCTATCAGAACTCTATCGTCGGATAGATTTTTTTTTTTACACGATTCAATCGGCGGCATCGATTCGGGCACAGCAAGATACACCGTGGAGGGCGGAAGAGCGAGGGAGCGGAAACAATTCGGGGCAGTCGAGGACGAACGATTTCATTCGATAACTAGCGGAGAGAATCGTCAATGATAGAGAACTGTTCCTGATGCCGGTATCGGTTGAACCGATTCGCCGGTGTCTAGCGCCCGGCACGGGGATCGATCGATATTAATTCAACGAGCGACTTATTTGCGTAAAGCAGGAAATTCAATCAAGCGCTCCATTGACTCGTCGGGAGCGCGAGAGAGCGCGGATCAACTACGGCGGCCTCAGCAGGGAATCCGAGGATAATCGAAGCGCGCCGCGAAGACGAAATATACGTCTGGTTCCTCTGAAACTACCGTCGCTGATGGTGCTGCCGCTGCCGCCGCCGCTATATCTACTCGTGATCGCGGAACTCCCCGGAAGCATTTTCCACGAAACTCCATCCTCAGGTCGTTGGGGATCCCTCTGTTTCGCAAAATTTCCGATAGCCATTCGTTTAGCCCCCGTTGTTCGATTTTTGTCTGCTCACCTTATCCTCACTAAATTGTTTCCCACGGAAATTTTCGGCGGGACTTCCTGCAGCTGCGGGCGCACAGTTATAATGCAACCGGAGGCACATTACCGGAACGAAGAGTGAGGGCTCCGATGGAAAGGGAGGATATATCGCACCCGATGAAATATACCACCGTCCGATAATAACGTCGATAATCCGCGGCATTAATTCGACGCTCGACTTGTTTGCCCGTGAGAAAATTTAATCAAACGCATCACTGGCCACTCTCTCCGGCTCGCTAGTCGTTTTCCTGATCTGATACAGAATCGACAGATATTTCGGAATCGGTGGAAGGGAAAAAAAAACGCCTACAACGAGCGAGCTCAACGAGCCCGAGTGCAGTATTGGGAGGGGGGGGGGGGGGGGGGGGGGGGCAGAACGGACCATTTAAAGAAAAATATTCTCTACACCCGAAGATAAAAAGTCCCATCTCGAAGGGAGGAGACGGTTCCCTTTTGCCCCGGTATTCCGTTCTGCCCCCAATCTCTCCCCGATACATCGAAAAATATATTTCATTTTTACGATCATAAATGATTCAGGATTTCCCGGAGCGCGAATGAATAAACGATGATTCCGGGAGACCGAGCGCTTCGCCAGATGGAGGACTCACTTTTCGATATTTCGCAACGCGGATCCAGTAGGGGAGGGGCGGGGGGGGGGGGGGGGGGGGGGGTTTGTATCAATGGAATCTCGTGCTAATCCAATTCGCGCCGATTCATACCCATTCCTCACAATCGGAATCGGATCGGCGATAAATATACCGGTTTGGATGGATATTTCGAGATACAACAAACTGGTTTATTAAAAGCCGCGTCGGAGTGGCTAACGCGGGGAAAGCGGAAGAGGTTGAGGGTGCGGAAGCGCCGAGGGGGGGTGGGGAATGACGGACGAACCCGGGAGAACGGTGATAGAACGATAGTATTATAAATATAAAACCGCGATAGCCTGGCTGCGGATGTCGCCGAAGGTCTGTCGCGCTGCTTGCGCGTTGCAGCGGTCTGTACAGACTCGAGGAAAGCTGAACGGGAAGAGAACGAGAGAGCGAATGGCGGATGGAACCGGGGATGAATTCCACTACCGACGGGTCTCTCTCGCGCGGCCCTCCCAATTTACGTAATTGAGCCCTGAATTATTTACATTGTTAAATGCGCGTCACGCGCCGACTGCGTTTCCAGCGGTATAACGACCGAGACTTCGGTGCGATACGATACGCCCCGAGCCCGCCGAGCGTATATCCTGAAGCTCCCGAGATATTCCGCTTCTGGCGGCGGAAAAACGCTTCGCGGCCGCGATCCGACGAGACCTCTCGTGCGGTTTTTTTTTTTTCTCGCCTCTTCGCTAGTTTCCGTCTCCTGAATATGCAACTATTTTTTTCTTTGTGGCGCGGGGGACGAACGGACAAAATCCACGCTGCACAGCGTACATGTGGATGAGCCTTGAATTTTAGGACAAAACAAAGGGATATATTGAAGAGCGAGCGCCCCCAAAAAAAAAGGTTAGCTGATAAATAAAAGAAGACAAAAAGTGGAACAAGGGTGACTGAGGGGGCGTCGATAGACGGATCGAAAAGAAAAAACGAACGATGAGATTGAAGAGGGGACAGAAAAAAAAAAGAACTAAAAAGTTGGCGCGCGGGTCTCTCGTCGGCTTTGTAGAGAGCGCCACACGTTCGCCAAACTCCATTGGCAACAGAGCCGGGCATTTGTGAATAAAATTCGGTTGTCGCCGCTGCCGAGTCCCGCTGCCGCTGCTGCGGATATTGTATACCTATCTGTGATGTTTCAGCGGAAAAGCTGTGCACACACGGGGGGGGGGGGGGGAGGGGAAGCCCATATGGGTCTCCGTAGCGAACGGACAACGGCCTCGTGCTCCGGGCGTCCTCGCTCACATCCATGCCAGCCCGACGATGGACAATTATAGGTAACGATTTACCCTTTGACTGCGTCGACATGACTCGTCGGTATTTATGGGCCGGTTGGCGCCGCGCGCGAACTGACTGAAACTAAAATGGGATCCATGGAAAAGCACGACGCGCCCGAACCGTTCCGAAGCCCTCCCTACCGTATGCACGGGCGAATCTTCTCCATCTCGTTTTTTGTTCCCTCGATGCGGCGTCGCGGTCTCCCTCTCTTTATTCCACACACCGCTGACGAGCCCCCCCCCCCCCCCCCCCCCCCCGCGATCCGGTCGTTGTACACCAATTGAAAACGCTCGATCGTACGTGCGAATTGGAATAACTCGCGAACTCTCCACTCGCAACCCGAGCATCCCCATATTTGTATGCCGTTCCGTAACGTTCGTGTAACGTGGTTGAAAAATAAATAAAAAAAATTCACACCACCGGAAAAATAGTGGGAAAAATTGGGAATAAGATAACAAACTCGACAGTCGACACATCGTACAGTCGACGAGTGGATGTGCGAGAAATATAGAATCGACAGTTGTTCGATTTTGCGACAAATAGTTTAAATGAACGCAGTAAAAAAAAAAGCCCGTATACAGAAAAAAAATATCATTGAATCAAGTAAAATTTGCTTGCTGGCTGCCAATGAAGTAAAAACGTTGTTTCGATTCTGCTCTGAATTCGTAAAATTTCATACCGGATTGAAACGATAACATGTCACCTTGACAGTCTTCCTGTCGTTGTTTCAATATCATATGGAACTGTAAGAATTGAAAGTAGAATTGAAACAAACATTTTTTTCTTCGGCAGCCCGCAAGCGAATTTTTTTTTCAGTGTACATTTAACGAACATTTCCCATCTACAAGGCATCGAAATTATTTTTTTTGTCGCCTTAACCATTTTTTTCGTCGACTTCACAATTTTTTTTGTGCCAACTTTATAATTTTTTTTTCGTCGACGATCAGTGCGTTTAAATTTCAAAAAATGTTAAAATCTCTCACCGCTCCCGGCCTGAAAAAATTCCTGAGCGTTCGAGTCGCACTCACGCCGCTGGGCTTCGAGCGCAATAACACGACTTCGAAACTCGTGTTCGTGTATAAATAACTTCATAAGAAGATCTGTTACGTATTCGGGAACGAGTTTGCTTAAGTTCGTTTGGAGCATTAGTTAGCGAGGACGCGGGTTGCCGCGCGCCTCGGTATTAATTAGATCCATGCAGAGGATTCGCGTCTCGCGACCTCGCGTGCTCCGTCACTGTTTCGGAATAAAACCGCGAGTCGATACGTGACCCCGTGCATGCAAGAATAAATATGAAAAAAAAAAAGTCAGAGATAGAGGATTACGTAACAATACGAACTTGGTGTGAGCGGTAACGGTAGCACCGATGCGGTAGCGGCTCGGGTTCTATGCGTTACTCGGATCGATAACCCATTTCCCGTTGACTCTCTCCCTCTACCTCAATGCTATAATATGTGGATTCACCGTGTATCGCTGAATGACGAGCGTGTCAGTGCCTAGCTGGCCAGTTAGCCAACAGTCTCTGCGCACATACACACACACACACACGCATCGTCGATCCAACAACAGAAGCAGCATCGGCGCTCCTCGATGACAATTAATTCCGGACAATAATGACATCGATCTGATAATGGAGTGTCGAATGGGGAAATACTGGCCGCGATTCGGTGCGGCATTGGAAAAGAAGAAGCAAAATTGTCGATGGAACGCGTGATCGGATGACGTCGTGTAAAGTGCGCGAGGAGATGCGGGAGCGGGACGAAAGAGGGTGTAACAGTCAGCTGATTGACACGAGGCTGGAGGAGGCAGGACGGACCGGGGACCGAGACAGAGAAGTGACAGAATGGGAAGGGTTGTTAATGGAAACCCATTGTTCTCTAATCAAATCATTCGGCCAGTTGGTGGGTGCGGGCGAGAGGCGTCCCCGGAGCTTCTCTGCGAAACTGAGAAAGACGAGAGAACGCGCGAGAGAATGAAGGACCGGGGAGGAGACGAGAAGCAGGGAGAACGAGGGACTTGCACGAGGGAATCATCTGCCTAACAAAGCTTCCGTTCCCGGCTCTCTCGGTCTCTCGCTCGCGGGTGCCGAGTATACTCCATAATCCATATTCTCAGGACGATGGTACACGAGGAAGAAAGTTCCATGTGGAGAATCCATGGGACAATTTTAATGCACGACATTTTCCGCGTTGCGCGCCCTGAAATATTGAGCCCGGTTCCTCGTCGGCTTCTCCCTTGGTCCACCCGTTGCTATCGGTGATCTCAGCCAAATTATCGAATGCCGCACGTTTATCTCGGGGATACGTGCGGGAGGGAGGGGTTGATAAATTCATGAGAAAACGGGAGGGTATCTCGCGTTTACCGGGAACAGTGAGACATCGTCCGTGAGACGGGTTGGATTCGGGAGAACCGCGGTAATGTGGCCATTCCGACGGGGAAAGTTACATCGGGGACTTCGCAGAATCCAACGAATCTGATAAATTCATCTTCGGATACGACGATCTTGAGAAACGGGGAAAGGTCGACGTAGTCTAACCGAGTATCATCCCAGATGCTCGACGCTACGATTCGAAGGATTTCCGACTGGTGCGTCGAGTCAAAGAGGTTTTCCGTTTACGAGCAAGCAATCTTCAGTAATACAGTGCAGAGTTTCGCGAATCTCTTGATGGATCCACTATCAGGGTAGAACGGGTAAACACCGAGCCATGGGCAATACCCGGCTGGTGTTAAAGAATTGATCAGTGAATCTTCGCTGTGCATCTGAGATATCGACCCAGGTACTGTTTTACATGCCATGCACTGACGCGAGATTGGCCAGACTCCCGGGGTTGGCGCGGTCTCGTGCAAGAGCTGCGATGTTGACCACCGGGCCAACCTACCCCACCTGGGAAGGTTTCCACTTAGGCGGTCTCCAATCGCCAGCTCTCTCATAATGGCACTACCACAGTGGGGGATAATACTTGAAACCCATACCCTGGTGGGAATGACATACAGGACCGGTACTGGCCGACGTTTGGCAAACACTGGCCGATGCTGTGCCAATACTGGCCCTTTGTAGTGCTCTCACTACGAAACGCTCTTGTTACTGTACAGTCTCTGCGCTTACGGTAAAAGGCCCAAATGTGTCCGAGTCCATGTATCATTGATTTGCGTGCTCATCGGTGTAGGCCATATTCGCCACTTTAACCCCATCGAGCGTGGAGTACGAGCGATAGGCGATTACCGGCGGAGCTTTCGGCGTGGGAAGCTGAGCATCGTCACGGCCAGACTCGTCGGTCGTTCGACTGTGTGCCAAAGCACACCGTGTCGCCGTCATGGCAAATGCGACGAGCCGTTCGCGATGGACACTGAAACGCGACATTTAACTCCTTTCTTTCTCTCTCGATCAGCGTGTCCCAACGTTAAACCATGGGTTCACGTATCCGTGAGAGTACACACACAGCGAGCACCGAACGCCGAGCACGTGATCGCTGAACGATGGTGATCGATTAAACAGACCAACACACCGGCAATCCTGCCGATCCGAGGAACAAGAAACGGCCGAAAGAGCCTTCGACGTTCGCCAACAGAGATAAAACCAAGCCGGTTGTTACGATCACGCAGTCCTTGGTAAGATACCGCGTATATACCGATTGGCATACAGACCGGGTCCCCTCTGTCCACTGCGAGCCGGCGACGCTTTCCAGGAACGCATTATCGGCCATTCGCGCGATAGAATGGCTTATATTATATTAGGCCCCGGTACACGAGAGTGGAGACCGTCGGGCCGATATCGGTAATACACCCTCGAGAAACGGGCACAAAAACAAAAACAAAAAAATATATATATAAAGGCAAATAAAAAATCATGCGTCGAGAGTAGTTATTCGGAAACAAAGCAGCAACGTCACGCAGTCTGGCAGAGTCCGGGCGACACGACGTAGACGACGGGTCTCTCATACTCTCCAGACACACCGGCGCCACGTTTCCCTCGGTTCTTCGTAGCCGGAGTTTAACGGACCCTCGGGCAGCCCAAGTGTGTGTTCTGGGTATATTATACAGAAGAGGGATGGAAAAAAAAGAAAAGAAAAAAAAAGGAACGCTCGCTAGTGGGGTAAAGCTAATTTTCTTTGCGGCCGCAAAGCC
Source organism: Exephanes ischioxanthus (assembly GCA_958510785.1). Lineage (NCBI taxonomy): Eukaryota > Metazoa > Arthropoda > Insecta > Hymenoptera > Ichneumonidae > Exephanes > Exephanes ischioxanthus. Next base: position 12,406,917 of record OY294016.1, read on the forward strand.
CGAACAACGCAACGGGTACGGGAAGAGAGATGTGAGGAAAGCCGCGAGAGCTTATCGTGTTCTCGTTGCAACGACACTTGGGGCGTGTGCGGGCTCGCACGTGAGCATTTTCCTTTCGCACTCTTTAGCGACGCACACACACACACGTAGACGCCGGTTCGTGGAAGACCTCGCTTGAACCATCAATACCGGCGAGCAGCGACGGCGCGGCCTCGTGACTAACGTCTTCCTTGGTTTTGCCTCCGAGTGTGTTTCGTTAACAAATATTGCAAGAGCGTCGGGATTGCCTGTTCGGAGTGAGAATAGGAGGGGGGCTAAATCGAGATACGGCAGAAAACTTATTAATTCACCGAAGCGCGGATGCGAGGGGCTTCGAGGAATTTTCCAGGGGCAATCAGTGAAACTCTTTGAGTAGATAAGGTTCGTTCGTGGGCAGACTAGGAATTCACAGCGGTTGAAACGCGCTTGGCATTGAGACACGGGCGGATGCTCGAAGAAGAATTCGTCCGGTGAAAGCGCGGGCCAGTAAACTCGGCCACGGGGAGCAGCGGCGGCGACGGGAGCAGCGAGCCAAAGCATCGGAAGAGCTATCCGGGCGAGATGGCCCGTTTGGCCCCTCTCCCGCATCCACGTTACCGAGGAGAAGATAATCCCTTATCCGGTGGACGAGATCACGGTCCCGCGGACCCAGGACGACGATAGTCTTTCCGTGTAGGCGACGAACGGCAACCGCGACTTCTCTCGGATTTCGATGGTACATCACCAGCTCGTAGCTTTAGGCACGTCTCTCAGCGATACTTCAACTGTTGTGCTCCAATTGAACAAAAAAAAATAGAAATAAAAATAAAAACAACCAACGTCTAACATATGAATATGGTTGAAACTATTGGAAACAGAACTATTTTACCTACCACTGCAAGGTGGTAATGTTTACCGTCGATACTTTAATTTTTTGGGGGCCAAAGATTTATTTCAATCTCTGCACCGTACACGGTCAAATTTCTTATTTTTTTTAGTTCTTGATTTTTATTTCTCGGATACAAAAAATTGGATAATCCGCCCCGGAATCTATGGCTCATAACGGTTTATCGATCGTGAGAAAGAAGATGCCCACGATCTGAGAAATCGTGAAGGAGGTCCGTTTTTGTCGATATTATTTTATCGAATTTATTTAATTTAATTTAATGTACAAAAAAGAGGAAGATAAGGAAAAACTTCGATGTCGCGGACGAAACGCGTTATTGGGATCGGGAGGCCGTAGTGATAACAGTACATGTGCATCCAGAAAAACAATTTATTTGACGGCCACCGTTTATTTGGTTTAAGTAAAATATCCATTCGACTTAAATAAATACTTATTTCATTTGAGTAACTATTGACTTAATTAAAATAAATATTTATTTAAATCCATTAAATATTTTACTTAAAACAAATAAAAGGTGGCCATCAAATAATTTTTTTTTTCTGGGTGTGGAAGCACTCATCGCCTCGCGCTATATTGGATGCTTCAACTGTTCTCCTCGAATGGAACAAAAATTAAATAAATAAAATTAAAATTAGAAAAAACCAATGTCTAAAACACGAATATGATTAAAACTATTGGAAACGGAACTCTTTCACCCACCACCGCAAGGTGGTAATTTTTACCGTCGATATTGTAACTTTCCCTAGATCCTTCTCTCCGGGCCGGAGGCAAGCTAACGAGATCCTTCGACCCGGTTCTTTCTTTTTATCCGTGATCAATCGGATAGAAAATTCAGAGACCCGGAACGAGTGAGAGGCGAGCGGAGGGGGCAAGGGGAGGGGGGGGGGGGGGGGGGGGCGGAGAGAGGGATAAGAGGAAATTCGCTGGTGAACTTCCGTGTCCTCGAAACCCACTGAACTCTCGGTCGTGCGATCACCGGCACGTAAGTATACGAGTTGTTCTAGCCCGACGCTGCAGCTCGCTTTGCTCCTTTCCCCATCCGTCTCCCGCTTCGTCTTTATTCCCGGAGACCCGGCGCGTTTTGTCCTACTCTCAGTTATCATTCCCGCTATCTTTATTCTCTCCTTCTAGCTGCGGAGTCGTTCTTTTTACACGGTGGGCAAAACAGCCACGCTGGCTGCGACGTATGCGGCCTTAAAGCCCCCCCCCCCCTCTCCCCTCCCCCCTCTCGCTTCAGCGCTGAACGGCTCGGTTCCGCCAGCTTTATTACGTGCTCTCTTCTCGTGCAAGAGCCCCGCGGGGCTTCTAGAGTTACCCGACACTGGAAGCAGAACACCGACGGTGTAAACAAGACGCGCGGCGACCGACCGCGAGAGAGAGAGCTCGAACTGTGCACGACTCCGCGTATACTCCGACAATATAACCATTGTGCGAACTTTAGAAATAGCCAAGTCCATAAGTGTATATACGTATATACATAGATATGTATAAAGGCGCCGGTAGAGAACGAGAGACTCGGGGTTCCCGTCGGGAACCGAACAGGATAGAGGTGCAAAATTGCACCGGGTTGTTTCAACGTTAACCCGGACAGTGGCGAACCAACCCTGAGCTCGTCTGGGAGGAAAGTACCTCGGCATGGTTTTCCGTCATAATTTTTTCGCGCGGAATGACCCGCGTGGATTTCGATGTCGGGGATGTAAAAAAAAAAAAACGATGACTGCGCGCCAGGAGAGGATTGAGGTCGGAACGGCATTCCGGTGTGAGGGATGCCTAAATGTGGGATAGCGATAACTGCCGCTGCGGTTGCAGGCTCGCTTCCGAGACGACGCCGGACGAGGGGGAGGACGCCTCGTATGGGCGCGTGCATGGTAACTGCAGCGCAGCGTCGCGCGGTCCAGCGCAGCGGCGGCGCGGGCAGCATCCTCTTGGAACTCGAAGGTCACGAGTCGACGACTCGAGAGACCGGTTCCCCGGGCCCGATGGTCATGTCTTTCTCTTCCTCTCTCCCTCGCGGGCTCGAGGATCCTCGTCTCCGTCGAACCCACCGGTGGACTACTGTGCTATATACGGCGGGAGCGTTCACACCAAGTGAATCGACTCAATCGAATCGCTCCACGGAGCCGAGGATTCAGTAGATTAATTGTTCCTCCCCTTGGAACCCAGGAGCTGGATCTTCGCACAGCTGCTGTTTCAACTGCGACTCGCGGAATCCGTCGCGGGCGTCCGGTGACCAAAGATTTATTTCAATCTCTGCGCCCTACTTTCTTATTTTTCTTATTTATTCATTACTTTTCTTATTTTTTAATTCTTTATTTTTATTTATTTTTATTTTTTTCTTATTTTTACCTCACGGTTAGAACCGATACGGGGCGTAAAATCCGTCCGGTATCGGTGGTTCGTGACGGTGTTTCGATCACGAGAAATAAAATGCCCAGGACATGAAAAATCGTGAGGGAGTTCCCTTTTTATCGAATTTATGTAATTTAATTTAAGGCAGAAAAAAAGAGAGCATGATAACGAAAAACGTCGATGTCGTGGACGAAACGCGTTATTGGGATCGGGAGACCGTAGTGGTAACAGTACATGTGGAAGCACTCGTGGCCCCGCGCTATAGAGGTCTTCACGTCGCCGCAGGAAAGTGCACGAAATCGCTGTGACAGATCGGGTTAAGTGCCGGCGAGGCAGAAAACTCCGACTCGGCGGCAACGAGGAAGACGGCGGTGGTTCTCTTCGTCGTCGGTTCTGCCCGAGCAGCCAGCCGCCGTAGTCGTTTCGCGATAAAATGTACGCGGGAGACTGACGAAGTCGATCGATAATGAAAAGACCAAGTTGGAGATGAGAAGCGGAGAGCGAGAGAAAAAAAAAAAAAGAAAATTAAAAAAAAAAATTGAAGTGACAGGACAGAAGAGAGGTCGACGTATCTCGGGCAGGAAAAGGGAGAAAGATGAAAAAATACTTGGCAAGAGAGGCTCCGCTGCTCGTTGCTCGGTCGCTTCTCCCCGCCTTTTCTCTTCTACGGTTCTCGTACATTAGATCCTATCCGAGTTTCACACGTACTCCCGTCCGTATAATTCCTCGCTACGTAACTGTGGCAGAGGAAGATGGAAAATTCAAGACTCCGAGTCTGGCGGTGCGAACGATCTAAAACGGACCGGCGTTATTTGCTCGGTCGAGGAGTTTAGCACGTTCGCTTCGCATAATTTAAAAAAATAACAAAAAAATAACAAAAAATAAGGGGACGAAGAAAAAGCGGAACGAGAGAAGCTGCGCGAATCTTCGGAGTCTATACGTCGATGGGTCTCGGAGAGGAGTTCTGCGATTGTTGGACTTCCAGGAATGCCGGGACGATCGCAATCGAGGGAAATTCGAGATGCGTGTAAGGCGCCGATCGTAGCGGGAATTGCACACGAACGCGCGCGCACACAGTCTTTCTCCCGCCTTGTCGCGATCACGATCGGTTTTCTGTATAACTCGACGGGTTCTCTCGCTCGGATTCTTTGCATACCAACTTAACGCCCGGCTTGCTCGCTGTCCCGTGTAATAAATACCGTGCAATAGGTCCAAGGTACGATCGTACTCGAGTAACAAGGCAAAAAAAGAGAGAAAAAAGGAATACGAAGCAGACGTAGGAGAGACTGCTGGAAAGCGTGCATTTGCATGGCAATGGCCGGGGCGGAAAAAGGAAAACGAACGAGCGAGAATAAAAATTGTTGCCATGACGCTGTGCAGATTCGATACGATCTCTTCGAATTATTTACGAGAAGAAAGTTCCGAGACGAGAGCAGCTACGAAGCAAACACTGTCGAGTGGAGTTGGTGAGATGAAGAAAAAAAAAAAAATAAAAATAAGCCTGAAACCCCGGATTAATGACTGACGAGAACTTGATGAAGCGTCGCAATATTTCCCGTCGAAATGACTCGACTCCGAGGAGTGTGGAGAACAAGTTTCAACAACCGAGTCTCGGAGTCGACTCGGGCGATAGTAATGTGAACGTATATGCGAGGGCACACAGTATTCTTACGCATCATGCTGACCCGTATTAACGTACATGAAAGGCGATGACGCAACGAATTCCCTCTCGACGCCGGCGGCTATGGACGGGGGAAGACCGGGTCTCGTTCCGCTCGGTCTTCGCCAGTTTCGAGTACGACGAAACGAAAGGTGCAAGAGCGAACGAAACCTCATGCCGGAGGCGCGGCGAATTAGTGATATAGCATGAATCCATTGAGTCCGAGAGATTTTCGATTTTTCGACCGGCGTGGGTTTTTTTTTTAATTCGACGCGCACAAGGACCAAAGACGAAGGGCGAAAGTCAGTGGACAATCAGTTTGCAGCCCGAAGGGTTTTCCGGCTGTCGTTGCATGACTTCTCTTATCCCAGCAAATTTACTCCTTTAATAAATCACTCTTGTTCGTTGACTTTATCTTCGAGTTTGGTAACTTTTTCTTTTCACCTTTATTAACCAGACTGAATTGATGGAGAAATTTTCTTTCGGAGCGATGTCGTCAGTAGACGTTTCGTCGTATTTTAAAATTTAAGTTTGTTTTCCGAGCCACGAAGTGATGCATCTAATGCGAAAAATTGTCAACCATTAAAAAAAAATTAGGGACTAATTGTAACTTACTAGATATTCAATTTGCAACTGTGCATTCGGTAAAAGCACCGACATCGTGAGAGTTGAACGAGTGGAATCGCCCGAATAACCGAGCATCGCGCGAATGTGCCCAAACAGCCGGTAAGAGAAAGAAACAGGGGAAAACGAGGTGGACGCGAGTGAGCGCGTGAGCGGTGGGACAATGAAAAGGTGGATGAAGAAGAGTCGCGGGTAAGGGAGAGCGAGAGGGCCGAGGCGCGCTGGAATGGGAAGAAAAGTGTGGAGGCAAAGGAGAGCCAAGGCAAAGCCAGCGAACGGGAGACGCGTCTGGTAACAATGAGACTGTAGTTTCCCGGAACAATGCTCTCATTATGCCGGGACTACCTGTTCTACGCGTGTACACGTGTCTGTGTGCAGCGTACATGCCTGTACTTCAGGCGCACACAGTACGCAGGACTCGCAACACTATCGCTGTAACGAGGCGAGGAATAAGGCGAGTGATAGAGGACGGCTGTTTCTCGGCGAACGCGCACAACGAACGAAGGCCCAACGCTTCAATACCGTATTTCCTCCGCGTCCTGAGTGCTCGCCGTGTCGGCTTGGCCGGCACATATCGCAGCCGGGAAGGAACCAACCAGAACGGGGAAGCCTTGAGCACCGGAAACTGATACACCACGCCGATACGCATAATTTTGGGTCGACAAAAAAGAGAGAGAGAGAGTGAAAGAAATGTTTATTTCGTGGTCTGGCGTAAAGTCCCTAAGAGCACCGTGCCGACATACACGTCAAAATACAAAATGAAAAGTCGCAAATCGTGAAATAGACAAACCCTCAACAATACCTTAACCTACCAAAATATTACCTGTAAGAACCGCACAAGAATAAAGCAGAGGCAAGATATCAAAAGAAATGGGGCGATTAGCAAAAAGAATAAGTAAACCTAAAATTAATGAGAATAGAAAACTAAACAAAAAGAAGCGAAAGCAATGAATAAAGAATATAAAGAAACACGCAAGGAAGCAAGAAAATAAAGATACAACTATATTGGAGACAAAGATAGAAACGCAAACTAATCTTCAAACGCAGCCTTGAAACCCCCTTAAAAGATGTAGAAAACAGTGGGTCAAAACGGACCAATGTCCTTTTTGGCCGGATTCGGTGCTTCGACATTATTTTTTGTAAGGAAGCATTTTTGATAGGGGAAAAGATGGTAAAAACAGTCCATTTTGCCCCGAATCGACCCTCCCCATCGTATCGCCCGGTTCCGTCCATCACCGGCGGAGTGCACAAGTGTGTCCCGTCCCGATTAGCATACATGCGTTAGGAGAGCTCCGCCATGCCGCGCTATCGCGTATCGCCGATGGCGGCGGGATGGTAAAGCGTCATACACGGAAGCCGAGCGACATTCTATCGCGTCGTATATGGTTTCGCTCGCTCAGTGGCCTCACACCGAATTATCGGGACGACGGCGGCGGTCACTTCCGGGCTTCGGGATTGTCACGAGTTCAGAGAGATGCATCAGACCCGAGCCGCGGACAAACTGCGGAGTCGGCACGAGGTGCGACGCGCACCTCTCTCCACAACGAGGGGCTTGTGTGCTCCGTGCCTCGACGTACGCACGGGGCATTAACCGAAGTGCATAATTTACTTAAGACATCAATGGGTTATTAACGCCCGGGATCAAAGGGAATGCCAGCCGCGAAAGAAACTGCGGTTTATCGGTAGTGGGTAAAGAGAAATGCGAAATTGCGAGAGACGAATAATTCGGGAGCTATTTTTATTATCGACCGCGAAGATTGGAGAGGCTACTATCGTCCGGGTGGGAAGAATACTGAGTCGGAGAGGAAGTGGAACCAGGCGAGGCGAGGCGAGGGGTGGCAGCTTCCGCATCGCCCGAACAGGAGAGATCCAGGCCGTTCGCCGGATTTCGAGGGAACGGAGCTGCCGTCACCGTCACCATCGCCCTCTTGTCTCGGAAAACAAAAGAGCAGCCAGCGGCAGCGGCTGTTGCTCGCCCACCGGCTACAGCCCCCGCCTCGACAGCCGCTCGTCCGACACCCCTCTCGTACATTCCCGAGCACTGTTCCCTCGCGCCACGTTCCTATCTGCGAGCTTCTCTTCTTACGTCTTCTACTTCGCCCCCGACCCGCTCGGTTTTCAGTCTCCCTCGGTCCCGCCGATATCGACCTTCATACGCTTCTCGAAACGTCGAAAGCTTTCGTGTCCTCCATTCGGGACGGGCATTTTTCTTTGTTTGCGTCCGGGCAAAGATTGGCGAAGAGGGTCCGTCTTGCCCCGCTCTTCAGCATAGACGGACGCCGTCCACGGGGAACTCGAGTCGCACCGGAGACAATTTTTTTTCGTTTGTTGCCATTACCGTCATCTAGGTTGACCATTGGAACAGTCATTGGATTCGATTCAGCGCGAGAACATTCATCGAGTTATAGAGACTGTTTTTTTTTTTGCAGACTTTTTTCTGAAATAATTTTTTTTCCGACTTTTTTTCCCGCCGAAACAACTGCATTCCTTGCGTGCAACATCGGCGGAAAATCGCCTATTGTTGACCAACCATCATAATTAACCTGTGCGCATGCGCACCGTTTGATTACTCCCTGGGAAGTACACAGTAATAAAAAGTTTTCACTTTTTGCAACAACTTATTGTTCACAAACGTCCACAATTTTTTATTTGTTAATTTTCTAGGTTTACAAACAAAAGTACAAACTGAAAGTGTTAATTGCACGAGAAATAAAAGGGTAGGTTTGCAATATTCAAACCTGAACAGACGATTTTGTCACTTATTTAACAAAATAATTTTTAGGAAACATCGTACTCCGGTTTTATGAAATTATTTTTTACCGTGTAATAGGGCTTATCGTTCTCTCTCTGGAAACCCTGTTTCTTCCGAAGGAGTAACGGTCATTGGCGAATATGACGATTTTTCGACGCAAGAAATGTGGTTATTTTAACGAAGTCGGAATAAAAAAGTATCGTATGCTACACGGGAGGGAGTGGATTTTTACCTCATGTTATTCCTGGCCTCGCTTCACGTCGAGCAGCAAACTTCACACTCGGCGAAAATCACGCGCTTCCCTCCCTTGTAACATAATATACTATTTCCTGCTGTCATTCGTCGTTTCGGAGCAGCGCGTGATACATTTTTTTCCGCTGATCGCGAATCTATCACTCGTTTCACTCCCCGTCGTAGTTCCCCGATATAAATTTTTTCACATGATAATTAAAAAGTATATCTAAATTATTGGTTTTTAAAAAAATAATTTTTTCTTTGCTTTTAATGGCCATCATCGTCTGGTCTCAAATTATCGTAGACGCCGCTCGTCTACGCGGATTACGCTTCGATTCGCACGAACCAAAGATAATACTGTGTGTTCAGCCGTCGCTCTTATGCTCCACCTTTCCCCGACTCGTCTCTCTCACGGCATTAGCGTTCTGCTCCGCAAGATAGAAAGTTAAAAGTCGCCCGGTGACGAAATCGATGTCCGTCCTTTTCAGTGCCTCCTCCGTTCGACTCTCGGCCTACCTGTTGAAATACACCATTCGTCGTACACAAAGACCCCGCGAAGACGTACGGTTCGGCCCCGATGATAAACGACGACCGTGGCAAAAGTGCGCGGTAAGATAAAACTGGCTAATAATCCAATCATTTCGTATCCCCGGGGAGAGGAGAGGGTAAAGTGCGGGACGTTCGATGTACACCGGAACGGCCTTACAACGTGAGGCGAAGCTCGGGCGAAATGAGAGGAGGAATTGCGCTGTGCGACCGAGGTTCTCGTCTGACGATCATCTCGGTTAAAAATAACTGTCGCGCTCGTAAGCCGAGACGAGAGCGGGTAACCCGATCGAGTCCTCGACACCGTCGGAACCCGCTCTCGGGAATTCGCGTGTCACGGAGGAAAACACGAGAGAGAATTGAGAGGGCAAATGTTGAAAAAAAAAAAAAATCGGAAAGCTACCGTTAATTGGGCCGGTTCGAGGAAAGCGGTTTCCCGATGCGCGTGCAGTCATCCCTTTGATAAAAACAAAATCATCGCTCCCCCTGCGTACCTCACCGTGAATCGCTGCGAGTGGCGGCTTTTTCGCTAATTACCCTTCGAATGCATTTTTACCTTTCCATCCATCGCTCCCGGCGGAGCGAAGAAAGGAGACACGAGATAGCCCCGAGAACGAGTTACAAAAACGACGGAATCGAGAAAACATAACAAAATGAAGGAATTGAAATAGGGCCGGGGACCATTTTTTTTTTTTTTTTTTTCTACTTCACGACGCGTGTTCGTGTTCGCGTGGCTCGGAGCGGTATGCGCTTTCGTTGGTACGGTCGGTGTACTTGTACTCGCATGGGTACGAGTACGGCGTGTACATGTGCGGAGTACACACTGTGCGGAACCGCGATATGTAAATTTATGGGCGACCGGGGGGGTTACAGCTGAATTTTATCCGCGTAATCTGCCGGGTATAATTTGAAAATTCAGCACGGATGTGGGAGGTTGGCGTGGCTCTTGGCCGCGAGTGAGCGAACACGCTGTGGAGCGAATGAGGATTGCTATGGAAAAGAAGAGTTAATCCACTCTTTCTCTCACACCGGGCTGCGCTCGCGGGCTTCGCGAAAAAATGAGGAACGAGGATAGAAAAAAATAAAAGAAAAAAAATATATATATATACATATGTATATGACTGCAGGAGTCGGAGAGAGGAGGAGCGAAAGCGACAGACGAATAAAGGAACGTACGTATTGCGGGGGAAAAAGCGAAATGAAACGAACGCCGGTCGGGAACTGCCGCGCAGATAAAAAACCGGCGAATAATTACCGAGAGTACCGAAAAAGTTTTCGCGATTATGACGCGTGCCGCGACTGAATATACTTTTATTCACTTGTTCGCGATATATGTATAGATATTCTGATAACAAAATTTTGTGGAATTTTTTTCTTCAAATTTGTATGAAATTGTTCGAAATATAAATTTACTTATTTTTTGAATGAAAACGGGCTAAGAATTGAACGCCGATGCACAGTAAAGAATAATTTCGTACAATCGAAATAATTTTGTTAAATAAGTGACAAACTCCTTTGTCACTTATTTGAATATACGAACCCGTCCTTTTATTTCCCGTGTCATTGACAATTTCAGTTTCTACTTTTGTTTGGAAACTAGAAAATTAACATATAAAAAATTGTGGACGTTTGTGGACAATAAGTTGTTGTAAAAAGTACAAACTTTTTTCACTGTGTAGAAAATCGCATCAATCGACAAATAATTAAAGTCAAAATCATAAAATATATCGGTGACACTATTCACTCGACCGGGCGTTTACTTTAAGTTAATCACGCGCCTGTACCCACTCGCCGCACATCCGACGTTCTTAATTGCCGATTTTCGACAAAGGGCGGAGATTCGAAGGACCGCGCGAGGCAGTGGCGATTTGCGGCAGGGAGAGGGTGGGCGTAAGGTGGACTGAGTACAGGGCAGGAGAGAAAGACGAGAGGATAAACCGGAGACGAAAATGAACGGGTGCGCCGTCAAAGAAGAGAACTCTCCGAGCTAAGATCAAACAGGTGTCCGAGGCCGGCGATGCTTCTTTGCCCGGGAGCGCAGCTGGCCTGATGCAGTAATTAAATTTAACGATTTCCCCTACTCCGTTAACTTTACTTATTTTATTTTTTATTCCATTTTATTTCGTCGAGAAGCAGCTTCATCCGATTTTCACTGACGGGATTCGGAGTCGAAAGGGTGTTAATCGTTTCATCCAGTCGAACGAACAAATCGCCGGGCCGGCAAGGCGAGCCCGCGATATCGCGCTGATACGCCGGCTATGTAAATTTGAACGATATTAAATAATTGCCCGAATGAATTAGCATGGTCGTAACTAAAAAAAAAAAAAAATGGGCGTGTCAATATTAGCGTTGCTGTGTCGTACGATTACGCAAAGAGTTATAGACTCGTTGTAAAAGACGACAAAAAGAAGAAATAAAAAACGGAGTCATCGACTCGAGACGCCTGGAAGTGGAGTGCGAGTGAAAGTGTCGGGGCAGTAAAGGCACAGAAACTGTAGAGAAAAAAGGTCTGAAAGAAACATGGAGCGAGTAAAACAGTGTGATAAACGAAAAAAAAGGAAGAAAAAAAAACCTCGGTAGAAAATAGGGTCGAGTGGAGTTCGGATCTGCCGAGCGGCCGAGCGTGAGGCGTAGGTTGAGCCAAGTACCTAAACAAGGTCGAGATTATATCGGCTACTGAGAATCAGAATGGCGTATCCCACGCACCGTTTAACGCGAAAAAATATAATAATAATAAAACTATGTGAGATGGCGCCCTCGCGTTTCTCAGCGGTAGATCGTAGTTCCGAGATCCAAGCGAGGCCCGCGAGCGCCTGCAGGACCTCCTTAGAGGGGCCGCTCCGGGAGGCTCCGAGAAACGCAGAAGATATACACTTAAACGGTTGCACGGTCAAAAAATAAAAATGTATCCATTCAACCTAAACTTTTCATTAAAAATATAAGCGTATAAAAATGTTTTGTTAAATTAAAAGAACCGTACACGGTAAAAAATAATGTCATCAAATCGTAATACAAAGTTTCGTAAAAATTATTTTGTTAAATGATTAACAAAATCGTTTGTATATTCAGGTTTGAATATACAAATCTGTCCTTTTATTTCCCGTGTCATTAACTATTTTACTTTGTACCTTTGTTTCTAAAACAAGACCCGGACGGTGCGATCGGAAATTTTCCAAATGAAAAATGGACGTTTGTCGACAATAAGTTGTAAAAAGTCCAAACGTTTTACTGTGTATTTGTTAATTCTTATTGTATCGATTGGGGGTAAGGAAAAGAGAGTGTGGGCTGACGATGACGTGTTCGCTGGGAGGGAGAGCGCTGGGTAACGCTTGCTCGGGCATGCCTATACATTATTTATGTACCTTCATCACCCACACACAAACTAAGGGAGTCGAAGAATAAATTTGTAATTCGAGTGCACCACGGCGTTAGCAACGAGCGGGTAGGGAGGAGGGACGATGATAGTACCGAGAGAATACCGACTTTTCGACATTATACAATACCTACGGCTCTTACACGCTCCAAACTTATGCCCGGCGCGGTTTAAATCCAGAATAGAGCGGAGAGCGGAGAGCGGAGAGAGGGAGGTGAGGTGAGGCCGCGCGAGCTGGCGATCTCCTTCCGTACCGAAACTGGGTATATCAAGACAATTCAGATCGAGATTAAAAATGAATTATTAATTTTCTGAAGTACAAGTTTCCTACAGCAACGGAATACTCGAGATACTCTGCTCTCGAGCTTCCCCCTCGCCCCTCCGCCTTCCGCCCCGCCGGACTTACTCTGTTTCATCTTATCTAGGTATTTTATCTGCAACTACGCTCCTCCGGCTAGAGCCCAGCGATGCGTGAGTCACGAGAAATATATATATATATATATATACACACTATATTTTCATTCTTTCGAGAATCAACTCTCGAGCTCGACTCTTCCTCTTCGCCGTATTTATAACTTTTTATTTCCTGAAGAGTTGCATTAAATGACGCAACCGCATCGACCCGAGGAAAGACTAGAGAGAAGAGGAAAAGAAGGCAAAACAAAGAGAAGGAGTAGCACGCGTGCTGTATACACAGCGCGTATGGCTCGTATACGGGCCGAGAGACTCTTACGTTTTTTATTTATCTCGCGCAACAGCCTGAGCGGCCCACAACGAGCGGCGAATGCTCGCACACATGCAGAACTTGGACCATAATCCGAGAGAGACGCTGCCGGGAGCAGCGAGCGGGCGCGAGAGGTGATTCTCGGGTATAACGGCTTACGAACAAACGACGCCCATCTCTCGCCTATTATTAGGTGCACGAGCCTCCCCGGCATCACCGGCAGTATCCCTCCGTTCGTCGTACGCACGCACACACACACGCATCCAGTCATTATGCTCTCGCTTTTTCCCACCGTCGGCTTGACTCTTCCTTTCTCGCTCTGTCTCTCTCTCTCCCGAGAGGGGGGGGGGGGGGGGGGGGGGGGGGGAGAGAGAGAGGCCGCTCCGGTCCCCGCGGTAATGGCGGAAGTACTTTTTGACTGCTTTGACGCGTGTACCGGAGAAACGCACATATCCAAGAATAGTCCCCTGCCTACCCGCAGCGTCGGGAGAACAGTTCTTCCCTCGCGTACGTACGAGAAAGCCCGCGCCTCTATCCGGGCATCGAGTTATCACCGAGGAAACTCTCCGTACCGCCGCGCATCGCGTGCCTATTCAAAGCGGACGTCTTCCACACGTCGCCTCGCGAGCAACATTATCCCGCGCGCGTGTGACCTCATTGGCTCCAAATTATTCTTATTATTAAATTATTATTCTTATTATTAAATTTTTATTCTTATTATTAAATTATTATTCTTATTATTAAATTATTATTCTTATTATTAAATTATTATTCTTATTATTAAATTATTATTCTTATTATTAAATTATTATTCTTATTATTAAATTATTATTCTTAATATTAAATTATTATTCTTATTATTAAATTATTAAATTATTATTATTATTATTAACTTATTATTATTATTTCTAATCTGTCTCGCGCTCGAATAATATTCAGTCGGATGGAGAAGCCGCTGATGCGTTTCTCCCATGGCGCCGTTCTATACTCTCGTGTTCCATATTGGTGGACTACAGAGCAGCAGCTTTCACTGAAGAACTGAAGCGATCTCTCCAGGTTACCGTGATTCTCAGTCTCCCCGTTCGGCAATTTTACCCACGTGTCTGAACTCTGACATTCGGGAATCTAAAAATTCTCACAGCTGAAGCGTCTTGTTCCGGTGAGAGGATGAGCAAATAGCAGTGTCGAGCGAGAAGAATATTTTGAAGAAAAAAAAAAAAATCGAACACGAAAGTAATGGGTCGAAATGTTTTGGAGCTCGATACTCGCGGTGCTTCCCAGCGCGTTTGCCTTCTATCTAGGCAGACTTTTAACGACCCTCTGCGCGCTCCCTTAACGGCTGGGCGGGAGGAGGATTCCACGTCTCGATGTTATTCGATTTTTTTACTATCCCGAGTAGATAGATTCTCAGCCACGAGCCTCATTGATTGTTTTTTAACACGGGGGGACGAAAAATACATCGGGGATTCGGTGAATAATTAAGGGGAGACGGAGTGTTCGTGTTCCTGGAATTTTTTTTCTATTTTAGTTACTTCCAGTCTCCCGTCGCTATAAAATTATCGTACGACGTTCGCGGCGACGGTCTGTCACGCAGATTACGATCCTCGGGCAATCTCGAGCGTTATACGGAAAGCATGCCCTCGTAAAATCATCTTGCAGATTCATCGCGGCAGCACGCGCCCCGCGTAATAATCGCGCACCTGCTCGCCCTAGACATATTACGCTCCGTTTCAAATCTTCTCGTACCTCTGCTGTACACTAGTATTATCTTTTATATGAAGCAAAGTCTTGGAATTTGCGTCTCCGTCCGTCTATCTGTTCAGTTTTGTTCAGTTTTGGCACGGTACTCTTAGGGGACTTCAGCGTCAAAAATGTCTGCATGAAAATTGATTTACCGGTATTGGAAGCTTTTATGCATAAACTAGTATATTAAATTTAATACACAAATGCTATGTAAAATTAATGTACGGCAAATAAAAAAATTATTTAAAAAACTGGTATTTTTAATAAAAGTTCTTCAATAATACTCATAGTATTTTAAAATTACTCTAAAAGTACTGTACTTTTACATAATATTTGTACATTAAATATACTGTTTTATGCATAAAAGTTTCCAATACCGGTACATCAAATTTGCAATTTTTTTACAGTGTTCGGTTTTAGGATGCGCAATGAATACCCCTTTCTTTCTCTCTATTGTCCTTCCACAGACACTCACAGAGGCTTGTACCCTTTAGGTAGTTCATGGTGACTTGTACGAATAATCTCCGAAAGAAGACGTGGTATGGCGGACACAAGTTTGTACGAACAGCGAGCGCGCGAACACAGCAGCCTCTTAGTACGGTAAAAATATATCGCTAGAACTGTGGAGTTGACGATCGCGATTTATCAATCAGTCCGTAATGACGCTCTACCGTGTGTGCATTCCGCCGCATCGGCGAGGGAAATCATCTTCTCTAGTGCGTGACGCGAAACGAGCACATTCCGTGCCGACACTGGAAAAAAAAAAAATCACTTGCGGACTTTCAGTTCCTACAATTCCATTCGATATTGAAACAACGACGGCGAGACTGTCAAGGTGACGTGTTATCGTTTCAATCCCGTACGGATTTGCAAGAATCTAAAGTAGAACTGAAATAACAATTTTTTAGTTTGTACCTCGCAAGCGAATTTATCTTGACTCATTGATATTTTTTTTTCAGTGCATTCACCTACGACTCGAGTTTTATCCTCGTCCAACCCGCAGCTCCACGAAAATACGTTTTTTACCTTTCCGGCCGAAACTTCGACTGCTCCCGACCCGATTACGCGAGTCATCTGAGCTTTTGCGTTTTAACGCTTCCGCGGAGTAAAATCCACGGAGATATGCGGGGGGCCGAGAGTGTAGGTGGATAACATACAGATATACGGAGGGCGTATCGGCATTCCTGAGGATCCTGCCGGAGGGTCGGGGTTTCCGATGTCCCGCTGGAGCATATAGCCTTCTCCACCGGTGCTCCCCGTCGTCTAACCCTATAGCCGTTACAGGGTTCGACGAGCCGGGAATCGATAATACATGACGGCATATAGGCACATGCCGTACTGACCACGGAATGCCATCCGCGCGCCTTGCCCTCCAGCATCCCCGACTGCTGGTCCGCCGCTTGAACCACACCGCCGCCCGGCACAAACTCTCTCCGTGCGTCGCGGGGTTGCAGCACGATGTGCAACCCCCCCCCCCCCCCCCCCCCCCACCGACAACGAACCCCACACAGACAGCCCGAATGCATATTGTCACACAAGTGCCCGCGAATACCTGCGAGGCGGTACCGAGAGAATACTGGACATATATACACATGGGCCGAGGCTCTCGACGAATACAGACGCTCGTACCGGAGCTACGGATTCCCGTCCTGTACCATTCCACCCCTCTGTACCTCTGTGTTCTATTACGGGGACAAGCATAGCGGCTAATGCCGTCCGGTCGTAAATTACATGCGACGCCGACCGACAGATAGATACGGGCGGAGAACTGCAACGGGGACTCTCGCCATGCTAAAAGAGACGAAAAGAGCGCCCTGAGTGCAACCCGACAAGGGAGGGGAGGGGGGGGAGGGGGTAGTATCTGCCCACACTCGCGGGAATCTCGGCAGTTGAAAGTTTGCGGGACCGTACAGATATATACAGGGGAGGAAGGAAATAAAGTAACAAACGGAGAAACTTTACTGCAGCTTCGCGGAGCTCGATGGGTGGGCGGGCACGGGAGTGGATGGAAGGCAAGTACGCTACGTAAACGTTCGGTAAGTTCGATGGTGGAGGCCACCGGGGGAGTAATAATGAAAAGAATTGAAAGAACGGAAAGACTTCGGGGGGCAGAGGGGGAGAGAAATTGAGAGAGAAGAGGGTTGCGAAACCTCGTTTGGCCGTGGAAGAGATAAGGAAATCGTTTCTCTTTAGTCTTCCGCGCAACGACTTCGCTTTTGCCAACATTCAAATGAATTCTCGGGTTATATGTAATGGAGAGAGCGGGGCAAGATGGACCATTTAACAAAAAATCGTGAGACAGGAAGAACTGTATCGTCTCAAGAGCGACGAGAAAAAAATGGGGGGCAAGATATGAGCCATTTGCGCATTCCAAATATTTTCATACTCGCTTGTTTTACCATTCGGGTAATAAATGTAGATAATATTTACAAATCTTGCAAATTTTCGATAACCCATACCACGTGACGCTGTTCTAAGGGAGCGTTGCACCACTAGAACAACAGTGTAACATCTCTTATGGGATTGCCATATAAGTTGTTACACTGTTGTTCTAAGTGTGCGATGTACAGTTTATGAAATTTAATTGACATGTATGTAAGAATATTGCGTTGCCGGTATATTAAAACAATATTATTTGTATAACATTTGTAATAATAACATCATTTTCATATACGGATGTCTTAATTTTCAATGCCATCACCGGTAATTTTAATATACAGGTATTGCTTTTAAGATTAAATTATTAAAATTCAAATACATTGTATATTAATTCTAATTTCATATACCGAGGTTGTATATTTCGTGACATTTTTTACAGTGTCGCTAAAATCTTACTATCCATTTTCCCGCTTGCGTGGAAGGTCCCTTTTGCCCCAAGGTTCCGTTTTACAGGCTCCCCGCTACCGTGTACTTCGAACATCGTTCGGTGTACCCACAGGAGGATTCTCGACGAGGTTTACCCATGTCAAAGGATCGGACTCTTTCAGCAGGATTTACCTACCGAAGGGTCTCTTGGATTCCTTCCCGGGAGGGGGATTCGCGTTGTAGTTTGTAATATCAGTGTCCCCGCCGACATCGCGGTGGGACGGATGGAACGACATGCAAGAAAGCAAGCGGTGCGATCGAGTAAAGAGAATAGTTGTACGGTCGCGATACAGTCGAGAGAAGCGGGGAGGGAGTTGAAGAGATCGGAAAGAAGAACGAGGCAGGGGAAAAACGAGAAGGATCCACACCGAGAGCTGGTTCGAGAGCTGCTCGGTTATATCTCTTTCCCCGTCGTTCTCCTCGTTGGATATAATACCTGCACCCGTCAGACTCGCTGCGCGACTCCCCGCGCTGTCTGGCTGCTTGTCTGTCCGTCTGTCCGTCTGTCTGGCTCACCGGCCCGCTAGCGCAATGCCTGACTTCGCGGCCTCTCCGCGTCTTCCCCTCTTTCCAGTACACACACCGAGGCTCTTCGCGTCTGTCTGTTCGCATGTCGGTGACTCGCCGAGGCGAATCGATCTTGATATCGGCGACTCTCGAACCGAATAAATATAGACTCTTTCGTGACACTCGGTAACATTGTCACCACAACGATATTATTGTACCGAGTTTCTTTCCTTCTTTTTTTTTTCTCTTTTTTTTTTACCTGTTTGCAATAAAATCGAAGACGATCGGCCCATCGCATTGCACGAGGAAAAGAAAAGACCGCAGATCGAACAAACATTTTTTTGTCCGGCGACTTCCGCAACCGTTTTTCTCGTCCATTTTATCATTTTTTTGTTTTCTTTCTGCCAAGAAACCGTATATTTAATTTAAAAATATCGTAAAATCAACCGGAAAAATAATTGACGGGGTTTGCGGATAGGAAATGTTTGTTGAAGGTCAAAAAGAAACAAAAACCCTATTTTTCACCGTCCACGTTGTCAGAAGCGTTTCACTCTTGTAAATTATTCCGTAAAGGTATAAGAGAATTTTCTTTTTTTTTCCCTCTTCATTGCGAATTCATAAACGAATCTGGAGGAGTGTGCTCGTGATTAATAATATTTCATAGCCAAAGGTTGCATCCGTCTCTCTCGCTCGAAAGAGGGAATCTTTGCGGACAGATAAAAGTTGAATATCGCGAAATCGAGGGACGAGTCCTTGGACTTTGCCGGAGCAGCGGTGAAGCTGGAGTGGAAGAGGGAACGGCGAGGTGGGCGAATGAAGGACAGCAATATTTAATGACGATCGGTGCGAAGGGAAGAGAACGACGTCAACCGCGTACCCGGAGAAGCAGAGCCGGCAATCGAGGATTCGTCACGGGAATCCAAAACCACTGTGCATTGTTATCCACGCTCTGCGCTTATCCATATCTCTGTACAAGTCAACCGCGTGCGGATAAATGTGTATCTGCACATTTTGCCAACACGCATATAGGCAAGATCGGGGCAAAACGCAATTTTTCAATAATTTTTGGATGAGACAGTTGGGGAAAAACGGGGCAGCAAACCCGGAAGCATCGATGGGGCAAAACGGGACGGTAGGCCAAAACGCAATTTTTCAATAATTTTTGGATTGGACAATTGAGGAAAAACGGGGCCGAAAACCCGGATGTATCGATGGGGCAAAACGGGACGGTGGCCCAAAACGCAATTTTTTAATAATTTTTGGATGAGACAGTTGAGGAAAAACGGGACAACAAAGCCGGAAGTATCGATGGGGCAAAATGAGGCATCCAAAAATGATTGGAAAATTGCGTTTTGCCCCACTGTGCCGTTTTGCCCCACCTACCCATTTTTCCCCGCTCTCGGTTACCTATGCAGAATAACGTGAACGCATGCACGTGCCACTTTGCGCCAAAGAGAATATACCACGAGACAGGGGTGTAGGACTGTCCGTGCACGGTCCGTACACAGTGCGACGTGCACCATGTTTGTGCGTGTATGAGAAACGTTTACACGAATCCTGGCGGAACGATGTACGGGACCACGGGGCGAAACGTAGCGCGCTAGTTTAACAGCTGTCGTTTCAAAGAATATTCCTATGAAATATGGATATTGCACACATTTCGTGACTGTCGCGCGAGCGAGAGAAAGAGAGGCAACAGCTTAAACTCGATACAGGGCATACAAAACATCGCCCGCTGCAGACATGTTTTTTTTTATTTTCGTTTGTTTATTTCTTCGTATTTTTTGGAATTTGAAATGCGGCCAAGAGTTTTATCGCGTGTGGCATATCGATATGAATTTTATGCGCGAGCTTCCAAGTTAACGTGTTATAGATTGATATTATTATTTTTATTATCATTACTGTTATTATTATCAATAATATTAACCCTGCGTGTGTACACTGGGTCTTTGAAGAAACAGTCGAAATTTGAAACTCTACATTGTTTTCGCTCTTTCGACTGTTCTTCAATTTTTATTAACAACGGTTTTAAACTTTTGACTTTGCCAACTCCTGGGCCATGTGGTAGACACTCCGATAAGTAATCCAGAATTTTTTCAGATTCTTTGAAAGCCTAGAAAACTGTGAGAATCCGACTGTTCCCTAAAAGACCCAATGTACAAACCGTGTCTCTGAAACTATAGTGTAAACAAGCAAGATTATTATTATTATTATTATTATTATTATTATTATTATTATTATTATTATTATTATTATTATTATTATTATTATTATTATTATTATTATTATTATTATTATTATTATTATTATTATTATTATTATTATTATTATCTCTTTACAAGAGGCGTTATTACTGGCAAGTTTAAGCAATGTGTTTCTGTCGGGCGCTTAGCGCAAAGAATGGATAACGGGAGCGAAAATGGCTAGATAGAATAATGGCGAGTTCGGTGTAAATCCCGATTGTTTTTCTCGAATGGCGCGAAACTCGAGAAACCCGAACTCTCCGTGCAGGATATGCGATACAGAGCGACCGGGAGGTAGCGGAGAAACCCGCGTGAAAAGCGTCGAGAGGTTTCTTCCCGTGCCGAAATACTGTGGTACGTGTGTCTCCCTGCGGCTCCCCACTCTCCACCGTCGGCGCTCTTAGTAGTCGATTTTCCGACTCGAAAGTCGGGCCGAACTAGAGAGGGTCTCTCTCGTAGTCCCGTATTTCGGTCGTGGCTAACAGACGCGACAGGTGCAGGAGAGGGAGAGAGAGAGAGAACCGCGGCAGCTGCTGCCTCTATGTTTTTCGTGTCTGCCAACGCTCGAGCCACCGCTGCCTGCGTGAGCCCGATCCGCTCATCCTCGGTTAACTAGAGAGCGAACCAACGCGGACACGTACGAGACGACGGGGCACGAACTATCGTCGCCGCGAGGCGCGCGAAACCCGCGACGGATAGAAATTCCGAGGCGACCGACAGTTTCCTCGCCCTGGCGTAATTATCGTCGCTCCGCTGCACCGTTAAAACTCGAGGCGATTCGTCCAAACGATCGGCCCGATCTTGCCAATCTATCAATTTTTTTTTGTTCCTTGACTCTCCGCGTCTGACCTCCCGGAAGTGCGCTCCGTCGTTCTGGCACAGACTCGAAACTGGGAGTTAAAACACCTTCGTAAAAAAAAAGGGTTGTTTCGCGATCGAGGGAGAACACGCTCGACGAAATCTCAAATCGCTGCGCGGAGGTTCGACGGCACAAAAACGAATTGCACAAAAAAAAATATTCGAAAATAAAAGGGAGATTCGGGATGCATCGGGATGAGGAGGGAGAGAAGTTGGAGGAGGTTCAATAAAAAAAAATAAAAATAAAAAATGGAAGAAAAAAAAATAGATAAAAACTGAAGAAAAAAGAACGTACAACGAGGACACCTGACGGTCGACAGATAGAAAGAAACGCCAATAGGGTCGACCGAGCGTAACGAGCCGATAAAACAAGTGCGGAAGGGGGGGCGAGGGGGGCGGTGGGGAGGCTTTGGGGAAGCCGTGACATCTGGCCCCGAGAGCCGAGAGAAAATCGACAGAGAATGCGATAGATAGAGAAAACCGGGGAGGTTAACCGGCCTCCTCGCCTCGTGTGTCCCCAGCGTGCTTCTGCTGCTTCTGCTTCTGCTGCTGCACGGCCCATGCGCGGTGCAACACGGCTTGACAGCTGAATTAATTGAAAGTTTTGAGGTAATTGGAATCGATAACGCGAACGTAGAAACGGAATTGAAGTGCTCCTGCCGAGGGTCTCTCCATATATCTGCGTATATGTCTCTCTCTTTTATCATATCGCTCGAGGGTTAATCGTGCAGTGAAACACTCTTCGAAAGAGAGGAAAAAAACGCCAGTTTATTATCGTCGAGCTATAAAACAAAACAAAAAATGCACCTGTACACCGATCGAAAAACTCTTTGTCAATGATTATTTGTGACCCCGTGAGTTAATTAATCATGGCACAAACGTGCGCGCTTCGTATATTGAGGGGGGGGACTCGACCAATGCGGTCGAAGAAAGGTGTTTTATCAATTTTATCAATATTGTCAGATTTTTTTATCCGTAAAAAAATATATAAAATACCATACGACTGATTGTTCGTAACGTGAAAAAATATCTCTAGTTTGAATATAACAAATTATAGATATTGTTTTCAACATTTTTTTTTTTGTCTTTCAAAAAATTGAACTTCCACGGATCTTTGTAATCGAAGCTGGTGACTTCATTTTCATCCAATTATCTCGTATTGATAATAAACAATATTTTTTTTTTTACCTGAATTCACCGAAGTCTCAGCGTTACGATCGATAAAATGCGGGGATATTCGACATTCACCGTCGACGGAATTATATACCGATCTCTAAGGTTCGCGGCTGTTACACGTTCGAACGTGGCGAGCACAGAAGCTCTCTATATACATTCGCGAGGAAACGAGGTCGCGTTCGTGCACATCGAACAATGTCGTCTTTCAGGGAGGCTCCGCGACGCTAATACCTCCGACGAGAGGCTAAACTGCTAGGCAACGAGCATTCGACGGGCCTCCGAGAAGCTCGGTCATGCCAGATTTATATATATACGAGCCGCGTGCATCGAGCAACTATTCAACAGATACAAAGTGTCTGTCTACAAAAATCGACTGAAACGCTTGATTGTAATTCTTTTGGTTTTTTTTTTTTTTGTCTTCCCCCAAAAATTCGAAATTTTTCATCATTACAGAAAATAAAAGCTTGAAGAGACCGACTCACCTTGATGCTATCGTAGCAGGCGGTGACCCGTCCGTTTTGAACCTCGACGTTGGCCGGTGGATGAGCAAATTTGCACTCCGTGTCGGGCCTGGTGCACTTGTTGCGCTGAAACTCCCTGCACACCTCCAGCTGCAGCCAGCGGGAATCCTTGCCGTTAAGTAGGTTGTTCATGTTGAACATTGCCGTCTTCTCGCCCCGTTTGTGTGTTAACGTCCACCTTGCGTTATCCCCCTTGCGTATAATTGCACACGCACCGAAGACGAATAACTATCGTGATTTATCAACGGGAGAATTTTTTTTGCTTTAGTTGTTAAATATCTTTCTGTGATTATTATTATTATTGTTTAATGACAAGGCGCGCTATCAGGCTCGCGGATTATATCTTGTTTTGTGCGACTCTCTCAAACACGCGACAATCTCACGCAAGTTTTACTTTATCTTGCTCTTTTTTTTTTTCTCTGAAACTCTAATTTTTTTTTTTCTATCTCAGCTATAAAACTCAAGCACGCACGCGGAGGCTACCTTTCGTTCACTGGCACACATGCGTGTATATCTTTCACTCTCGAGATCTCTCGCTCGCGTCAAACATGCACGGGATGGTATATTTTTATTCTGTATTTTTTTTTTTTTTTTTTTTTTTTTTCAAAGACCAATATACCTCTCTCTGTTATATCTTCCCCGGAGATCTCGAAAGATCTCGGCTGGCACTGGACTTCTTTACACGCGCGATGGGCGATATTTTTTTTTAGTGTATCTGTTTATCTTTCGGTTTTAATAGATTAATTTTCCCTCTTGAATTTTAGGCCTGGTTACTCGATGTATATTTATACGATGCTCGGATTAAAGGGTCGATTATCCTTTCCTCAACGATTACCGTATTTTATTATCAATCGTGTGTTCGGTTTTATCGTTACTCCCGGCCAAAGCCTTTTCGCAATCGGTTATTATCGAATAATCGTTAAAGCTTCGTTGCGACTCCTTTAATTTAACGATTTTTCATAAAAAGCCCGGTTAATTCCAGCGATATTTTTACGCGAGATTGGTGATAAAAACTCGATAGCGACTGATCCCACTTTAACGTTGAATTTAGGCCGTCGTTCTCGGCGGAAGGGGGAGCAGGGGAGGGGGGGGGGCGAGGGATAAAGTATAAAATGTACGGAGTGGGGTAAATACCGGCACAAACACCCGCGCAACTGAGGGAGATCTGGCTGAAGCCTTCAACGAAGCCTCCGGAGCGAATTTTTCACGAGGGATGCTTGTGATTATTTGCGCACGCGCACTGCAGAGTCGACTCTCGGAGCCGTTAAATGAGGAAATCTCAAGCCTCGCGTTATTTATTTGTTTTATTTTAATTTTAATTTTTTCGTTCCGTGCGACGCGTGATGCTCTCAAGCCGGGTGCTTCTCGACTGTCGGATCTGGTTGAGTTGCCGTTGCGATAAAGTCGTGTGCGATGATCGCTCGATGACTTTGATTCGAGGAGAGATCGACGGGGCGTAAACGAGCAGACGAATGGAACCGGGAGAACGGGTAAATTGCGAATGTGAGCGGCCGAAGATGAGAAAGGGGAACAGGGGTGATAGCGCGGCGAGGAATTCGGCTAGTGGGGATATAGGCGGTTTTCGAGCGAGGCGGGATTTCAGGGACAAGGTGAAAGAGAAAGAGAAGGGGGGGAGTGGGGGGAGAGGGGAACTCGGCGAGTTAGCGTTACGTCCCTTCCTTTACTCGCATTCGTTCCGGCTCCTGGCACGTGCCCGTCTCTCGATTAATCCGCAGGTACTCTCCTCCTTAATCTGCAAGCAAAAGGAACAAAAGACATGTCCATCAGTAAACCGCCCAATTAGTTGACGACGATCGTTACAGCTAATTCGGAAACATATACTATTTCGCGAAGATACGACAATGCGAACCATCGAGGGAAAAATTACAAATAAACTTGCGAACAAATGTGAATAAAAGTACAATTTTTGTCACAGTACGGGGTATTATTACAAAACAATTATTTATCGATTTACTTTATTGCATTTTTCAATTAATTTATTCATTCGTTTTATTGCATTTTTTAACTTACTTATTCGTTCGTTTATTTTATTGCATTTTTAAATTTATTTATTCATGCATTAATTTTATTCTACTTTTTAAATTCATTTGTATGAGTGAAATAACGGTAATTGTATTTTGAATTTCGTTAATTGGCCAATGCGAGATTAATTCTAAAGAGGGGGACACAACGGACGGAAAAGTTTCCGAAGGAGCCGGAAATAGTAGATTACTCCACGAGGGCGAAAAACGTTTTTCTAACGAGTGTGAGTTTGCAGCACGAGCCGAAGGCGAGTGCTGTAATCGCACGAGTTAGAAAAAGTGTTTCGCACGAGGGATGTGGGAAATTTTTCATCACAAGGTGCGAAAATTGCGGTTTTACGCACGCGAAGCGAGCGGAAAAGTGGCCATTTCCGCACCGAGTGATGAAAAATCTTTTCCTCGCTCTTCACCCCGAACACTCCGGATCGGACTTCGCGGCCGATCCTGCTCGAGATCGGAACGAGACGAAAATCTCCCGAACAAAAGTGCAACGCTGCACAATCACGAAAGAACGGGCGCGCGAAAAATCTTTACAAGGGATACGATAAAAACGTTCCGTGCCGTGGAAATACCCAACTGTTGGCGGCACTCGGGTTTAGCATAAAACATTTTTATGACGCGAGAGGAGGAGCTTAATCAGCAGTATGGTAAGATAGTTGGAGAAATATATCTTGCTATACGGCAAAGAGAATACACGCGGGGACGAGGTGCGCATATACACTATCTTACTATGCTGTAATGTACAAGAGGGAGGGAGGGGGGCAA
Organism: Exephanes ischioxanthus; assembly: GCA_958510785.1. NCBI lineage: Eukaryota > Metazoa > Arthropoda > Insecta > Hymenoptera > Ichneumonidae > Exephanes > Exephanes ischioxanthus. The sequence goes on from OY294016.1 coordinate 12,432,824, forward strand.
GTTGGGGGGGGGCTCGGTATCGCAATTTTCTCAACAGCGAGGGTAAGCCGCTTACGCAAAGTGGGTAGCACCGCGGGTGGGTGAGCGAAAGGATGAGAGTAGAGAAACGGTGATGGGAAGCGCGCGGGAGAGAACGAGAGATCGACCTCGTTCCGTCGCGTCCATCCGCGGTCGAATATACGTGTATGTATAACGATCAACGTTGAAACGAAATGGCCTGTTCGCGAAATAATGGAAATATAAAAATAAATACACGGGGTTGTTTCAAAAGCTAGATTTTTGCGCGACACCGGCCCGAAGGGGCAAGAAGGGAGAAGAATATAAAGAGCCTCCCTTGTTTCGTCAGCGAATCGTTCGGTGGCTCTCGCGTACGTTAAAAAAACAGTAGTCGCGTTCCGGAAAATTTTTTTAACCTGCAGAGTTGTGCATTTTTTTCAGGCCCCCCCCCCCCTCTCCAGTGGCAAATCCGTTCATCGAATGATCGGAGAGGCCAACGTGATAAGTATCGTGATTTATCAATGCGAGAATTTTCTTTGCTTTAGTTGTTAAATACCTCTCTGTGATGATGATGATGATTATTATTATAATTATTATTTAATGACAAGGTCCATTATGGGGCTCGCGGGTTATATCTCGTTTGTGCGACTCTCTCAAACACGCAACAATCTCACGCAAATTTTACTTTACCTTGCTTTTTCTTTTTTTCTCTCAAACTCTAATTTTTCTTTTGTATCTCAGCTATAAAACTCAAACACGCACGCGGAGACTACCTTAACTAAGAGCCTTCCTTGTTTCGTCAGCGAGTCGTTCGGTGGCTCTCGCGTACGTTAAAAAAACAGTAGGCGCGTTACGGAAATTTTTTTTCAACCCGCAGAGTTGTGAATGTTTTGGCGCCCTCCAGTGGCGAATCCGTTTATTGGTTGATCGGATGGGCCGAGGTCCCGGGAATAATTATACCAATGAATAGATTGATTAATTATGTGCTCCTTTGCGATTCCGTAGCTGAAACAACGTGACGCTCCGGCAGGCGGGCGGCCCGACGAGAGCGAGCCGCGGAAGAACAGAGAATCGGAGAGAGAAGTGCGGCACGGCCGTGCTGCAACGAGCGCTAATTGCGCCCCGGACTCGTTTATTAATTATTACCATCGATTACCCGCGGCGGACACGCGGCCGCGATTGATACGCTGATTTACCGGCGGCATACGCTGGCGAACGAGCGAGCGAGTTAAACTGCACGAACGTCACGTATGGACGTGCGCACGTGTGCGCCGCGTACTTGTTCCATCAAATCGGAAACACACAGACCCGCCTTTGGCCGAATCGATAAGCGAGCCGCACGCGATTACCGCGGGCCTCCGTTCGACATCGCGATTCACTATGTTTCCCCGGTGAATTCTACTCTTTGCTATTCGGGCTTCTTCCATTTTTTTAATCATCTTTTTTTCACCGCGTACGGTACAAGGCGCGCTCAAAATTGTGCGCGGTAAATTCCGATGGAAAGTTTTCCAGAGGAGACCGCAGCGAGCCATTTAAGGTTGTCCTTGCGAATAGTTTCAGAGAAATGAGAGGGAATTGTAAACACTTCTCGATGGTATAAAAATATGCAAAAAAATCAAGCATATTAAAGATGGTAAAAAGATTAGATTTCCATAATAATAATTCCAAAATGTTATAAACGAATTGATGAAAAATAAAATAGTTCTACAAATCTCCCGGAAACATAACTTTTTTTTCAATGAAAATTATTCGTTCATTTTTATGAATACGTATGAATTTTTTCAGATTTTTAAATTCACTTCGAATTTTGTGACTCGCCACACGTTTTTCCGATAAAAAAAAAAATCATACGTATTCAGAAAAGTGAACGAGGCGCTTTCATACGAAAAAAAGTTAGGTTTCCAGAAGATTTGTTGAACAATTTGATTTTTCATCAATTTGTTAATAACATTTTGGAATTATTATACAAAATTAATCTTTTCCGCATCTTTAATAAGCTTGATTTTTTCAAATTTTTATACCATCCAGAAGTGTTTGCAATTCCCTCTCATTTCTCCGCACCTTACGCGAAGCGAACACTATTCGCAAGGACCACCTTAATTTTTCGCTCGACATCGTTTCGATCGTAACCAGATCTCACTTAGACCAGCTCTTCACTCCGCACAATCGGCGCGGATTCTTTTACATGGTATTACGATAAATTCTTCATTTCCAACTTCTCCGGTTATGGCGTTTCTGTCGGAGAAATGTTTTTCCCCCTTTACTTATTGCCTGGGCTTTTCGCAATAAGTTCCGTCGAGCAGAACTTTTCGGAGCATAGGTAGACGGAAACTCCGTCTGGCCGGCAGCAGGGGCACACCGGGAGCGCGGCATAGCCTTCACGAAACTCTGTCTACCAGACTCGAATCATATATTAGATAGCATATATACCAAATATATACACACGATACTGACTCGGTGGGAAAATGTGTGTGTATATATATATATATATACATTTTATTTATATATATATATATATATATATATATATATATATATATATATATATATCTGTGTTTACAGTAGGATGCACAGACCTCGCCTCTTCCTCGCCGAAGAGGATCTCGAGAGCCCGGCTCGCTCGCTCGCGCCACGCGATATCTTATCGATTTCGTGCCGGCGCGCATCGAGACAGCGAAGCCCGCGCGGGGGTGTATGTGTATCCACTTTTATATTACGTATATAGCGGACGGTATGCCGCTGGGAGGAGTTTCAAAGTTGCGACGGAGCAGCGGTTTATACCGCGAGGATACGAATACGTGCGCGTCTCGTGAAATTTGTTTCGAAACGGAGAGTCTGGAGGAACCCGGAAAGATTGTCTCGTCGCGACAATACATCCCTTCCGAGGTCCGCGGGAAAATATGCATATGCGGAGATTGAAAGAAAACGTTGCGCGGGACATTCGATTCTTGGCTAGCGGGTGGAGCGTTACGAAAGAGAGCGATCGAGCTCGTTGGTTCACTTACTCCAGAAAGTAATGAAGAGAGATAAATCGTTTTGAGAGAAATCTCTAAACATCGAAGGCTCTCGTGTCGCTCAGTCCATGCGCCGTTCGCCTGCCGCGACAGGCCGAAGCCCACAAATGTACCAGGAAAAATGATTTGACAATGATTTATTTAGTTAAAAATAATCATTTAAACTAAATAATCATTCGAAATAAATCTTTATTTTGAATAATTATTTTAAAGCGATATTTTTTTTTCATTAAATATTTAAAAACAATATATATTTATTTTAATTAAATCTTTAAAATCAATATTTATTTATTTCAATAAAAATTAGTTACAAAAAGAACGTTTTCATCACTCGGTGCGGAAATGGCCACTTTTCCGCGCGCTTCGCGTGCGTAAAACCGCAATTTTCGCACCTTGTATTGAAAAATTTCATACATCCCTCGTGCGAAACACTTTTTCAAACACGTGTGATTACAGCACTCGCCTTCGGCTCGTGCTGCAAACCTACACTCGTTAGAAAAACGTTTTTCGCCCTCGTGGAGTAATGTACAATTTTTTTCATTTGCCTGAAAAGCCTTTTCGCGATTATCGGTGTTCCCGCGCGGTGTTTTGACGCGGCATCCGCAGCAGTTCGTGTCCCGCGAGACAAGAGATTACTTTTCTATATTCCTCCGAATAGCGTGCAATATTGGGCCAATTTTTATATTTCTCTTATTTTTTCTTATATCATCCCTAGACACGAGCGCGCGTTGCACCATCGTGCTGATTAGCGTGCGAGGCCGTACTTATCGAGTTCTATTTATAGCCGCCGCACCGAGAGACAGAGAGGGAGACGGGGAGAGATATCGAACAGAGGTGCGGTCGCGATCGGTGTGCGGTCTATTCCCGCCCGCTGCCCGATGGGCGCATCGGTGACGCTGCCGCGGATTGTCGATTACGCTCGATTGTGAAGATTCGATCGTACGAGCGAGAGATGCGTGCGGGACGCTCGCCTCGCCCATAGTCGTCGTGATATCGTATATCGGAGGTGTACGAGCCGAGCGTACGATCGACGGGCGACCCTCGCATGTAGGAAATGATTTTTAACGTTCACGAACGACTGGTCCCGATTATCTTGCGGTGACTGGCCGTGGAGCGCGCTCCCGACACGAGGGAGAGGGTACACAGTAGCTGAGCACACACGTCACTTAGTTTGTTTTTTTTTTCTCCCCCTCGCCAGATGCGTTCGATCTCTCGCGCAATTTTTTCATTTTATTTTATTTTTTTATTTTTATTCCTCGTCCTTTTTATCTTTCCCTCGTCGTTATACGTATCTCTCGCCTGCACCGCTCCCACATTGAGTGCATTGAAATAAAAACTCGAAATTAGCTTAATGAAATAAAGTAGAGCGGGGCGGGAGGTGTGGAGCGTAAGGCGGAAGCTCCGCGCAGCCCGTGCGTATGTGCGCGGCCATCGAGAGCCGCGGCAAGGCCCGCCGAGAGGATATAGAGACTCGATCGAATTAACTAATTGGATTTTTTTTCCTCCGCTCTGTCTCTCTCGGCGCGCGCTCTCGGCATCGACGGGAGGCGCTTCTTTGCGAGCTCTTGGCATCGGGTTTTTGCCTTTGCAACATTTTATCTCTAACTCTCTGCAGGCTGATTTTTTTTTTCTTATTATGTTTCGCGGTAATACACGCAGCTGCCGGCTTTTGATCGATTCGCTCGCGTTTTACGCTCGAACGACTCAGACACCTCTATAGATTCATGCATTCCCGATGATACTTATATTAAATTTATTATTATTTTTTTTTTTTCACGTCATTTTTTTTTTATCATCGCATCGGGTCTCTCGCGGAAGAATACAGCGAATAACGCGGCAGAGTCGGGCGTAGGAGTCGAAACGGAATTAACGCGAGTTAGCGTTTCTATTAACATATATAGAAAGCAGGCTGTACGAGCATAGGTGTGCGCGTTCGTGTGACGGTCGGCAAACCTGTCGTAACGGAGTTTAAATGCATATGCAGCGAGAGGCGACGGCGGCAGCGGTCGCGACGTGTGCATATTCAATGGGCCGACAATAATTGTCGATAACGAGGTCCGGCTTTCTCTCTCGCTCTCTCGCCCCCGAATGGCGAGATAACTCTACGCGTCCGCACGGAGTGTCGCCGTGTGTGCCTCCCCGATGGACCTGTGCGCTATCCGCGTTTCACCTCGCGAGCACCGACAAAACACTCTTCGTTGGAAGAGACATTCATTTTTTTTTTTTTTTTTTCTATCGCGCAGGAATAACTTGCGACTGATAATGGCCAAAAGTAATGTATTTTCATTTATTTCTGACGCGACTTTCTGCTGGAATTGAAATTTTTTTTCGATCCTCGACAATGCACTGATAAAAAAGTACAGTTGAATCAATTAAGCTTCTGTCAGGGACGTTCAAATAAATATTTTGATGTTTGAACAAAATATTTCAATGACGCAAAAATATTTTTGTGGAATCACCCAACAAATTGTTGAACTCACAAATTTTTTAAATGTAGCAATAAAATATTTAGTTGAACATCCCTGCCCGAATATTAGTTGATTCAAGCGTATTTTTCTTATCAGTGTGCGATTGAAAAGTGAAAAAAAGCGTTAGCCTGTGTTATTCTTAAAATCGTCGAATCGTTCCGAAATTATCTTCCAGACGACATAATTCGATGCATTGTTTGGCGGTAGGCACGAAACCGATGTCAGTTTCGGTCAAACATTTATAATCGCCAAGGGAAATAATTTTTTTTTTTTCGTTCACGGCACGGCTGGAGCTGCTTGTTGATAGTTTCCAGCTTCGGTAATCAGGAGCCGCATAAATTATCAACGCACAACCGCACACGCGTATCCCGGCGATCGATAACTATGAGTTTAACGGGATAAAAACGCGTTTGTCGTGTTTTGTTACGAGGGTAGATGAGATATACCCAAACACGTACAATTTTGCTTATGTACATGTACGCACACAATGCGACGCATTGTCACGCGAGAGCCGAGTTGAAACGCAGCAGACACCAGACTTCACGGCCTACTTGCTCGCCAGCCGAGGGAGAAGACAGAGAGAGGATGCAATTTCATTGCCCACCTTGCGTAACGTTATAGGTTTACCGAGGCTGCGCAGCTGCGCGCGGGTCATGAAGTTAATGCAGCTGTATAGTCGTTTTACTGTATTAGACACACTCATTTTTTTTATTACTCTTTAAATAATCTTTTCTTTTTTTTTTTTAGGTCAGATTATTCAGAGGGAAATCGACCGGGAGCAAAAAAGTTACAGTCGAGCCGATACACCGTCATATGAAGTTAATGCAGCTCTATAGTCGTTTTACTGTATTAGACAGACTCAATTTTCAGATTCCTCTCTAATTGATTTTTTATTTTATTTTTTTTAAGCGAAATTATTCACATGGAAACCGACGGGGAGAAAAAACGTTACAGCTGTCAGTCGAGCCGATACGCCGCCATATGAAGTTAATGCAGCTGTATAGTCGTTTTACTGCATTAGACAGACTCTTTTTTTATTACTCTTTAATTGATTTTTTTTTTAAGGAAGATTATTCAAAGAAAAACCGACCGGGAGAAATAAAAGTTACATCGGTCAGTCGACCCGATACGCCGCCATATGAAGTTAATGCATCTGTATAGTCGTTTTACTGTATTAGACAGACTCATATTTTTTATTACTCTTCAACTGATTTTTTTATTTTATTATTTTTAAGCGAGATTATTCACAGGAAAACCGATCGGGAGAAATAAACGTTACAGCGGTCAGTCGAGTTAATACGCCGCCATATGAAGTTAATCCATCTCTATAGTCGTTTTACTGTATTAGACAGACTTATATTTTTTTATTACTCTTTAATCGATTTTTTTATTTTATTTTTTTTTAAGCGAGATTATTCACAGGGAATCCGATCGGGAGAAATAAAAGTTACATCGGTCAGTCGAGCCGATACGCCGCCATATGAAGTTAATCCATCTCTATAGTCGTTTTACTGTATTAGACAGACTTATATTTTTTAATTACTCTTTAATCGATTTTTTTATTTTATTTTTTTAAGCGAGATTATTCAAAGGGAAACCGACCGGGAGAAAAAAAGTTACAGCGGTCAGTCGAGCCGCTACACCGCCGATGTATCGAATGGATTTCATCCGTGCAGGGGATCGAAGTCCTTGGTCGGTGGGAGAAGCAGGCTGCATAAAAGCCTGTGTCATTCGAGAGCTCGGTTTTGCCTGCAGTGTAGCTGGCGTAGGAGAGGTAACCCTGCCACCGGCAACGGGGTATCGAGGGACACACTTTTGCGTTTGTGGTTCTCGAAAGCCGCGGTGGAACCGCCGTTCGCCTTCGCACACGTACACACACGCCACTCGTCCGACACGATAGACTCCATGGAAATTTGATATTCCGTTCGATACTCCATTCGCCTGGATATTTTTTTATTTTTCCTTTTTTTCATATATTTTTTTTTTATGTTGCACCTTTTCCGGCATTAAAGAATCTCGGGTTTCGAGTAATGAAACTTGTCAAAGGCTCGCAATCAATTTCGCGACTGAAGGGGGGGAATGGTTAAAAATAAAAAAAAATAAAAAAATAAATATCCGGACACGATGCCGTCGGGCGAGGCTCTCGTATTAATAGCGGTGTGCATTAACGCGGACGGATACGATAAGGTAAATTTGCGAACGTGAGATTGGCCAGGGGGATATCGGGCTGCGAGGCTGATACTCCGCGATCGTTCGAGGCACAATTTCTGCTCAAGGTACAATAATAACGAAAGCCGGGGGGGGGGGGGGGGGGAGAGGCGAGGGGGACAGTCGGGGCAGGCAAGCGCGCAGGGGACTCGAATCGAAACCCAATTACGAAATTGACCGGGAAGAGTGGAGAACGAGGGGGTGAGATATCGACGGGAGGCTCGGTCAACGTACCCGCCGAGACGTAACCCAGATATTTGGCGGCGAGTATAAACGGGAGGACGAAGGGGGAGGGGGGGGGGGGGGGGAGAGCGAGGGAGGACCACAGTTTCGCGGGTCCCCGGTGAAATTTCGAAACGTGCAATTTCCGTCCCGGAGAAACGGCGAATTCCCGGGGCAACGATGAAAATCTAACGGGGTAACGCGGGCAATGTCGAACCAGCGGGGTTCTCCCCTCCCCTTTAGCCCGATAGGATGCCGCGGGACAGAGATGGTTCACGGCGAACGGAGAACAATAAGCGCCGTTGCGCGTTCGTTCTGTGCACAACGAGGCGACCATCGCCCGGATAAACCCACCGGCGCAAAAGATAAGCCGACCGTGACAAGCTGATTATACAAGAACAGAGAGAGGCTGATTGGGAATGCCGAGAATTATTAAGAGAACAGCGCCAGCGGCGGGGGAATCGCGCGGTTTTGGCTCCGTGGTCCTGCGGAGAAATTGCTTCTCATCCATGACTTCCGGTCGCAAGGCCGGCGGAGGAAGAACCACTTCCGCTTGCGCTCTGGCTGTGACGAACGACGCAGACGTTCGAGAAGAAGATACGGAGTAATGTAAACGGAAAAACGATGTGGAATACATCGGGTTGAGGAGAAGCTCGACGGTAGGAAAAGGTTCGTTGTTTGACATTTGGTCTCGGTAATATTGTAGAAAAAATATATATTTGTGGAAATAACAATAAAACCATCGCGAACGTCTGTGGACGAGAAACGGTGATAGCAATTTTACTGGGTCCGAAAGTTGATAGAAACGTCCGAGAAGAAGATACGGACAAATGTAAATGGAAAAACGATGTGGAATACATCGAGTTAAGGAGAAGCTCGACGGTAGGAAAAGGTTCGCAGTTTCAACAAACTATTTTTGTCCCAAGAAGTCTACACATTTGGTCTTGTTACCAAAATAAATATTACTACAATTAACAAGAAAGGCATTGCGAACGTCGGTGTACGAGAAACATTGGCGCCAATTTTACTGTGTCCGACAGTGGGCGGCGCGTGAGATTTAAATCAAATAAAAAATAATATTAATAACCACGCACGCGATTTATCAACAATTAGATTTAATGGCTAGCAACCGCGGGAGAATCGTCGAATAAAATCTACAACCATTTTTAAATCGTAACGTAAGGAAAGGAAAAAATAAAAACCTTCCGTCGATGGCCCTTGGTCAATGTATATGATTATTCTTAGGTATAAAATGTAGTACATAACAGATGTAAAAAAAAAGTTGTAGCATCACTGTCAAGTTATATTGTAAGTTTCATACACTGGAACTTGAAATTTGCTTACATTAATTACATTAATGCACTTTTTTTGTAAAATAAACATACCAAATATACCTAAAAATTACAAATCTTTCGTCCGCAATTCACAAAAATGTGCAGAAATGAAAATTTCATTGTAAAATTGCAACGCCCATGTGTTTGAAATTTCAGAACCAGTGTATGTAAAAAAAATCTTCCAACACCGTTCATTAATTTCGAAACAATTTTTTTTTACAGTGACTGTTAATAAATTTTCTTTTACTACTGCCACTAATATTAGTAGGTTACGTTCGCTTGCGGGTCAACGGCACGCGTTGCAACTCACTCTTTCCCTCCTTCCGTCGTCATTTTCTTTTATTTTGTTTTATTTTTTTTTCCCCCGTCCATTCCCTCACTCGCTGCGACCGCGTTACACGTGGCACGCGTGTGTGTAACACACGTCTGTACGCTTATACCGCGAGCGCCTCGTCATAGACGAGAGAGGCGAGAGGCTAAAATTAAAACAAGAAACGGGCAGGCACACCCATCCACCCACCGACGTCGGGGCTTCATCTTGCACGAACCGTTTCGTCACCCACTCTAGTCCCGGGCTCGTCCGCAACTTCACCGCTGTACTCTCGACGCTGATGCGTGGCGTCGAGGAACAAATTGTAGGAGTGAGGAAAACCGAGATAGAGAGCGAGAGAGAGACCTCGAAAGAGACTGAGTATATACGCTATATACTGGAAGCTTTTAAGCTCGTGTTAGCGTTGAGAGAATGCTTTCCTTTGTGCTTTCGCACTAGGTTGTAACTTCAACCCCTCGGAGCGAGTAACCGTAGTTGAAGCAGAAGCTTGGCCCATTCTCACTCTCTCTGTCTCACAAAATTTCCCGACTGCCATCGCGCGCCACTGTTTTTCCTCCTGTTTGTGAGCGCATCCCTTTTTCACTTCCTGTGCCCGGGGTGAACTATGTATATATACACAACGGCTGCTGTATCGTCTTCCATCTTGCCCGGGAAACGCAGTTTAAATTTCAAGGCACGACTTCGGTTTAATTCTGCTACTCGATTTTCTCATCCGCATGCGGAGACTCTTTGTCGCGCGGGTGAATAAACGTTAGGACATTTGACAATAATTCCTCGTCGAGATGGGGAAACAAAATTTCTTTCACTAATTTTACCACTACAAAAAAAAAAATCTTCAACGTGTACCGTATTTTTATAATTGGAACGATAGAGAAGATAGTTAAATGTGTGAGAAAAATTATAGTGGAAGTTGGAGAGCAATGTTCCGTAAGATTTACAGACTTATTATTAATCGGGCAGTGTGTCAAATTATTTCATTAATTCTGTGGATTAACCAATTTCTTAGTAGGGCTTCTTTTTCATTATTATTATTACTTTTTTATTTTTTACTAAATTTTTATGTTTTTTTTTTTTTTGTACGGAAGAGAGCTCCCCGCGGCGAAAAATTCCAAATGGAAGAGAAGACCGCGCGGGGGCAGCTCGCTGAACCGGTTGAGCCAAAGGAGTTTTACAACGCCACTCGATATCGAGGACGAACCTTCGCGTATCTCCTCGTAGATTGTATTCACCCTCGAGCTACAAACCTTATGTACATGATTTATATAATATGTATATATGTATATATATACATATGTATATCTTTGTATGTTTGTGTATGAACAACGGGGACAGCTGGATGGCCTTTAGCTGTCCCCTTATCGATCTTTCTTCTCCCTTTCGCCGCCTTTATATGCATACATTTATATATATATATATATATATATATATATATATATATATATATATATACATACATTCATACAACGTCGGACAACGACGAGACTCGCTGCGGCGAAGTGGCGAGAAGAAGAAATAAAGTTACGATACCCGTGAAGCGGCTTGTGAGTCACGATTATAAAAAGCGTTCCAGAGTCGATTCGACGGAGCGCGCGGGCTCTCGCCGACGCATCGGCCTGCGGGGGGCGGGGGAGGAGGGGGAAGATGGGGACAGCCCGGTTACAACTATAGGCGGTGCGAGTATTACGTGAACGCGTAGTACGAATAACTGTAGCGCTCGAAATCGTCCGAGGGAAGAACTGCGTAGCTCGTGAACGATCCGGAGTGAAAGAACGTTGAACCGCCAATTTATTCGTCTACCGTGTATAAATGCTCGACACGTAACACACGTGAGAAACTCTTGACGCTCGATGCGGGAACTACGCGTTTATTTAGTTTATTTAATTTAGTTTTTAATTTTGCTTTTTATCATGCGGACGGTTTTTTTCTCCGCACGGATCACAACGAAGCTTCCGAGTAAAATTCACCGCGACAATGTAGCGTTTTCGCGCTGAATGGGTTACATTTTATCCACAAATCCGATGGCTCCGAGTAGCGACGATATCATTCAGTGGAGAAGTAACTGTGTAACAACCTCGCGGAAAAACTTTTCTGCGCCCGCGCTCGGACTTTTCCTTTGATCTTCTCGGAGTCTCGGGGCAGAGATTTACTATTTCCTATACCCGGTGACGGGGGAGGGCCGAGGAGAACGCGGACGTTGAAACGGTGAGCTCGTCCGTTAGCGGAGTGGGGGGGGAAGTTGCGCCACCGTTGCGCAAAAGAGCTGCACAGACAGTCGAACGAGAAAGTGCCCGATGGTGAAGGAGAGAATGGGGAGAAGCAATGGATTAAATAATTGATATAAAGTCTCGTCGCCGATGAGGCAATAACGAGTATCGGAGCGTGGATTAATGGAGTTTGAAAGTTGTAAAACACAGCTTGCCGAGTGTCCGAGACAAATTTCGTTAATGCAACTCGCGCCTCCCGATGTTGTATTGCGAACGACTTTAATCTTTTGCGAATCCTCGCTTATCCTTTCCCGCTCGGTTTATCCCCTCTGCAGGCAGACCACGTATGCGTATAATATATCGTGGGTCATTATTATTGCTATTATTATTTTCCGCGATTATTTTTTTTACTTCAATTTTTTTTTTTTTTCGCTCATCACGGCTGCCACGAAATTTTCCAACTGGAATGCCCTGACGTTTCCCGGTTTTCCAGAGCAAAAGTTTAAGCTTTCCCCTCCATCGATCAGGGTAGGAAAGAACAATTAAAAATAACGTAAAACACAATATATAATGATTATTAATATATTAAACTCGGTTCACAATATTAAAAATTCCACAATATGCTCTATGTAGTCGACAAGTTCGCTGAAACGAAAAATGTTGATGTCGTGCAGCTCGGAATTAAACGAAAAAAACAACAGATCCAAAAAACTTCCAGGGTTCAAACAAAATTCCATGACTTCGTTGACTTTTCCACCTCCCAACAAACCCCCTGACTTTTTCCCGGTTTTCCAGATCCATCGCAACTATGCTTATAATACTTTGTATTTAACGTTTCGTGCTTATGCTCGGTTTTCAAGAATTCTTCGCTGCACTGAGAAACGGAAACGGTTGGATTAACCAAGGCGCGCAGTGCAAACGCCTCACACACGTTCAAAGGTGTTCTTTGGTTGGTGCAACAAAGATGTCCGGTCGAATCGACTGAAGCGAAAAATCGTTTAACAAAGCAATGCTTTATTTGTACCAAACAAATAACAGCTTTGAACGCATCTCACCGCGACTTTTGGTTAACCCAACCATATTTTTTTTTCTCAGTGCGCGCTCCGTTTCGCTTGCTTTGTCGAAGGTTCAGTTTAGATTATGTTCGTCAGTTCAGATTTGTGAGCGCGGTGCTCTCAGGAGGTTTTGCCCCGGAGCACGCAACAAACCATCCTTTCTCCCGTTCTCCCTGCAGTCCGAGTGATCGAGCGATTAAAGGTCGCCACCTACGCAAGATTCTCGTCCCACGTACCCCATGCGAGCGATTAACGTGTCGATCCTTCGACGTCCGCGGCGCAATCGTCATTCGTCCGTTCGGCATCCATGCAAGAAGAGCCCGCGCTCCTATGGTTTTTTTTTTCTCATTTCTCTTATTATTGTTTATTCGTTCCACGGCTATTCTCGGTCCATCGCGCTCGCGGGCCTCTCGAATACGGGGGAGAAAGAAGCGGAGTCGCCATTGGAGAACAGCCGGGGATCCACGCACGGAGCCGGACGACCGGAGAACGGCCGGCGGCAGCGTGATTCGCTCGAGGATTCGAATTATACGGGCACAAACGCGGGACCGCTCGGACGAGTCGCTCCGGAGAGAAAGAGAGAAAGAAAGGAGGTCCGCCGAGAGTCCGCGGGCGGTCGTCGGGCCAATGCTCCCAACTTTTACGGAGCTTTCACACCGAATTTTTCCATCGAACGAATCCAATCGAGAATTCAACCGAAAACAAGGCCTTCCACGTTCGGCAACGATTTATCGTCCCCTAAAGTTTCCGTTAATTTTACCGTTTTCATCTTTTTCCATCAAGATCAAAAACAATATACGATAAAATCAGAACAGCCCAGCGAAGGCTTGCGACAAACGAGGAGAAAAAAAAAATGCTCAATTCTACAAAGTTTGTTTTACCGTCCGAGAGAAGTTAACTTCGAAGCTTACGCCCGTCGCGAATATTAAGCAACAGTAACTGACGGGAGGAAACAATAACTCGATTCCATCTTGTTACGTGCATCATTAGTATGAAATAAGAAGAAAAAAAATCGTCGGAACGTAGCTTAATAACTGGTCTTCTCGCGTTCGTCTGGCTCGAAGACGCTCGCCGTTTCCCGTTTCATTTGACTGGCCTCTCTCGAGCGATGCACCATTGCCATTGCTCCCCGGTACGTATACATTCGCGAAGTAATACGCGCAACCTTAATTGGTTTTATAAAGCTCACGGAGAGCACCGGCTCTCCTCGGCAAAGAGCGCGGGCGCTCCGCCGGCATTCGAGAGATCCCGAGTCGCGGCTAGACGATGAGTGATTGGCGCCTCGTTTAAAGATACCCGGAAGTTGCACGGTGCCTCGGTATTCTCGCAATAGCGCGCGGCCAGAGAGCGTACGGGCGGAGCACCGAGAGCTCGCCCGGCAACGAGAAACAGGAGAACGAGAGGAGAGCACGCCGGATGCATTCCACGCAGCGACGAGCGGTAGGCGCTTCTCCTCTCCGCTCGTACACACACCGACCCGATTCTACTCCGTGTCCCTCGCCTTGCGCGTCCCCCTCTCGTCCCCGATTAATTCGCACGTGCTTTTTCTCTCGACCTTTCTCTCTCTCGACCATTCCTGCGTCTCGTTCTTATGGTTTTTTTTTTTTCTTTGGTTCTTTTCCCTCCGACAGATGCGCTCGTTACTCAAACGATACCGTTTCCTATCTCGCGCACTCGAGTGCCGACTCTTTTTTTTTTTTTTTTGTCGGACTGGCGGAAGACGCGTTGTGTCACGGTGCGTCCGCAATCAAAGCTTGTATCGTAAATCTATTATCGGTATATTTAGTCGAGGCTTCGATGCCCAATCACGCTTCCGCAGTTTGGTTCATCGGTTATTAATCAAAAATATATTGATTTATTTTTTAATGGAAAGAGAATAAAATTAAAGATTTGGGAACATTTAACGAGTGGAAGTCGCATCGCGAATAACATTTTTCGAACATGATTCAATCGTGTTTCTTCATCGAGGTGCACATAAAAATTGAAAGTGGGAATTTAAAAAATAAATTACCCTGAAGACAATTGCATGAGAACAAATTTCATCAAGTTATAACGGCCGTCTGTTTGCATCGCACAAACTTCGATCGGAGAAGTTCACTTCCTCTAAGTGAAGTGAAGTGAAGTTCACTTCACTTGGAGAATAAAATTCTACAAGTGAGCAACGTTGTTTTTCTTCCTGAAGCAGCGCATTGACACAGACTTGCCAAAGATGAAAATTCATGCCGTACAGATATCGTCAAGGTCATACAAATTATTGACGGAAAAATGCTAATTTTTTTTGGTTTGTTTCATCAGAAAAAAGAGGCTTTCGGTTCGAAGCGTTAAATAAAAATGAATTATTATTGAGATAAAATTTTATTCTCGCTGGCTGATAAAAACCCTACTAAATTTCATCAAGTTATAAACGGCTGTGTTTTTCATCGCACAAGTTTCGCTCAGTGAAGTTCACTTGGACAATAAAATTGAGACAAAATTTCATTTCCGTCTGACAAAGACTCCAACTTTTTAGAATCTTCTCTTCGACCTCGAGTGAATAGAAAAAAGTGTGTGTCGAAATATGCATCAACGATTACGAACGCTCGCTTTGCACGCGAAGATTATAGACGTATCTATTTCTTTCGCCGGCGATATAAACGAGTTACTACCGCGTTTGTTCGTGAATTACCGGTGTACCTGATCGTACCGGGGATGGTCGTACTTTCCCGTCGAGCGAACAGGGCTAGATCGTCCGAACAGCTGAGCGCGTCAGCGATTCTCGGTAATTGCTCCTCTAAAATATTCGTTCGCGGTTACGTAAAGCCCGAGCGGTGATGCGAGGCGAGCGAGCGCATGGGCAGGACCGATCACGAATTTTCGAGGCGATTACGCGGGTCGGCCCCGAGCGGGCCGCTGTTGTGCCGAGAGCTCGGACACGATGAATGTGGGAAGCGAGAAACGCGAGAGCGAGAGGGAAGGGCTTCCCTTCGCCCGAGGGATTAACGGATAATTAACGATTGCCCGCCGACCGGGAGAAGGGAATTTGATTTCTTTTTCATCCGAGCCTTCCAGCTCTAACACAGTTTTCATCTGTCCAATTAATATCTCCCTGCGCTATATCTTTCGATGCGTAAAAAGTGGAGAACGACTCACAGCCTAAACAGCAAAGAAAATTTTTAAAAAATAAAAAAATATTCACATCGTAACGTTCACGGCGTAGATCTTAAAAGATTTTTGCACTTTGCACTTTGCACTTTGCACAACAAGACACATATAAAGAGAGATGCAACTTACAGGAATGAATTTATGCAGGAAATATGATTTCTTTTTTTATCCGAATCCTTCCCACTCTAACGGAATTTTCATGTGTCCAATTAATATCTGCCGCGGTATATTTTTCGCTGCGCAAAAACTGGAGAACGACTCACAGCCTAAACAGCAAAGAAAACTAAAAAAATAAAAACATTTCCACATCGTAGCGTTCGTGCCGTAGATCTTAAAAGATTTGCACTTTGCACTTTGCACAACAAGACACATGTAAAGAGAGATGCAACTTTGAGGAATGAATTTATGCAAGAAATATGATTTCTTTTTTTATCCGAATCCTTCCCGCTCTAACGGAATTTTCATGTGTCCAATTAATATCTGCCTGCGGTATATTTTTCGCTGCGCAAAAACTGGAGAACGACTCACAGCCCAAACAGCAAAGAAAATTTAAAAAATAAAAACATTTTCACATCGTAGCGTTCGTGCCGTAGATCTTAAAGGATTTGCACTTTGCACTTTGCACAACAAGACACATATAAAGAGAGATGCAACTTTGAGGAATGAATTTATGCAAGAAATATGATTTCTTTTTTTATCCGAATCCTTCCCGCTCTAACGGAATTTTCATGTGTCCAATTAATATCTGCCTGCGGTATATTTTTCGCTGCGCAAAAACTGGAGAACGACTCACAGCCCAAACAGCAAAAAAAAAAAAAAACATTTCCACATCGTAGCGTTCGTGCCGTAGATCTTAAAGGATTTGCACTTTGCACTTTACACGACAAGACACATATAAAGAGAGATGTAACTTTGAGGAATGAATTTATGCAGGAAATATGATTTATTTTTTTATCCGAATCCTTCCCGCTCTAACGGAATTTTCATGTGTCCAATTAATATCTGCCTGCGGTATATTTTTCGCTGCGCAAAAACTGGAGAACGACTCACAGCCTAAACAGTAAAGAAAGGAAAATAGAATAAAAACATTCTCACATCGTAGATCTTACAAGATTTTTACACTTTCCACAAAAAGAAACATATAAAGAGAGATTAAACTTTAAGGAATTAATTCATGCAGGAAATATGATTACTTTTTTCATCCGAGCTCTCCCCGCTCTGATGGAATTTTCATCTGTCTAATTTATATCTCCCTACGGTATATCCTTTGCTACGGAAAAAGCCGAAAACGACTCGTAGCCTGAAGAGTAAAGATAAAAGGAGGGGGATGAAAAAAAAATGCGCACATCGTAACGTTCGTACATCATGCATCGTAATTCTCATCTGTCTAATTAATATCTTCCTACGTTATATCGTTCAGTTCGTAAAAAATCGGTAACGACTCACAGTTTAAACAGTCAAGGGGAAAAAAAAACAATTATCTCATCCCAACGTTCGTGCGAGATTTTAGCACTTGGCACAATAAAAAAAAACATACAAAAAAGGGAGGTAACTTCGAAGAATGGATTCGTGCAGGAAGTTTGATTTCGTTTGTATCCGAACCTCCCCGCTCTAAAACAGTTTTCAGCGGTTTAATTAATATCACTCTACGATATATCTTTCGATGTGTAAAAATTGAGGACGACTCACAGTTCAAACAGTAAAGAAAGGAAAGAAAATTCATATCGTAACATTTGCGCCGCAGATTCTACGAGATTTTTGTACTTTGCACAATAAGAAACATGTAAATAGGGAGAAATCTTTCGTTGCGTATAAACTCGAGAACAATTCGGAACCTAACCAGCAAAGAAAGAACAACAAAAAATGCTCTTATCTCAACGTTCGTGTGTTTTCACTTTACACAAAAAATAAACAAATAAAAAGTTCTTCGAGGAATGAATTCGTTCAGGAAATATGATTTCTTTTTTCATCCGAGCCCTCCCCGCTCCAACACAGTTTTCATTCGTCCAATTAACATCTCTCTACGATACAATCTCTCGGATGCGTAAAAACTCGGGAATGATTCACCGTCTGAACGGCAAAGAAGGAAAATATAAAATAAATGAAGAAAAAAAAGATTCACATATCGTTCATGCCGCAGATCTTACGAAGATTATTATTCTTTATAAAAAAAAAAAGAGCAGCGTACACAACTTGGAGAAACGGATTTGTCAATGGACGGATAGAGCTGTCGAGAGATACAAAATTATCTCCGTAAATAAGACTCCCGAGTTAGCGAGGGCCACGCGTTTAATCGTTCGGCCGTTACGTCATCGTCCGCACGGTCCGAGACGCGTAGTCTCGAGTGACACACAGAGATACGTATGAGAAAGCAAGGATAGTGGAGCCTAAATATAACAAAAATTTAAAAAAAAAAAAAAAAAAAAACAGAAGAAAAAACTGCGAGAGCAGACGCGTGAGAGTGGAGGACTGCGCGGTTCGTAAGCAGCCTCGTGGCTCTTGGTTTCGTATACAAAAAAAAGTAGAAACATTGTTGCCAAGCACCGTGGAGACGCTGGACGTTAATGTGAGATTATCAAACGGCGAGAAAGGCGTTAGGCGAATGTGTGCGCGCACGAGGAACGGAGGGAACAAAAAAAAATGTCCATGGCAAACGTGGAGCTCTTATCGGGGCTTGGGCATCGCACTCGGTGTGCCGACTGTCCGGACGTTCGGCACTGCGTGACATTAACAAAGAGTTCAACGGATTTAGAGCGTTCCGTTGTTCCGTGGAGTTTTTGTTATTTAATTTTTTTTTTACTTTTATCTTTTTTATATAGCGATTTTTTACCCAGCAAGTGACAAGGAGCGATAAAACACGCCGGTAGATTATGTGCGGCGGGGGGGTAACGAGGCCGGTACGAGTGCACGGAAAAATTCGTTGTACCACGCGCTGGACGCGGGGAGCTTCGCTGGCACGTTTATTATCAGAGAGAGCTCGTTCGCGGCAGGTGGTAGATAATAAAAATCGCGCCAGGAGCTGCTCGGTAGAGACGGTATGCGAGAAATGACGATTCAATTAAACTCGACACCTCATTTTTCTCATTCTCGTCTAGGTTATTTCACGGTGAAAATCACACTGACGCAGCGACGCGCGTGCGAGTGCGCGGCCGGCACGTAGCTGTGTACCCGCGTGACCTCGAACGGAGGAGCGCGAATGCGGAATAGTTATTTAATTATTTTCCCTTCTTTTTTGTTTATTTTCTTTTATATTACTTTAAACCACCGGAGATGCTCGGATCCGGCGATAATTCGGAAATAACGACACACTCGAGTGCGGTGTAGCAAAAAAACGTCGATGACATAATATACGCGGAGTAACACAGTCACTGAAAAAAATAAATAAATGAAGCCGAACATTTCGTCCCGACGAATAGGCCCTACCACACATGCGTCATACGTCGTAAATTTTCGTTACGTTTTATTTCTATCACTTCTGGTCAAACTATTTGTAAATATTTTTTTGAATACTCGATCTCACATACGTTTTATATCCTCTCGATGACTGCACAGCGAACGCCGATCCCTTTGATTGCTACGACAAAAAAATTCGGCTGATTTCTTTTTTTGTTTTTCCCCTCGCCGTGCGAGACTGGAGTTCCGTGATCCGTTGCGAGTCGCTCGTTTCTTCCGTGTGTTTATTTCCTATTAGAAATATATATATATGTGTATCCGATCCACTTGAATCCTCGGTTAACACGACCAAGTTTCTCGTTTATTAAAACAAACACGACGTTGCAAACTGTTGATAACTTTTCTTTTTTTTTTTTCTTTTCGAAGATTACAGCGACGTACGCGAAAAACTATTAACGATCACGGGTTTTTTGTAACAATGTTTTTTGTTTTTTTGTTTTCTTGTCTTCTTTTCTTTTGATGTTTTAGTTAACGTGTAGCTTCCGTTATCGTATAACCGGCTGCTTGACACCACTGGACAAGAATGCGCGACGATGTCTCGTCGACGACGGGGCGCGTACGACGTTTGAACGTGAAACCGCGGCGTTGGCGGAGGCGGCGGCGTTGGTGGCAACGGCGTCGAACGACGAAGCTACGAGGCGAACGCAGACGAGCGGCGACCGACAGGCGAAAGGAGGGGGGACGAGGTGGTGGTGATGTCGGTGTCGTGGTTTCTGGAGGGGATGGGGGAAGTACGGGGGACACCGGCGAATTGATGCAGCTTTGCGGCGGTAAGCCCTCTCTCGCGCGATGCGTTTAACGTGGTAAAGGGTGAAAAGGTAAAGAGGCGAGCTATGCTGGTTAGGCGACGGAATTGCGACTGGCTCGAGGTCTGGGCTGGAGCGAGTGCCTGGCGCGACAGCGACTGCTCGAGCGACGCCAGCGCCATCATCGGCACTGCCGTGCCCCTCACGCGCCGTTCCCGCTGCTACGGCGTTTCGGCGAGGAACGATGGGGCTATCGCTGTCGCGCCGAGCGAGAGGGCGACCAGTGGAAGGGGATTTCCCTCGACTGTGTGCGTGTGTTTTTACTGTACAAGCGGTATTATGCTTCTCCGCCTCGCCACTTCCGTGGTTGTACTCCACATAGTTACAGGGATAGGTTAATACGTACACGAGAATTGTGCCCGAGTGTGTTCGCCGTCGGTCTCCCCACTCCGGCGAAATTTACAAGTTTCCCCTCGCCATTCGACATCCTTCTCGTCCCGTCGTGCTCGTGCTGTGCCGCTGGCACTGGCTGATGCAGGCAGGCGCGCCGCCGTGGCTCACAGAGCCGCCAAACCGGCGCAAGCACGGCCAAGCAGCGCGCTGCTGACCGCCGTCGCCTCTCGCGTCCTGGGACGCCCCTCCGCGGCTCGATAAGCCTTCTCTCGCGCATGCGTCTCGCTCCCCCGCTCGCCCCCCCGCTCGCTCTCGCTCCTCGCCGCCTACCCTTCGAGCCGCCTCTCCTCCGCTGCCGTTAACGCCGCGCGGCGTCGCCACTACGTCGCCAGCCGGTAGCCTACGGACGTGGTATAATACTCTCTACTGTCGTACGACCACGGGATGCTTCCATGCCTCGGCTCTCGGCGCGGAGCCTAGCCGGAGGAGAACCGGCAACACGGTTCGAGCCTTCGGACCCACATAGCCCGCCCGACTCTATCATCCGTCGTGTTCGCTCTTGCTCCCTCGCTCGCACTCGTGGGTGGGCGGACGCGCGGCTGTGTGCGAGGAAGCACGGGCTCGAGGGAATCTCTCTCTCACTCGGGCTCCCTGTGTATCGCATGCGTATAGCGCAACACACTGCCGGAGCGTATATACACCGACCGAGGCGGTAATCTCGTTTCTCGACGTGTCACAGAGGAATGAGACGAGGACACGGCGAAGGGAAAGAAGCGAGGAAAGGAACGGGACGGATTCTCGGTGCTACGATATTACGTACGCAGAAGCGACGAGAACGAAGTAAGTAAAGAAGAGTAGTGCGTGGGAGGAGAATCGAGACTTACCGCAGTCCCCGCGGCTGATACATTGGTCACGAGCTACAAACGAGCTTGCTCTTAGTGAACACGCGGGAAAACACTAACGGATGGTATATTAATTTTTTTTTTAGGTTGCAATCTTCATTTGAGGTTAAGTTCTTTTTTTTTTTCTTCTTTTTTTTCCCGAATCGTTGGCTTCCTCGTCGAAACTATCGGTCTCTAGCTCAGGGAAACCAACGTCCTTGGGAAATAATCTGCGGCGGGCTGGCGTATAGGTACGACGTATTGTACACTCGAGCAAATGCGATACGCTCACGACGATGAGGTAATGCGCCGCTGCCGATGTTGCCAAGAAACATAGGCACGCACACACGGACGCCATGACCGGCGCGACAATAATCTCTTGCACCATAGTTATTACGTACACATCGCTCGGGCGACCTTAAACTTCGTTGCGGCGGACTAACGAGATTTCCCAAGGAAATCAGCAATCACAACCCTTCCCCCCCCCCCCCCCCCCCCCTCCTTCTCTCAAACGAGCTCCACGGAATGTCGCACATTCCGCGAAGAAATATTTTTATTTATTTTTATCTTTGTCATTTTTTTTTATCCGTTGTAATTAGTAATATGTCGTTCCGTACAAAGACGAGCCTGTCAATGAGTCACGCAGCGAAAAAAAAAACATCGCTCGCCGTGCGAATATTACAGCCGTGTGGGAAGTAGTGCATCGTAAAAAGTAAAATTGCGGAATAGTAATCGCGCATCAGCGGCGTGGTCACCGCCGCTCGCGACTCGATGACGGTTCGCGATCCGACTCGACCGCGCCTTCGAACTGCCGTGCAGTTGTATCCGCGCTCTTTACCTCGGAACAGACGAATGTATTTTCTCGTTTATTGAAAAAACATGTATTTTAAAAATTAAAAATGAACGCGAGCCGTGACTCGAGACTTAATACACTCTTTGAGGAAACTAACATATATATATACATATATATACAAAGTTCGCGATTGTCACACGAGAGGCTGACAAAGCTTTCTGATCGAGACAAGCGGGCCTTGTTCTATACAAAGACGAGCTCACGTGACTCGGGAGGGGTTCGTCGTCATCGATCGGGCGATCAATGAGCATTCTGGATCTGAGACCTCGACTCGTGCAGTCGTATCTTCGTACAGCAAAAATGATAAAACATAAATTTGACATTTCGCAACTTCCGTCAATGCATGTATTCCACGAGAATATTTTTAACGAAAATTAAGAAAATTTCCAGTAACCGGATTTTTAATTGAAGAAAACGGTAAAATCGCCGAAACAAGAATTTTAAAAATCGCGTGGAACAAAATTGCAAAGTTTGGACCAACAATTTTTTCGTAAAATGCGCAAACATTTTTTTACCGTGGGTATTCTTTGCCGGTAACTTCGGTCAATGCATATATTTCACAAGAATGTTTTCAACGAAATTTAAAAAGAATGTCAACAATAACCGTATATTTAACTGAAGAAAATGGCAAAATGAACAAAACAAAAAATGTTTAAATCGCGTGGAACAAAATTCCAAAGTTTGGACAAAAAATTCATTCGTTAAATGCGCAAACATTTTGTTTTCTTTTTACCGTGCATATACTTTGCCTATAACCTCGCATTTTTCGTGCATATATACATAATCCACGTATGTGCATATTTGTGTGGAGTACACGAGTGCGAGCGGGGCTTTACAAGAAAACTTTTCGCAGCAACGTCGGAAACGGATACTCGCTCTCTCGCGATTTCGCGGCCGTTGAAAGCTCCCCGTAGCCGGTGTTGTAGCCTAGCAAACCCGGCACGATAAGCCGGCGTACAGCGACTTTGGGTGCATGCATGCATTTCTCTATACACGAGGAGAGAGCACGCCGTTTTTCCACGAGCAACGCACCGCGAGAGACCCAGCCTACCTGTCGATATATTCGACTACGAATTTTTCATGCTTTGTGAATCTCCCTCTTCCTCCGTGCCCTCCCGCGATTCTCAGACTTCTCTCGGAGAGTCTCGGGAGAGATCCGAGCGTTCAATGCTTTTGGCACGGATAGACAGACAGACTCCTAGCGAGATAACCAAAGTATCCCTACGTGGCCTTATTACTTTGAGAGTCGAGAGAATCTTTAAAAGCATTTTCAGCGGTGGAAATATAGAACAGAAATTCTTCATATTCAACGTGGTATATATATATGTTCGACGAACTCCCGACGGTAGCTTCACTTTTATTGTTGCGGAAGCGTTCATAATAGTTATGAGCCATTTATGTCCGTCTTCGTGTATATCGTTTTTTTTTCCTTTTTTTCCCCTTCACTCTCATATTTGCCGTCGATCTTTAAAAACATTTTCAGCGATATATATATATGGAACACAAGTTTTTAATATTCAACGTGGAATATATATGTTCGAAGAACTCCCGACGGTAACTTTACCTTTATTGTTGCGGAAGCGTTCATACTAATTATGAGCCTTTTATGTCAGTCTTCGTGTATATCGTTTTTTTTTTCTTCGTTTTTTTCTCCGCTTGACTTTCATGTTTGTCGATAATCGTCCGGATGTCCGGTGAAAATCAATAGTTTCAACTAGAATTTATAGTAAATAATCAAGTACGGCGGCCTCGTCGTCGGAGCGTCGAACGAGCCTATTCCGCTATTGCCGCTGCTGCTGCTGCTGCTGCGAGTAATGGACTCCTAACGAGAGAAGCCACGGGCTTACAAATGTGGTACACGATTTCACTCGCTTCCCTCCAGTATCTTGTGTCTCTCGAAGCAAGCAAAGCATCTCGTACACTCGCTTATTCCTCTGCGAAATTTGCAATGTAATGTAGACGATGGAATAACGGTTTCTACATTTAACAAACATTTATTGGCCATTATGTTTTCTTGTTAATTTTACGATTAAAAAACTAATATTACCATTTTTGTTTTTAGTAAAAAAATACAATTCCTCGTTGACACGAAATTGTCATATTAACAAGAAAGAAAAATTGTGGGCCATTGTGGACACGCAAAGTTTTCAAAATGTACGAAATGTTTACTTTTTTATTGGAATCTACACCGGAGTTGACGATCTCTTCGTTTCGTTGAAATTCGTGACGCAACGGTAAGCGGCGCAGGCGGATCTATAGATCACGGAACGTTCGTTCGAGCGGAAATAGAAACAGATTTAAAAAAACGGTCCTTACATTTGACAAACATTTCTTGACCATAATGTTTTGCCGTTAGTCTTACGAAAAAAAATAATAATTTTGCACATTATTTTAGGAAAAAAATCCTATTCACCATTGAATATAAAATTATAAAATTATTAAGGAAAATAAATTGTGGACATTGTTGGCAAGCAAAGTTTAAAAAATGTATGATCCTTTTATTTTCTTTTTAAACTGTGAACTACACCAGAGCTGACGATCCTTGGATCCGATAAAATTGGTGGCGCTACGGTAAGCGGCACAGGTGATCTATAGATCGCGGAACATTCGATCGAGCGAGAAATAGATGCAGATAAAAAAAAAATTAATGACTACTTCGGAATCATAAGAAACATTAAGTTTTCTCGATGTGTCAGTGAGAAAATGATAGCTCGTCATGAAATAAGGCAGACTCTTGCTACACTGTGAGGCAGTAACCCTCGACGCCTCGCCGGTTCGCATTAATAACAATGATTATCTGTCACATCCAATTTCTCAGCTCGAAAGCGCGGGCGAGCGGTTTCCGCGTCGCGTTCCGTGTCGTGTCGTTGGAATGAAAAGCAACGACAAAATACGTTGTGGTGAAGCGGAGTAATGAATACCCTGGCTTCCCCGACAGTTTATTTTACCGCCGGTGTGCCGGGTACAAAGTATAAAACAGACGATGAGTATCGAATAGCTTGGATCCAGCAAGATTTGAGAAATCCTGCGATCCACGCGGAGATCGCAAAACAAACAGTATGAAATTTATTTTACACAAGTTGACTTTCTAATGATACAGTTTATAGACGGTACAGGCAAGATCTGACACCTAACCTTTTAAGTCAGAAACGTCTCTCACTTAAAAAAAATAAAAAATCCTTTTAATAATGTTTGCGTCTAAACAAATAAAATCCGTGATGAAATTATGCTCGTAAAACATTCCATAAAATGCTATTACCATCCGCAAAATTTTTCCAGACAAAAAAAGAAAAATTAAAATATATACATTTCTTAAAACAGCTGTTTCATCAACGCGCCAAGTAGGATCCATCTGACATCAAAGGCTTGAATAATCGATCGGCGTTGTCGAGCCGAGTCTCTACTGATCTTCTAAGTATTCGCCGATAGTTAATTGTATGATGAAGAAATTGGAGAAAGTCGAAAAGTAGCTGCCCGCTCCGAACTCATTACTAACAAGCTGCTTCGAGGTGAAAAACTTAGTGAAAAAAACTCCCGTATTCGTACAAACGTAGAAACAGGACTTCCATAACCGGGGGGGGGGGGGGGGGGGGGGGGGGGGGGGGGGGGGGGGGGGGGGGGGGGGGGGGGGGGGGGGGGGGTTACGCGAGAACGTTTTACAGACAAACATTCGAAGCGAGAGACGGAGGGGAAATCAAGATCGAGCTAAGCAACCCCTCGTCAGAGAAAGGGAGATGCTGGACCGAGCGCGCTATCTACATCTATTTTGGGCCGCGGTCAGCTGTAGTTGGACGCGGCATTAGCATAATGAAGACGACTGTATCTCGTTCTCTTTCCCACCCCTCGTACGTCCCTCTGCCCGTTCGTCCTGGCGAACGTTCCTTCTTTCTCTTCTGCAGCTCGGGCTGCTCCGGCTGCTGCAGAGCGGAGTGGTTCGGCAGCTACGTCGGCGCAGCTCCCGCTCGTTCTGCAGAGGCTGCTGAAGAAGAGGGACCGCGCGGGGGGGGGGGGGGAAGGAAGACGAAGGGGAGAACCGCGCATTTCGGGAGGGGGGATTTGAGAAACCTGCTAGCCAAGACGTTTCCCTTCGTGCTGTTGGTACATCGGGGCGCGCATCACACAACAGTACAATAAGATAACAAGGTTGCTGCGGCGCACGTGTATAGAGAGTGAACAGGGAGCTCTGACTTTGCGGATAACTCGTCGGGTACGTACTGTTCGGGAGGAGTTGTATGGGTGGACGTACGTGTGTTTGTGTGAGAAACCAGGAGACACGATATTTCCGCGAGCTCCGTAAGTGCAAGTCGAGCGCCTCGGGTCTCTCTCACTCCCTCGCTCTTCGTGCTCGCCCAAACTTCGAGAGCTCTTGAGGTTTCACCCTCGGCGCGCTTAATCTCGAGCGATAAAATTTGACGCCTTGCAACAACGCGGCGCTGAATGTGGGAGACCAGGAAGGAGACGAATCCGAGGTTTGCTCAACGGTGCGCCGGGAGGTCCGAGGGCGACATCGCGTGTCGAGACGCTTCGACGCCGAGTCAAGTTTGCCTGATGTCCCTCCCCTTCCACCCCTCATTCGATCCTTAATTGCCACGCGATATGTCGCCTCATGAGCTTCGCCGCTGTGGGATTGACAATTATATATATATATGTCGACGTAAAGGTCCCTGACTAACCATTTTTTTAATGGTTCGAGGGACCGAGCAGGCGAGACTGTTGGGTCAGATCCGAGTTACGGGTACGCAATTTTTTATGTTATCTTATCATCATAAAAATTTTAAAAATTATTTACCGTGACGTTTGTACTATATAAAATAATGAACGAAATTTTTTGGGGACGCCACTTCGCCATGGAAAGTCACTAGCGTCGTTTTTTTTAATACAAAAAGTCGTGACATCCATTTTAATTTATTTCGTGGCCTCTTTCGAGCATCGTGGAGTACGATAAATGGAACGAAAGTTACGCTCTTCACTCCTCCAGTATTCCCGATGATAATCACAATGCCAAAATGAAAGACTTGCTGACAGACTTTGCAGTTTTTATTTGTGAAACGAAATAATACTTTGTACTGCTATTATACCGATTACTATAAAAATAACGAACGAAATTTTTGGGGGCGCCATTTCGGCATGGAAAAGGACTAGCATGGTATTTAAATGACTCTGAAGATATCTGCATGTGCCCAAATTTCATCAAGTTATAACGGCAGTATTTTGCATCGCACAAACTTTGCTCGAGGAAGTTCACTTGGAGATCAAACTTCTATAAGTGAACAATTGGTTATTCTTCCTAAAGCCGTGCACTGATTGAGACTTGCCAAAGATGAAATTTGATGTCATGCAGATATCTTCAGGGTCATGGATTTAATACAAAAATTCGTGACATCTTTTTCAATTTTTTTGTAGCCTTGTTTCAGCAGTGTCGACCACGATAAATGGAACAAAAGTAACGTTCTTCACTCTTTCAGTATTCCCGATGATAATTACGGTGAATAAAAAAAATAATTGCCGATTGACTTTGCAGGGTTTATTCGTGAAACAAAATAATACTTCGCACTGCTACTACCGTACCGATTGTCGATCCTCCGGGAATGTATCGTCTTGATTGCTCATCAAAGTCACCGTTTGTGACTGATCGCGAATTCGCATAATCGTTTAATCGAATCGCAATAGTGACATTTTCTTGCAAGAAACCAACAGTCCCGCATTGCCGTCGGGACATCTCTCTCGAGGATTTCTGCATGCAGAAGTGGCGAGCGTGAACGGCTTTCACTTTCACCGTTTCCTCCGTCGCGGTTCCGCGCACGCGTCTCCGTCTGTATAGCGACACTTGTATCTCGATATTCTATTTTCCACACGAAGCCATGGTGCAAAGGAACGACGGAAAGGAGAACGTGAAACGCTCTTCGGGGCTCTTGCGAGCCAGTAAAAACGCGAGTAAAAACGCGCCATTCGAAACGAACTATCGTCATCGCTATCGTATAGCCCCTCGTCTCGGTTGTCGATGGATCGAAGAGCGAGAAGAGATCTCGAATAACGAAGCGGCAGAGCGGGAAAGAAGGCCGACAAACGCTGGATACGCATCTCGTTTTATTTTATACTTTCACTTATTTCTCTCCCCGTACCGTGTACAAGTGTGAACCGCGATAAGGCTTTATCTTCGTGCATTTTTATTCTCCCTCCATCCCGCTTTTTATAGTTTACACAATATTCGTTATCTTTTATCTGGTACAATACGTACGGAGGGACATATTTAAAAAAAAAATCTCAGAGTGCGTACAATGCTTTAGGTACTTTCAATCCCGCCTCAAATTGAAAGAAACTGCGTAAAAAAATGTGTGTGGGCAAACGCTCGCTCGAAGCATGGCTTGCAATACTGCTCGTGAGTGTCGCAAAGGAATGGCTAAGGATCTATACATTAAAAGTGGTAAATATGGTCCATTCCGATTAGCACGTAAATTAATTATATATGAACCGGTTCATCTTCACTACTTTCAGCCTATTCATATCTGTGGTCGTTCCGCTCGTAAGAACGGCCTCGTCACACTGTAAAAATAAATTGTAAATTTAATGTCCTGTGACTTGAAATTTGCTTACATTAATTACATTGATTGAATATCACTGTAAAAAAAAATGTATGAAATTTAATGACCGGACTGGACGTTTTTATGCAATAACTGGTATATTAAACTTACAATTGCTTTTTACAGTGATTAATGTGATTTTTTTTTTGTCAAATTATAATACCATATATTAAAAGTACAAATCGTTTGCCTGAAATTTACAAAAATTTTATTTAAAAATAAAAGTTTTACTGTAAAATTGCAACGCACATGTGTCTAAAATTTCAGAAACATTTTATGTAAAAAAAAGCTTCCAATATCGTTTATTCATTTTCAAACAAATTTCCGTACAGTGCAACATTGTAAAGAAAATGTACAATTACGATGAAAAATTGATGTACTTTTTCATTAATATTAACGTAAGTGATTAAAAATAAAGTATTTCCAATGTTTTCAATACACTGAACATAATTATATTAAAGAGGTATCTTAACTATAAGGTTAAATTTGTATGTCTCGTTTTTAAGAGGGGAACATGTACGGGGGGGGGGGGGGGGCGATGTAAAAACCCACGAGGCTATACACGAAATAAAGATACTACTACTACTACTACTACTACACTGAACATTAATTTTTCATCACAATTGTACATTAAATTTAATATACCAGTTTTTACCACAAAAATTTTCAGTCCGGTACATTAAATTTCATACGAATTTTTGTTACAGTCAACTCTTACCTTTCTGAATCGTCAATTTCTTTATAAAAAAAACCCTCTCAATGCATTGACGGAAATTGTTGACTTTGAACTTTGACCTGGAAACATTCTTCCCGATATAGCGGAATTTTCCATCTCTCGCCTCTTTCTCCCCAGTTCCAACTGGTTTAGTTTTTTTTTTTTTTTTACCCGGGTTTCCGCGATAGCTGGCTCGCGGCATCGTTCCTCTCGTCGTTGCCAGCGTGTTCCAGGTCTATAATGCGATCAGGGACGAAGGGAAGCGTGGAGAGAATAAATTTTTATCCGAAGCTCCCTGCCCGGCGAACACGGTGAAACAGCCGCGACAAGTAGAGACCGTCGATCGGAGAGCATCGACGATTTGCCGTCGTCGTCGGCCTTCCAGGCCATCCTAACAGCGTTACGTCGCAATTCGTCAGATCACTTTTTCTCTCAATTTCTTTGTCTATTTCCGTCATCCGCGTCGCCGTCCCCGCCGCTCCTTTCGTATACATAATAACGTAAATATAACACGTGCGCTAGACGCCGCGACACGTCGACGATCGATCGTAATTTGCCCGCTCACCCTCATTCTCTCTCTCTCCCTCCACGGTGACTCACTTGTGTGTTGTCCCCAACGTCGGAATATAATAACGTCGCAGAGCGCAACCTACACTCTATATTGCAGGGTAGAGGTCGGATATGTTCGTGCTATGTAACCGGGGTTACTCCGCAATGCTGTATATCAAGCAGTTTGTGCAGAGAGCAATATCCATCCATGCAGTCATACACGCCGTTCGCCACCGATGACTAATCCGACTACTCTCCGAATTGGCCAGCTTGAAATTATACCCCGTATTTACACAAATTTCTTAACTAGCATCGATCCGACTGACTCCGCAGCGGCTCGCAGTTTGCAGCCCGATGCCGATGAATCATCGTGGAAAATTGCTTTCGAGGAGTATACAGCTTACCTCGGCAAGGATTTTAAATTACATGTGAACCGAAGCGTGAAAGTTGAGAGTAGGATGCTTAGAACGATCGGGTACTGAGGAGAGTACCGGGAGAGAAATAGACCACGTCATCTCGTTCTCCTGCTCCGCCGGAACGGAATCGAGGATCTCCTGTCCGGAATGAACTTTCCCGTGAGAGCTTACCATCGTAAATCGAAAGGACGTTGTCGTTTACCGTTTGGCCGGTCACGTTTCTGCTTCTCCGCTCTATACCTCCCTCGCTCCCATGGTCCAGCCCGGAGGAGAGTCCGGCATTCCCCCTCGGCATCTCGGCATCTCTTTTTTTTTATCCCCGACTTTTCCCTCGTTTTTCCGCTTCCTCCCTTTCGCCCCCACCTCTTCGGCTCCTTTCCGGCGTACTTCTCCGTGACTCATCTCACCCACGGTATTTCACGAGAGAAGGGTGGAGGGGAAAATGCCAAAAAAAAAAATCGTGCATTTTCCCGAATAATCTCGAGGTCCACCGGGGCTTTTACGATCGGGCGAGGAACGAGAGGCATCCGCAAAGACGACCGGATATCTCCGTTGGACGTCCTCGGTGTCGTCCCCGAATTCTCCTAAGACTCTATAATGCAAAGGTATATGCCGCGACGCACTTCCTACCCCTCCCTGGAGGACCGAATGCCAAACGTAAACGGAAAAGATCAGTACACGCGGAAGATAGTCTCGACGGAGAGGGAAAGAGTTCTTTTTTTTTTTTTGAGACACGCGTGACCCTCGTTGGCCCTTCGATCCTGCCCGGTCTCTGACCTCGTCCGGTGGCCCTTCGCCATGCTCTTCCTGCTACTCGCTACATATCGATGGCCCCGCGCCAGAAGGGCACATGGGCATATATGCTATGCACCAACAGACATGGCCTTATGGCATTAAAGCTACGGTTGTATGCGCACATCGGAGTCCATTCTCCGATTCTCATTCGCTTCCGCTACTCCGGTCCGCTTCCATGTATCGCTCCTCTTTGTCCGTCACTGGTACCAGCGTGTTCTGACCCTCCGACGAAAAAAAAAAAAAAAAAAACGGAAAACCATGACCAGTCTCAACGTTGATTCTATGAGCCGGTTTCGCGGGAATCTCGGGTCGGTATGACTGGTAGGTATGCCGGTACAACAAAGTAGAGGTAGTAGAGGTAGTGCTCTCTGCCATTCGACCTTCGTCCCTGCACCGTGCACAACCAACCACTCTTTCTTTTTTCTTCATGCTCGTCTAGCTGGTCGATGCTAGACTATGCGAGCACGGTGGGTTGTATAGGTGCAGCCGTGTTTTAACCCCCTGCCTGCCCTGCGATATTGAGAGGCGATACCTGTTTCGAGCTAGCTCGCTCGTGCACAGGTCCCTCGAAATTAATTCTGAATTTTGTATACGAGCTCGCGGACGAGAGGGACTGGCTCTGCGCGCTGTTATCCCAATATTCTTCTGCAGGAAGCTGAGAATGAGCTCGGACCGAAGGTAACCGGGCAAGGCGCCGCTTTGGAATAATAGGTGTCCGGATGTGAAAGGATTATGCGATGAGAAACTTGGACGGCGATTCAGCTACTTCCGCGAATTGAGAGCGAGGAAGGAATTGGGAATTCCTCGAACATCCTGTGGGAATGGCGATTCAAGTATTACTCGTGCACCGACCCTTTCAGTGCACTCCTCCGTAACTGAATCCTGAAGTGCACATGCGATCGTCTCAGCACTTGAAAAAAAAAAAAAAAAAAAAAAAAAAAAAATGCTGAGACTTTTTTTTTGCAATGCCTCACCGCCAAATGTACAAATCTATTTTGCCGAGTATAAGACGTTAAATCAGTCTTGAATCAAAGCAAATATCCAAAGCATCTCAGTTACATGGTCTCGGGTACAGGAAACACGAGGCAGAAATCGGCAGCCAGTGGTAGTTTCATATATCGGCGCTTATCCAGGCTAGACGCCAGAAAGGTTAAGCGATTAGGTAATGGCTTGCTTCCAGAAAGGAGCTCCGCCGCTTGCGCCTCTGCTCATCCTCTATGTACTCCGAAACCACCCTCGCCTATCCGGTCTGGTAACGCCAGCAGGTTGCTTCCTCCTTGTAATTCGCCAACCTCGGCGCTCCAGCCGAATTTCTGTTCGTCATTAACAAGCGCTCAAAGTCGTTTCGGTAGTTTTTTGGTTTTTTTTTCGTTCCTCCAACAGATTGGTGACGAAATGCTTCGTAAAGTCAATGTTACCGAATCGTTCGGCGACGCTCCGAAAATATTCGGTGACACGACGCGTGACGTTTAGTCCACGTCGTCGATGCTGCAGCGAGCGGCAGTGCAAGCAAAATCGAAGCAGCACGAATCCGGACCACAGTGCGTACACCGGCACGGCATCAACGGCGAAGCGTTGCCGCCTCGGGCACGCATAATTGCCCGAGACTGCGAGACCGTCGAGCGTCACTCTCTATACCGGCGTTAAGAAGGATGTACGAGTTTAACTTGGCCTGTACGTGTTACATTAGCGGAGATGAACTCATCCCAGCTACGCTCGGTTTTGTGCTTCGTCGCCACGCATCGTACGAATTTGGTGTGGATAGGTTTCTCTTTATTGGCCAATTTTTTTTTCTCCGATATCTCAGTTACACCGCAAAGTTCCAAGACTGTACGGAATCGCATGGAGTGTGTGTGAGCAGACGGTGATTAAGGTGAGCGGCCCAGTTTCCGTTATCTTTAGAGCAGTGAACGCGGTTTTCCATTATTTATACACTGGCGAAAGCCAGTTTGTTGGTTCGAAAAAAACTGTTTTAATGTATGCATCGAATCTTTCTGAATACGATTCAGCCGTTATTGAAGTGAATTCAGTAGGTTCTACTTATTAAATTATCGTTTTAACGGTGCCCTCTCTACTGCCGGGGTATCCGTGACTCTTTAGACCTCATGCCGCAGTTTACGTGACCTGGCGTACCCAGTTTCCGTCACGTATGTCGCAGTTTTCGTCATTGTCGTGTACCCTGTTTCCGTCACTCGTGCCGCAGTATGCGGATCGCCGAGTACCAAGGTTCTATCTTTATCTCTGAGTTTACGACAGCATGGTACAAATATTATTTTTCAATAATTTGACGGGTGAAAATGATATGAAAACATTAACTTCAATTTATAATTCGACAGGGCATCGACCGTTTTTTAAGCGGCTCCGTTCGTTAACATTTCGGTGCACGTAAAATTGTTGTTCAAAATGGTGTGCCGCTGTTAAAATAAAATTTTACATAATAGATTTTATGTACTAGTCATACATTTGTGCAATTTATAAGTAATGGATCTCTCCCACATTGTTCATTGGGTGACGGGTTTCCTATCGTCCTTGTAATTGGGCTTAGCCAGTTATTAAATAAATTCAATAAATTATAACCGCGATGCAATAAGTGACGGAAAGTCCAGCATAACCTAATTTGGTTATGCACTTTTCATCGTGTCAAATTTAATAAAGCACATAATCAAAGAACGAAGATTATTATCGATCTAATTAATAATATTCCTTGTACTGACACCGTTGGTATAACTTTTATGTTTTTTATACTTGTAAATTAATGCATTCGGAGAAGTCGCGATGTGCTTCGACTGGAACGCCCTGATAGCAATTGGCTCGGAAGTACCGAAACGCCAGTTGCACCACACACTATTAATTGTAAACGGTAAAATCCGATCTTCAACATTTTTTTTGTATTAAACGAAAACTGTCTTTATTAGTAGTATAAATTGTGTGCATGGACGGTAACTGGGACAGTGACGGAAATCGTTTACCTTAACCCTTTGAGGTGCCAGTCGTGTCTGTCACATCGGTGAAACAGCCATCAACGAAAATGAATATCTTCTTCGACCTTGATCTAAAAAATGCCGCAAAAAATGTGACGAGTACGAACGCCTCCCGAATAAGGTTATGCGATCATCATTTCGTCATAAAATTATTTTATTTAGGCTGTCAATGTTGAAAGTGAGTTTTTTCAAAAGTTACCTTTTTCGAACATTTTTATTCACAGAAGTGTCATGCAGTTGAATAACCGTTTTTCAACAGTTATGAGCCTTTAGGATTTAGTCCTTGGAGCAATGAACCGCGCTTATTGCGGAATCGTAAATCTTCGAAGCTCGCCTCTCGATCGAGAGAAACGTGGCAGGGTATCGAAATTCACGGTAACGGAAAAGGACGAGACTGATAATTTGATAAATCAACCGGTCGGGATAACCTTTCGCTAATTTTGCAAAAGCTATGGATATATATATATATATATATATTTGCACACATTTACGGCGCGGGTATCACCGCAGTGACTATAGCGAAAAGCTACGTGGTATTATAGTTCGCCGCGTAGGTATAAGGGGAGACAGGGAGAGGGAGAGAGCGAGAGAGAGACTTTCGTGGAGTTTAATGTAACGGTTAAACTCGTGTCCCGAGGAGAGACAGGATAGTAATCTTGTGCGCGAGCAGTCGTGGAGACGCGAGCACGGTCTGAGTCACGAACATTTTACGTATATATACGCGGTCACGAAAGTAGAGTGTATAACGACGAAAGACGGGGTATAGAGAGAGACTCCGAGGCGCTTTCGCGACGCCGCCGTCGAGACGCCCCCGCTTATGGAGTAGGTAAGGAACATGCACGGTTCCCGATAGCGGGGAGATGAACGTACACAATGATGAGAATTCGACATTTTCCTCGATTTATCGAAAAGAAACACGAGGCAAGAGAATTTACTTTTTTTCCCCGGCATTTCTTCGTCCTCTTCTTCTTCTTCATTTATCGATAACTATACTCCATTCACTCCGTAGAATTTATCAGTGGTTCGCCTCTTTCCTGTTTCTCTCTCTTCTTTTCCTGATCCTCCCTCCTCCACCCTCCCGCCGTTCTTATTTCCTCTAACTACAGTATAGAATTTACTCTCGTAAACTCTCGGAGCTTACGATGCAACGAAACTTTTCAAGACACAGATAAATACTTAAAACTTTCCCTATACGCCTTCACGCTATCCATCCAGATAGTGCAAGGGTTTACAGATTCTTCACTGTTTTTTTTTTTTTTTTTTCTTTTTATCCCCACTTCTCTTTCAATCTTCGCTATACTGCGCGAACGAACCGCGTGAAGAAGGATTTGGTCTACGACAGATTCTTGGCAGATCTATTCATGTGCGTCCACCAAAAGCCCGTTTAACGGGACGGTTGCAGACATAGATCTCTTCAACAACTGTCGAGTCCTACACTGGTCTACTCCAGTCCGCGGTCTATGTAGACTTCGACCGATAGATTCGAGATCGCAGACTGCAGAGTCCAGTCTACACAGACGGATGTATGTGTGGACTATACGCTTAAGTGGACAAGTATCGGGCGAGATGACCTAGCGAATAACCCTACACAGTAAAATAGGTACCAACGTTTCGTGTCCACAAACATCCACAGTTCTTTTCTTGTTAATTTTACAAAAAAAAAAATCTTGTCCATTTTACAATAAATGTCTGTAAATTTTATGAATATTTCTTGTAAAATTAACAACAAAATAATTGTCGACGTTTGTGGAGAAAAAAAGGTTTGTTAAATGTAGAAATCCTTTTTACTGTATAGCGAGAATGCCAGAAGGGGCCAGTACTGGCACAAAGTCGGCCAGCGTTCTCCCAACGTCGGCCAGTACCAGTCCTGCCATTCATTCCCACTAAGGAAGAAGAGCGTTCGTTCGACTGGACGATAAACAGCGAAGTGAGGCAAACGGAAGTCGGAGCTACTTCCCGCTCGCCTACTAACAGCTCCAGGGAGTGCCGATGATTCGGACCAGTTGCACGTTCAGCTCGTCGCCGGGTGGCTACCGGACCATTGGGGGGTAATTATTGTTGCTGAGCTGAGGAAAAGGTCTCACGCTCACACACCCCTTTCGTTTCTCCGGTCACCCTCGTCGAAGCGATCCGAGCCTCGGGGCAGTTTCTCTCTTTCTTCGCGGTCTCCCTCTTCTCTTCCATCGGCTCCTCATCGTCCTTCCTCCATTCTCCCTCGTCCACTCGAGGCACCATCACCGGCTCACGCTCGGGTCCAGCTCCGGCCGAACGGCGAGACAGAGCAGAAAAGAGGGAGATCGTCGCAAGGACCGGTCACTTTTCTGCAGCTATCGTTCTTTCTCCCCGGCGGAGACTCGCTCTCCTCCTCTTCGTTTCCCTTTACTATCGTCGATGACCCTCGCGCCGCTGCACACTGGACCAGCCAGCATGTCGGGCAACGCCGCGCGGGCACTTTGGGATCCGCAGAGCCAGAGAGCCACCACTCTTCCTTCTCACCATTACCGCGACTTTCGGTCCAGGGGACTTTGTCCGCGACGGAGAGCGCGAGCTCCGCGTCACAGACTAACACAGATTCAAACACACACGCACGCATACGGATGCACTTGGAGCCAGTCGTCGGGGAAGCTGCTGCGCGACCCCTCAGAGCTATCGGCCAGCGGTGGCAACTATACAGCAAGAGCACATATAGATATGTTATACCCGGTGCACCGTGAACGATCCAATACCAGTCGACCGTACAGAGCTTTACTCAGTTCGGATGCAGTCACCGATAGTAGTATGAGGTACTATATAGTATGTTACTCTACGGTAGTGAATGGGGTCAATTGTGAAAGCGTCGAGGGGCACCACCACGACGACAATGTGGAGCCAGAATTGGCGATGGTATTTGTGCGGAGCTATCGCGACACTCACATCCGATCGATTTTTTTTTTTTTTTTTTTTTTGGGTGGGGGTGGCGGGTTTTCTCGGATTCCGGAGTGGTCAGAGAGTGCGAGATCTCATGAAAACCGGAAGCTTTTCTGATCGAGCGCTCTTTGCCGTGTACCCGACGACAATCCGGTGGGCAAACAAAACTCCGCGAAATTTTTATATGTGAAATCGACTGTTGACGATTGGAGAGAGAGACTGTTTTCACGGTGGAATTGCTCCTGCAGATGCATTATTGTGCGGACAACAGTTGGTAAGAAATAGTACAATTTTATACGTCGCGCGAATATAGTTGTGTCGAGTCACTGCTTGGCATAGACCAGTGTGTATTGCGAAAAAAAAAAGAAGTAAATATAGTTGAGAATTTTAGTCCCGGGAGGAAATCCTCCGAGGTATCGCAAAACCGCGATTATTCAAACAGCGGCGGCAAACCGGAAGACTCGGTACGCTCGGAGGAAGGAATAAACGACGTCGCGGCATTTCCCTCGCCGCGATCAATTCTCCGAGAGTTTTCTGCGTCCTTCGAACTGTTTTACGACGGAGCGGGGCAGAACGGACCACCTATTTTATATGAGGCTTCTTTTATGTACCCGGAGGAATTGGCAGAAATGGTCCGTTTCGTCCCGCCGCAGCCTTCCGTCGCACTTAAGAGCCGTATTTTGAGCTCTCCTGGCGAGCCTCTTCCGTACTCACGTTTCTTTTTTTTTTTTTTTCTCCGCAGAGGCTGCTTTTAACATTCGAGCCCTTTTCCCACGAGACCTCTTCGAACTCGGTTCGCGCCCTCATTTTACACTAATCTCCGATAAAGTTGCACGCTCGCTGAACGGTGCAGTTGGTGACGGAAACGATGGAAGCGAGAACCTCTCGTCGCCTTCGTCCTCGCTCGTTCTCTCGTAACAGCTCCTTGATCGCTGGGCTAGAACGTGTGCTCGGGGCAGAGCAATGGGAGTTAGCGGAAGCACGAGAGGCCGGGGAAGCAGGACGAACGTGTACTACACATACTCCCTCGTACCCCCGCTTCTCGCACTTCTCTTTCCTCGCCGGTACCACTTCAGTGCCTTCCCTCCTGCCGCTGCATCCACGAGCCGGCACTTTCTCGCTGCACGTGAAAACTTTTAGTTTCGCTTGCCAAAAGTTTCGCCGCGCTCAATCAGGCCGAGAAGAGGAGAGCGAGAGAAGGGACTCGAGAGTGCGATGCTGTGGTGGGTACGATGGTGCTTGCCGCACCGATTGCGAGCCGTTATATTACACGAATGGAGGGACGGAGATCGAGGGAGAGAAGAAAAATTAAGAGAAAAAGTCTCCCCTCAGGTATCCGCCAGATATCTATCCCTCGCTATCGGGCCTGATAATACGCTTCGCACTCTCTCACCGATCGTTCCCTGAAATGTTATTTCTGAGCGTAAACTCATCCTGCCTCGACGGCCAATCTATCTTTCCGTCGAGGTTAATTAATAACAAAAAAAATAATATTGAGGAACCAATGTTGCATAAAAAAATCTTTGACCCATTCAACGATGTAGTTCGAGACTGCGGGGCCTGATAAGTTGAAGCACAGCTACTTCCTGAGAGCACCGATGAAACAAAGGGACGTCACGGAGTGTCCAATAATGGCGAAAAGTGAAAGAGAAGTTAATGGAGGGATGGAAGGAAGGGTCGGAGAAAAAGTGAGTGGTCGTTACGAGACGCTGGGCACCTGCCACTGCTTTGCCGCTACCTTACTGCTGCTGCTGCTGCCGCTGCCTCGCAGGGCAGAAGTTAGAGCAAGAGGGATAAGAGAGGTAGCAGGAGAAGAAGAAGAAGGAAAAAAAAAAAAAAAACACACTAAATAAAAGGAAAACCAGCTCGCGTATACGAGGTCTTCCGAGATTGTGCCGAGACAATCCGCGCCAGTGACGGCATCTACGGCCTCTTCGTGCTCGCCTGGGAGAACCGAGGTCTATACACTCCCCCTCTTTTCGTTCTATCCCATTCTTCGTTTTCGCTCTTTCTTTTTTCATGCTCCCTCTTCATCTTGGTTTCTTCCACCCTTTTCTCTTACTACCGAGTCTTCTGTTCCACCTCCCTCGCCGCTCAATCGCAATATTCCTCCTTTTGGGTTCCTCCACCAACTGTACGCTTCGTCTCTTCGCCCCCCCCTCTCTTCCCCCACCCCCCTTCCGCTTGTCAGCTGCTGTTGCTGCTCGACCGCCGTTCCACGTGTACGGCACACTAGATTGGACAGGTGCCACCGTTCCGCACGGTCTTCCACTCGCGAATCGCATGTACCCAATTTTTTTTTCTTTTTTTTTTTCGCCACCGGCTCCCCATCGAGTCTCGGTTCTCGCTCTCAAGCGGCGTTCCAGCTTCGCTTGCTCGGCAGTCCTAAAGCTTTCGAACCCCGTATTCTCGCTCCATCTTCTTTCGCGAGAGAACACTCCCCCGTCGAACCTATGAATAGCGTAAGTAACGGGCCGACTCGCGGCTGAGAGATGAGCGAGAACCGAGTGAGATATATGAGGAATCTCGGGTTCCGCATCCTCCCCCCCCCCCCCCCCCCCTCCCTCCCGGCCCCCGCGGACGTGCGAGTTACGAGGTGCGAAAAGATCGTCGAATGTCCGGAGAGCAGAGACGCGAAGACTAATACATACGAAAACTGTTCGTTTGTCCGGCCTTCCCCGAGGATACACGGACGTACGAGACAGTGGGCGAAAGTAAAATGGAACGGACGTCGACGTACTCCACTTGCCTTTTCGGAGTCCCCGGCATCGGCGGGGTTAGCGTCAGCGGAGCAGAGCATTGGAACAGGCGAGTTGGCGACGGTCCAGCGTCGGGGAGGCAGCGTCTCTCGTCGCAGTCGAGAGCGGAGACGGAGTGGAGTTCGAATTTTAGGGTTTCCGGGGACACGGGATAGAGAGAGCCCGAGTGCCGGGCCGAGGAGAAGTGGCGGCTACCGCGAGCGTACTTTATTAGCGGACGGGTCATTTTCGGGGCGAGCAGACGTCGATGAGGAAGTGGCTCGGACGATAATCGGCCGGAGCACTAGAGCTAGAGCTTTTCTGTCCCCATACCGTCGCGACACCTCGGGAGCTATCTCGCGCCCCGGGCCAGCTGATTCCTCCCGACGACGGGGAACATTAAAAGTACGCGGTACACTGTACAGCGCATAATCCAGTTACGCTCTGGCCCATATAGACTTACGTTAACGGTCGCGCTGAATCTCGATGCTTTACAGGACTAAATTTGTTCGGGCATAAAACTGTCTTTTTAATATACGGCTCTGCGGAATGAGGGTAAAAGCGAATTGCCTTAAATTACAGCGATAGCGTCCACAACGCATACGAAATCCGGTCTACGGTAGACCGACGGTGGCTCCTGTTATGTGAGTAGACGTAAAGTCCGCATACCGGGAGGATTGCCGACATGGAGTGGAGATTTCGAGAATTGCTGACGAGTCCGATTCTCGTTTAATTGGGTCTACTGTGTCTACATGAACTTTGGTCTATGTAGACCAAAATCCAATCGACTTTGGTGTGCAGTCTACGATGGACTTCAGCCTGTAAAGATGAAAACGTTGAGCGGGACAACTTTTTGATCTACTAACCGTCTTTACACCGTCCGGACCGAAGTCTACAGAGACCTAAAGTGAATAGCACATAGACTGTGATGATCTACCTAGACCGCACACATATTGCCTGTAGACTCGTAGAGAGACTGTAGACTTGCAGAGAGACTGTAGGCTTGTAGAGAGACTGTAGACTCGTAGAGAGACTGTAGACTCGAAGACAGACTGTAGACTCGTAGACAGACTGTAGACGTGTAGACAGACTGTAGACTTGTAGAAATACTATAGACTTGTAGACAGACTGTAGACTCGTAGACAGACTGTAGATTCGTAGACAAACTGTAGATTCGTAGGCAGATTGTAGACTTGTAGACAGATCGTAGACTTGTAGACAGATTGTAGACTTGTAGACAGATTGTAGACTTGTAGACAGATTGTAGACTTGTAGACAGATTGTAGACTTGTAGACAGATTGTAGACTTGTAGACAGACTGTAGACTTGTAGACAGACTGTAGACTTGTTCACAGACTGTAGCCAGTGAGTAGATATCGAACTTGGAATCTGTATTGTGCGTGTACAATCGTCCTGGCGAGGTGAACTTTTGGTAGACACGTAGACGCATACATCTACCGCGATATGCCGTACAGCCAAATGATTTTTTTACACGAGACTGTACAGTGAAATTTACGTCGAGAAGAGGGGGGCCATTCGAGGAAAAAATAAAAATGAACGCGATGGTCTGCTTCTTCGAGAAAATAACGAAGAGAAGAAGGAGGACAGGGTTGATTCGAGTAGAGTCTCTGCGCAGCGGTGGAGTAATTTCGGGGGTACACTAGAAGATTGGCAGGCAATATTAAAGGAGCCAAGAGCTCGCGCGTCCGCTGCCGATGCCTGTGTGCATCTCTCCTGGACGAGGAATAAAAAAAAAAGAAAAAAAATGAAGGTAGACTCTTGAAAGGCTGAACGGAGCTCGCTGCTTTTCACTCTATATACATATATATGTACATGTATATATAAGTACGGACTGTACTTTGCTCTCTGCTTCTTTCTTCGTCGCTAACTGCGACCGGATAATATTCTCGAGGAGCTTCTATTTTCGCGTCAACCTCTATATTCTTTCGCTCGCCCTCTCTCACTCTCTCACCCTCGCGTCTTTCTTCCTAGCTCCTCATTTCCCGGCTCGGACATTATGACTAAAAAAAAAAAAGAAAGGCTCCGACGAGAGTGGTCTCCAGCTGGATCTGGACCCGGATCTTTATCTTAGTATTTGTGTATACAGTCCCGGAAAGGCTGATAATGCGAGAACCGAATTAGGAGAAAGCCGGGGGGCGAAACGGACCGTCTGTCCCCCATCCATCGCTCTATTAGAGATTAGACTTTCTTTTTTTTTTTTTTTGACGTAAAAGAAAATCATGGGACAACAATTGAGAGTCCTTTTTGTCTCATAAGCATATTTGCTCATTTCTTTTTCAAATCTTTTATTTAAGCGTAAACATTTTTTAAAGCCAAACACATAATCGCGATAAAAATATGTCGATTATCTTCCTTCGTGTTTCGCGACGATATTGACAAAGATAGTCCGTTTTGCCCCCAGCGTATCACTTTGCCCGGCTCCATTCCGCTCCCGCCAGCGCGACGGTACAATGTCAGCGATAGTTTTAATCAAAATCCATATTTGAAACGACGATATAGACATTCCCGGTACGGTGTATGCGAGACAGTCATATCGGCGACTAAATAGCCAGATCTATTATAGCGAGTCGTGAACGCCCGTCGCAGCCGAATTTCCCAATCCTCTGCGTCGATGCATGTACTATTCACGTTTGTCGGGAAAGGGGGACGAGGGTGAGGGGAGGCGTGGGGGGGCTTTTCGAATCTAAATATCCGGTCGGATGAACACGCGACGCGGGTTATAACAGAAACGTGTGCTACCCCGGGTACGGTGGAAACGTGTAGGACACTCGATATACGTACCAGTGTACGTGAGCTCGGCATCACGCGGGTTACCGCTCCGCTAGTTCACTTATTCGCTCGCGCCGATCGGGCGACGTTCTAACGATTCGTAAACGTACTTTACGGCGCCAGCCTAGTTCGCTCTCGGCTATTTTCGCATTGGCGTCAATGGCCCAAGACGGACCCCCCCCTCCCCCCCCCCCCAACCCGACCCTCCGACCGGTGGAACGAGATAGGGGAGTATGTCGTTTGTCCATACGTATTGTACGAGTGTGTCTGTATGATACGTACCAAAGGCAGTCTATACGTCCGCACGAGAAAGAAGACCCGCGACCAGAAGTGACGACAGGCTTATCGCGTCGAGAGAGCTCAGCTAATATCGATTCCCGACGAGACAAAAGGAGTCGCGACGTTAAACGTTTCAGCGAATTTATACTCCGTAGCATCTGTCGCACCGAGGGTAATAAAGTAATGAATGATTGTGGAAAAGTATGCGCGATAATCGTATCCACAGTATCACGGAGAGTGCGGACAGTGATTTTCCATATTCTGTGGATGTGAAAGATTGATGGTAATTTCTGCCGAAGTTGAAAACCAAGGTGAGTAGCTACTGTGACAGAAATCGGTTAATCGTAGGGGAGAGCGGGACAAAATGGAACGGTGGGGCAAAACGGGACAGGGCAAAACTCAATTTTTCAATAATTTTTGGACGCCCAATTTTGTCCCAACGATACATCCGGATTTTCAATCCCGTTTTGCTCCACGGACAACCATCGGTACTGTCCAAAAGTTATTGGAAAATTGCGTTGTGCCTCATTATCCCGTTTTGCCCCGCTGTGCCATTATGCCCCGTTGTGCCATTTTGCCCCGCTCTCCTCTAATCCGAACAGGGTTTTTTTTTTTCGAGCTTCGTTCGTACAGAATTACAGGATTCTAACAGGTATAATAACATATTTTTTCGAACGAAAACAACAAACAAACCTGAATAACCACGACGACAGAAATCGGTTAATCGTAATTCGAACACGATTTTTTTTATTCGAGCTTCATCCG
The DNA here is from genome assembly GCA_958510785.1 of Exephanes ischioxanthus. Classification (NCBI taxonomy): domain Eukaryota; kingdom Metazoa; phylum Arthropoda; class Insecta; order Hymenoptera; family Ichneumonidae; genus Exephanes; species Exephanes ischioxanthus. The sequence continues at coordinate 12,476,640 of OY294016.1, forward strand.
TATCGAACAACGGGATTCTAACAGCTATAATAACTTTTTTTTTGTAAACCTGTGGCCGTATCATCGGGGATTCCCATGACCCTTGGCCAGCCATCGACCTAAGTTGCGAGGCGCATTTTGAGCCATGCTTTTAGCGAGCTTCGTTCCACATTCTATTCTTTTTCTACGCGAGATGGACGAGTCAGGATGAGTAGCTCCGAAACGAAGCAGTTCTTTTTTACCTTTTTTTTTTACCTCGCCAGAAGGGAAAAGGCGAATCGGGGCTTGATATTCATTTGAATTATTCAGGATTGCCGGGCGCGATGAGAGAGCGGAGAGGGTTTTGCTCCTACTGGCTCGCGCGTCGGTGGTGGCGCGGCTCTATATACGACAGTTGCATACGTTGCGGGGTAACGAACGCCGACGATTCTCGTCTGTCCTCTCGCGTGTCACTCGCTCTCCCTTGGCCCTGCGGAGCCAGCCAAGCCTTCCCGCGTGCGTGTGCAAGACCGCACAAAATATGCCGCTGTACGTCGCTCATCTTTCACTCAATCTCGTTCTCGCTCTCTTCGTCTACCGTTCGTCCGGTCCGCGTCCTCCTCCTCGACGTCAACGGCTGGCACGTAGAGAATGCGAGCGACGTTTCGACGCGATGGGGCTATAATGTACGCAGGGACTGACTGCTCTCGTCTCATTCCCTTCCATTTTTTTTCTTTTTTTTCAAGGCTTTTTTGTTGTCGTTTTTTTCCGGGAGTCTTTCTCGTACGCATATTTCATCTTATGGTGCACCGCATGAAAACTCGAACGAGACGAGAAGCGAGGAATGTTAACGCTGGAACGATGCAATAAACGAGTCGGAAGTTAGAGCGCGCGTGCCATTATTTTCATCTCTTGATCAGGCATTCACGGAACTGCCGAAGCATCCGTTGACGCATCGCTGATGTAGCGGGAAATAAAAATTTAGGTGCTCGAACACCGGCCCCTTTCCCTTACTGGTGAAGTGATGAAGAATTGGTGAAACTTTTTTTTTCAACGTGAAAGAGCCTCCGGATCTTAACTCGAAGGTTTAAGGTAGCCGTTGCCAATAGTGATCACTTCGCATAAGTTTCAGAGAAATGAATGCAAATTGCAAACACTTGTGGATGGTATAAAAATCTGAAAAAATCAAGCATATTAAAGGTGCTGAAAAGATGAATTTTGCCTAATAATAATTCCAAAATGTTATTAACAAATTGATGAAAAATAAAATTGTTCAACAAATCTCCCGGAAACCTAACTTTTTTTCATGATAATGATTCGTTCACTTTTCTGAATGCATATGCATTTTTTCAGATTTTTTAATTCACTGTGAATTTTTTTCTTTTTACATGCAACAATGTGTAGAAAGTCATAAAATTCAAAGTGAATTTCAAATTCTGAAAAAATGCATAGGTGTTCAGAAAAATGAATGAATCATTTTCATTAAAAAAAAGTTAGGTTTCCGGGAATTTTGTTGAACAATTTTATTTTTCATCAATTTGCTAATAACATTTTGGAATTATTATTATGCATAATTAATATTTTCAGCACCTTTAATATGCTTAATTTTTCTTCAGATTTTAGTATCATCCAGAAGTGTTTGCAATTCCCTCTCATTTCTTTGAAACTTATTGCGAAATGAACACTATTCGCATGGACTACCTTAAGATCGGTCTGACCGGTGTTAATCCGCTCTGCCCTGTAGAAGCGAAGCGCGCCGGACTTGAGAACGCTGCAAACAGCCAAGACATGTGGACGCTCGAAGAGGTTTTTTTTGTGAACAAAAAAAGGGAAAAAATGGCACATCGAACGAAGAGAAAAGATGCAGAAAGACATCATCTTTCGAGAGCAAGAGCGGAACAGAGCAGAAGATCCCTGGCCACGACGAGACTTTAAATGCCATATCGCTAAGGGATCCGGAACAAACGCCCCGGCCGAGAAGAAAAATGAGTGTGGGAGGGCTCGATAGCGCATGGGCGCGAAGGGATGAATACCAAAAGAGAAATTCAACCCGTTCGTATTTCGCATCGGAAATATCGCGTGCGTTATTCCGCTGCGTCTCGTGCATCGCCTCCCCCCCTTTCTCCACCCTTATATCTTCGGCGATACCGGTACATCCGTGAATATACACTGCAAGCTCGGAACACCGAACCGTGCTTCCCAGCTGCGTTTTTACGTCCCAGCTGCGTCACCCACTCTCGTCCTCAGCCTCCACTTTCCTCAACTCTTTTCTCCACCGGCTCGACTATCTTCTCCGGTTCCTCTCCCTTCTCGCGCGTCTTTCGACCTCTTTTTTTTTTGTTACCGACGACTCGGCAGTATCGCTGTCGATACTGTATGCCATGCGCTATACGGAACAGCTCGTCGGGAGAGAGAGAGAGAGAGAGAGAGAGAGAGAGAGAGAGAGAGAGAGAGAGAGAGAGAGAGCAACGCGATCGAATAAATCAAATAAACCTATAAATTCGTAGTCGGGCGCGATTCTAATACCCTCCGTCGCTATTGCGCGAGCACACGTATCGTACACGAGGAAAAATCTTATCGAACGCCGTTACACGTGTACCGCGATAATTATTACGGATAAAAGATGATCATTTTTGGAGCAGCGACAATCCAGCGGAGATGGGTAGTAAATGGGGGTAAAATGGAGTACGGTAATATTTCGACGGAAACTCATTTAAACATTCGGGAAGACTCAGTGCAGAGTGGGGACTCTGGACATGCTGTGCATATGGGGCAGCCCGACAATAGAGCCGAACTAAAAAATGTTGCTTCTCTCACGATGAACGGCGAGATCGAGAGATAGCCCATCGCGCCCCCAACAGAATTTCTTCTCGGATGCTAGGAACAATCATCACGAATTTAATTCTCTTTTGTCGCCCTGAGTGATCCAATCGATTTATAGCTCCAAAAAGGACCTTAACTGAACGTCCTTTACTAGCTACCCCGTTTTGGCCCGACCTATCCTTTATAAATGCGAACCAGTGCTATCATCGTATTTAAGGTCGTACTAGCGGACAGCCTGAGCCCACGTGAGTTCAGAGAGGATTGAGAGAGGAATTGCGAACACTTCTCGATGGGATAAAAATCTTTAAAAAATCAACCATATGTAAGGTACTGAAAAGATTAATTTAGCATAATAATAATTCCAAAATGTTATTAACAAATGAACCAAAAAAAATATCCCAACAAATCACCCGGCAACCTAACTTTTTTTTTTATGAAAACTTTTTTTTAAATTTTTCTGAATACGTATGAATTTATTTCAGAATTTCGTGTGATTTTTGAAAATCGCGTTATTAGTTAATAAAAAAACGTTATATTAAAAAATTACACAAAATTCTGAAAAAATGCATACGTATTCAAATGGATTAACAAATTGTTTTTATATGAACAAAAGTTAAGTTGCCGGGGGATTTGTTGAACATTTTTTTTTCATTAATTTGTTAATAACATTTTGGAATTATTATTATGCATAATCAATATTTTCAGCACCTTCCATATGCTTGATTTTTTTCAGATTTTTATCCCGTCGAGAGGTGTTCGCAATTCTCTCTCAATTCTCTCCGAACTCACGTGGGCTAAGGCTGTCCGCTAATACTACCTTAATATATCCGGACAGTCTTAAAATCTTAATATCCATTTCCCCAGCCCAGTGTTTTTTCCCCAGCCCAATCCTGTGAGACATCAATAGGAAAACACATTCACGCTGCAAACGATTCGTGTGGTATTTTTTTTTTTGCCACCAGCATTTAAATATTTCTCGTTTCGTTTTTATTGCGAGCGTCAATATGACACATTTCTCCGTCCCCCCGTCCGAGGGGGTCGCGGACGTTGATGAGACGTGACGCAACGGGTATGCAGTTGCAGACCGTGATCGAAATAGATCGCGGTGCAGTGGTACAGCCTGCGTGCGATAGTGGGAATGACGAGAGAAAGAGTGAGATAGGAGGATGAGGAGGAGCGTTCGGTGAAGCGAATGCGAGGACCGAGGATATACAGACATCCGGAGTGATGATGCGATAGAGAGAACGACTGCCGGGGATACAGCTGCCAATCGGCAAGTGCGCCGAGTATTCGGTGAGAATCGATGCCTGTGTTCTCCATTCGACTCTGCTTGTGCATGTAAGCTCGACGATACGAGCCCCCCCGGTGCCGTAGCACGGTACAGTAGCACATTGACGTTTGGTGTAGGGACAGTGGAGCCGTGAGCGGGAAGCATGTAGGTACGCGAGCAGCATCAGTTGATACGTGGGCGCCGCCGGTGCACCACTCAATAATAATTAATTCAGCATAATTCCAAGGATGATTGATGTTCGATTATCGACGGTAGCGCCCGACCAGGAGAGACCGGCGTCGCGCTGGTGCGCGCCGGGCTATATTGCACCGAAGTCCGGGAGTCCGATGATCCGAATCGTCAATTCGCACCGCATGAATTCTATACGCGGTCCGCGCGAAATGAAACATCGAGCATTCATCCTACCCAGATTCGCGATTCCGATGGTCATTGGACTGTTGGTAAAATGTTTCCCCGATTATCGGGTGGGATGCATTGATTATACGAAATTAGTCGAGAAGAAATTAATGCGCGCTCGAATTGCCCACGCTAACGGTGCCGATTAGATGGCAGAGTCCGGAGGCTGCATATGTGGACGAGGGATATTACACAGACGCATGCAATTCGTCGGACGGGATCTGGCGCTCATTGGGAAAGACCCTTGAGAATGGTGCGCGCGTTGAACCGATCAACCGGGCCGGTCAGAATTCTGCCGAGGATAGAGGCGCAGGAGAGGACGCGGTTCTGAAGGATATACTACTGAGGGCCTCGTCCGCACCGCGCAGTTGAATAGCATTAATTAGCGGGGATATGCAAAGAGGACAGGGCAATGGAGGATCGATAAGTGGACGTATATACCTGGATGGGAATCTGGCGCGATGGTCTCTCGACTGCGTGAAAACGCCAAACGTCATACCACATAGAGCATGTTGTTGCAACCAACATAATTTTGTGCCAGCTTGCGTCTTGTAAATCACTTTTTGTGGTGCGCTGCACTGGCCCGGCTAAAGAAATGCGTGCTGGGAATCTTGAGGCATAGAAGGGGGGACTTCGCCATCGAGGATGTTCCGTTTGACTCTGTACCAATATTGGCTGGGAGATTCCATGGGAAAAAGTGGTCCGGAAAGTGTTTTTAATCCCTCCAATTCTTACCGAAATAATTGCTCTTGTTTCGCGTTTTCAGGGCAACGGGATAAAATGGACCGGAACAGTTTTTAAAAATTACCCAACTTTTCCCCAAAGTTTCACGTTTTCAGGGCTTTGCAACGGGATAAAATAGTCCGGAACATGTTTTTAAACCCCTCACTTTTTATTACCGAAACAATTGCAATGCTAACCCAGCATCTTACGGTCTAGTTTCGTGTTTTCAGGGCTGTGTAACGGGATGAAGTGGTCCGATACATTTTTTGAAACCCCTCAATTTTTACCCAAAGAATTCCAATGCCAACTTAGCATCACGCGCTTGTTTCGCATTTGTAGGGCTCTGCAACAGAAAAAAAGTGATCCAGAATATTGTTTTTAAAACCCCTAACTTTTACCCAAAGAATTGCAGTGCTAAACCAACATCAAGCGCTTGTTTCGCATTTTTAGGGCTCTGCAACAGAAAAAGTGGTCCGTTACATTTTTTTAAACCCCCAATTTTTCCCAAAGAATTGGAATGGTGCCCCTACATCACGCTCTTGTTTCGCGTTTTCAGTGCTCTGCAACGGTATAACACTGTTCCCAAACTCCTCGAAGCACTCCATCGTTTTACGGCGATTTGCATTTTCAAAAAGTTTCGGAGCCCGCTGATTCAGTTTGTTTTAATTAAAAAGGGGGAGCGTTTGCCTGATGCAGCCGGAAAACGGAAGATTGCCAGCGTCACCGAGGGATCCATCCATCCCATAAGGCTACTTTCCGACCTCCCGACCTTTTTTCACTACAAATGACGAAAGACCCGCCGCGGACTGCGAAACGGTCGCGACGAATCCCTGTCGACCGGCTCCCTTACGAGCCCTGAGAGGCCGTAGCATAAAGAGTGAACTCCTAGTGGCCCTCAGCGCTCGCCGTTCACCTTCCCCTCTCGTCTCTCTAATGATATAAATAAAAGATGGCGAGGTTGTTTGCGGTAATGACGTTGAGCGTCCGAGTCCAACGAGAGTCTCTTAAGCCACCCTCTCACCTGCTCGTGTGTCCTAGCGGTCCATCTCTGTATCCATTCCCTCTCGTCTATCGCTCTCAGCACGAGCTTCCCCTCGCTCGGTTCCCTTTTCCTCTTATCATCATTTCGCTTTGATGCCCGTGGGTCAAAGTAATCCGTAGACAGGCCACAAAGTTGATTTCGCTGTTATATCTCATTGTTTCTGACGGCTCGGTCGTGTCGGCGCCCGACGCCAGCTCCCTTGCGAGCCCGTGAGAGGCGATTATATTACACTCTCTCGATGTCTATACACGCTCGATGTGCGAATGGCAGACCATCCGTTCGTTTTCGGGAGCGGATACACCGAACGAAAATCACGGTGAGATGAGTACTCGCGGGAGCATCGATCGTGAAATTCGAGAGCGGAGCCTCGACGCGTTGTACTCGTCAGTCACGATTACACGCGACTCAATTCTCGAGCAGCGCACGTGTGCAGCAAGCACACCCAAAAATACCCGTCATGATGTGTGTGTGTGTGTGTGTTTTTTTTGACGCTGCCTTTTTTCAGTCTTCACGTATTTGCGTATATTTCGGATGAAGTTTGCTAAAAACGTCGATCCAGTGGCACTCTGTTTGTCCTATAGGCTACGTCATTTCGGGAATATATATTTGTACAGTCACCGTCCAAATCCCCCGGGCCTGCTGGGAATCTTATTTTCGCATACGCGAATTTCGATGGGATCGGATTTTGTGCCATGTATTTGTTTTTTCTACCGGTCAGACGGCCAATTCCCTTATCATCTCCTTTCATCCTTTTCACACTTGTTCGGGAGGAGTTGATTCTGTAGTCGGAAAAGACACCGCGGCGCTGTATCCAAATCCCACCGGGAGAACCTCGAGGTCCTGACCAGGAAGTCCCAGCTCGCAATCAAGGCTCCACCTCTGGCGCTGCATACTTTCTATCCCGTGGCTCCCGCTTCCTTCCTCACTCTTGTCTCCCGACTATCGTCCCTCATCCCCGCGCCCTTCAGTCCCGGTTGTATCAAGGCATCGTCCGGGACTCGGCTGTACAAGCTATGTGCAGCTGGGGCGCCAACAACGATACACAAGCACGCTCCGAAGCCGTCTCCTCCTTTCTCGTCGTCGTTTTAGTCTTCGTCCCCGTATACAGGTGGAATACCAGATTAACTTCGAATCAGCAGAGTCTTTTCCTTCCCCCGCTACTCTCCACGTACCTATGTATCCAGGCCATCTTATGCAAGCTCGTTCGCACCATTCGGCCCGGCGATACACCGTTGCAAATATCCCCACCGCTTTCCAATCTTCGCTCTTCCACTCTCCGTCAGCCTCCTCCGTCTTCATCATCGCTATCCATCTCTCTGTCTCTACCCGAATGCTGGCGGTGCTTCACTATTACAGATTCAGAATGTAACGCGCGGCGTAAGCAACTCAAAGACGTCGAGATAGACGATCTCTTCACCGATGTCCCGCCTCCATCTTTCCCTTCTTCCACCTCATCTTCGTGCCTGGCTCATCTTCCCTGTCCGCGAAGCTTCCTACCGTCGCCGCCCCCTTCGCGCCTTCCGCCTCGCAGCTTTTCCCGTGGGAAGACCGAAGGAAAATCCAACTTGCCGGCGACAATATACAAATTTATTCTATACGCGCGTGCCGTGTTCCACATACAGAACCGTATACTCTCGCCTCCTCCGCACTATATTTCTCCTCGTCCTCCTCGTCCCTTCCTCCCTTTGCCGTCTGTGTCTCTCGCTCTCTCAGACCGTACGAGTTCCCTTCGGGGGTACTCGTCTGTGGATTTTCCACGCTCCTTTATCTCCTCTCGCCAGACGCTCTCCCGAAGAAACTACCCCGCGTTCCTGCTTCGCGACGCAGGGCCACCGGTTTCCGGTCTCTCTTTTCCTCCGCGACATGGTGGATATACAATTCTTCTTATTCCGCTCATTCGACTTCCACCACGCTCGATATTCCGGTTTATCCGTCCTTGCAAATAGCGAAGCTTCTTTCCGAGATACCGTGATGAACACACTCGAGCGAGGCTCGTACGGAATGGATACTCTTCCCGATGGCACAACGACGATTCGCATCCTCGAGTCCGGTCCCGACCGTCGTTCTCCGCGGGATCGAGACTCATGCTCATCATTTTACGCGGGATACATAGCGGTGTCCCGGAACGAGATGAGAGAAAGAAGCCAGCGAAGGTGGAAGAACCAACAGCATCGGGGAAACTTTTCACCGAGCTTCTCGGACCCCTCCGCCCCCCTTCCTCCCCCGCCCTCTTTGCATCATACGCCAGTTTTCCTTCCCGATTCCGCCGACGCCCTCTCGTCCCACCGTAAAGTTGCGACCCTGTGAGATTCTCGTGGGTGAACGATCAAAGTATGTAAACTATCCGCGAGGCACCCACCGTGAGGCTTCGCGTCTCGTGGAGTTTGAAGCCGTTCCTATATTCCCTCTCGAGTTAGGTGTACGAGCTGTATTCCTCGCCGTCTCCCCTGTGCGCCCGCGCGTTTCGGCGAGATCGTGAGCTCGGGGTTTCGCCAGTTTCTCGTGATCCCACGGACGGATCCATCCGCAAACTCTCCGTAGCCGGTGGACCCCTCGCCCCCTTCACCCGCGCGACCTCCGTCAACCCCGGTACAGCCGCGATGCCGGGCTACGAGCGCTTTCCACTTTTCGCCAGGTCTCGAGGTCCCGCGTGAGCCTGGCTGCTGCCGCTTCTTCTCCCTCTGCCCCTGCTGCTCCGGCGCGAAGGGCCGGGGGGGAAGAGGAGAGGACAGAGCAATTTTACGGGTCGGAATAACAAAGTTATTCATAGGCCGTAGAGCAAGCGCCAGGCGGCTCTCTTGATTTATATCCAAGCACTCTTCTTTATCTCCCGCTCTCTCTCTCGCTACCTTCCAACCTTTTCCTTTCATTTCCTTCTCCTCCGCCATTTTCCTCTGTTTCTATTGCTATCGTCCGCAGCGGGCGCTCACGGCGTTCCTCCTCAGTCTCCTCCGCTCGTCCTCTCCGTGTCTCCCGAGCTTCGTCTCTCGCCCGGCGCCTCAGTCTTGTCCCACCGCGCAATTCCTTCGCCCTCGACCCTCGACCTCCGCTTTACCGGTGTGCTTCGCGCGAGTACTTTTCCATGGTACTCCTGTACTCCGAGATCAAATATTCACCCTGGTATCGGAATGGAAAGAGCCGGAACTACTTTGCCACCCGGACCGCGCGAAGAAATCCTGGGAGCTTATCGAGAGCTGCTGCTGGTGCTGCCGGTATGAGAGAGCTACTCTCTTCGCCTTCACCTCCATTTTCGCCTTCGTCGCTGTTCTTCCGTGCTCTATATATACCATAACTCCTCCCCCTCCCCCGCCACCCTCCCGCGGCCGTATCTGTCCCTCTTTCCTTCATCCCCCTGCAACATCTCTCGAGAGTTCTCTTGCAACATAGAATCCGGCCCGGAACAGCTTTTTCTCTCTCTCTCTCTCTCTTTTCACTCGGAAATACCGCACGGACCCCTCCAGCGTTCGGGACTTCTTAATCCCGTTCCAGCTGGGTCACGAGAATCGTTCGCTCTGATCGCGAGCTGCATCGAAATGTTTCATATACGACGAGTCTCCCGTGTACGGGGTTCTGGTACGGCCACTCGTTTCGCCTCTTCGAATCGAACAGATTGAGAAAATTCCTTCTCCGCGGTGTGTTTTCCAGGTGACGATAAAATGCGGCTTATTATTTTCCTCGTTCTACCGGGGTATGGGGTTTTTGTGCCCCGCAACGCCCCCCCCCCTCCCCCCCCTTGGACCGAAAGCTTCTCCGAGGAACTCGATTTTCCGTACGTTCCTTTTTCCTCTGGCGTGCAGTGGCTTGAATTCTTAAATAGTCGATGCAACCCTCGAATTTATCGTCGTACGTGAAGTTGTTCTCAAGGCGGCGAGGGTTCGAAAGTGAGTCCTTCGCATCTGGTTCCACCGGGCTCCGGGGAAACTCACGGAGAATTGTCTCCGTACCGCTTCCTCTTCCCTGTTTCCCTTTTATCTACGTCCTCGTATAGGATACAAATGCGGCGACGACGACGACGACGGAAAGAAAAATCTAAACACATGCAAGGCGGGGAGGAGAGACCCGCGATACGCTACAAAGTTGGCTGGCTTACGCGTGAACGAGGACACGGTGAAAAATGTACTCGTATATACTGCTGGGGAGACGGAGAACTGAAAAGGGAGAAAAAAAAAGAAGAAAACGAAGCGGATGAGCGAGTACTGTCGTTAGATACGGTGGAGGGCTGCATAAGAGACGATGAGGGAGGCAACCCAATTTTCCATCTGGGTTCTCCACCCCGCATCCCGGCGAATACCGTCAACGAAATAAGCGTCGCGTGCGGAATTCCAAAGACGAGATGTGCCACTCCGAGACTACAAGCCTTCCCTGTCGTCCTGAAAGCGGCTCCGCTTCGCAGCGTTGGAAATAAAAGGCGACGATGATAATGACGAAGCGAGATATCGCGAGACTGAATATTAAACTTCGAGGATTGAGTTACAAGCTGTAACAAATAATTAGCACAGTTGGAAACATTGGCAATGGAGACGAGCCGAACACGCTCTAGGTAAACGGCATTCTCGCGGCAATCTCCGCATCTCGCACGGTAGAAAGTTTCGCACATCTGACAGACATTTAATTACTTTTACTTGTTGTGTTAACATTTTTTTTTAATTCATTTCAAACGACTTTTCGGTGAAAAGGCAAAATTGGCAAATTAATGAGAGGTTCTGTTTTTTTAACTCCCGACTGCCCGGTAGGGCAAAAAGACGGGAGTTACGCGTTTCACGGCGATCACGGGACTTTGCGCGTGTTTTTGGTATCCACTGTTCTCTGAATCGACAAAAAAACTGTTGACAAAATTTGGCAAGTAGTTTCTTTGAATCGTCGCCTGTGTCTTTTTTTCAGGTTTTGTTACGATGCGATGCGATCTCACAGAGATAAAGACTTCTCGGAAAAAATAATGTTTGTCCATATCGAAATTTCAGCGAAAATGCCGCCGTCTTTTACCTTTTCACCGTGTATCGCAGCTAACCTCACAGTGGCTCAATGCACGACCTCCCGAGCATTTTGCGTTTCGCTACGAATAAACTGTCAACCCTATGTACCTACTGTGATTTTTTTCTTGCTGTTGTTATTGTTATTTTTTTAGGTTGTTTTTTTTTCTAGTTGATTTTACAATTCTTTTTCTTCAATAAAAAGTACTGTTCGTTAAGAAGAAAAAGTTGTAAAATGAACGAGAAGAAAATCTTTTTTTTTTTTACAAAAAAGATCTTTTTAATGTACAAACATTTTTTTACCGTGCGGTAATGTACAACCGCGGTGCGGGAACGCATTATTTCGTCGCAGAAAAAGTGAACGTGAGTTCACTTTTTCTGCTCCGTTGCAGAAAAGTGAACGTGAGTTCGTCTCGGATGCATCGGGCGCGGCGATTGAAATTGCGCTCGTGCGTGGGCGCGATCGTCGCTAACGGCTCGAGCTCGAGATCCTGAACTTCATTGCCCGAGACGATTGAGCGCTGACGCAACCGCCTTCGGACGATCAATGTACGTGACAGCGATACATACACTTGCCGTCAAACCTACGTAACGCAATCTATAATTCGAGCGCATAAGGCCGCATCGAGAGTTACCTGATCCGCCCACGTGTTTACGCCAACCTCCGATTGTAAAAAAAAAAAAATGGTTATTGCCGGATCAAGGTTAACCGTAACGAGTATCCGAATACACGTTTCACTTGCGAATCAAGAGCGAGAGTATGCGGTAAGAAGATTAAAAAGAAAAATTCTAATTGATTGACATAAAAATTGGATCGATGCTTCTTTGCAATACGCCCGGTACAGCGATCGAGACTGCGGTTCGGTAAAAAGATTCAAGAGACACCGACTCTCGGTTAATTAACTAATTGAATTTTCAGCGATCCTCCGGCGCCTCTGCAACTCTCCCTTGAAATATATAATGAAAATGTACACCGAGCACAGAGGGAGAGAGAGGAACGCGAAGAACTCGTTCGTGACTCGCTCCCCCCTCAGTTTCAGCAACCGAGTGCGTATACGTATAGCTATGTATCCGTGGATTTGTATGCGGTGGAATTCATTAAGCGAGAGGAAGGGGGGGGGGGGGGGGGCGACGCAGAGAAAAACTGTGCGTGTCGGTGAAGCTCTATATAGTTCGAGGTATATATGAGAGGGTAGTTAATATCCAAGGCCGAGTCACCAGGCGCCAACCCCTCGTTCTCCCGAAACTCGCGGGACACAATTTACAGTTGGAATGCGCCCAGTGGAAAAAGAAAGTACTCCGCAGACGAACACGCTCGAAAAAAAAAACGTCGCAAAACTGCAAGCAGCGTTTTGTTAAAAAAAAAAAAAAATTGAAAAAAATGAATGTTCGCTTGACGAAAAATATCGCCCGAGAGGAGAATTAAATTATAACCGAGATAATAAAATAGTCAAGATAATGGCCGGCATCGAGGAGTTACTTCTTCACGAAGGATAACAACTTTTTTGGCATACCTTCTTTCTTTTCTCCGATACATGGATTCAACAATAGAACATCGTGATAAGTACTCTAAAAAATAGCTGTCACAATTTGTCCCAACGATTTTCATTTTTTATTTTCACGATATCAATCCCAATGTTTCATTGTCAATGTGTCATTGTCAAGCCCGTATCATTGTCGGATGATCCGCATGAACCTCCGACGAAATATTAAATTGGACGTCTAAAATTGTTTTCATTTTTTTTTTTCGCACCGCGGATCTGCAAATCGGAAGCGAACAGCGGTGCCCGACGCGGCCCTGCGCGTTTCTCTCTACCGAGTGGTCATACGTTTAAAATTTTTTTTTTTTCCCCCCTCCGTTGACGTTCGCGGTACGAACGTGAGCCACGTACGTGCCTACGCTGACTCTCGGATCGCGAGGAGGCGCACGCGTACTATCGTCACCGCGCGATGAAGCACATAACTCCTATAGACTCTGTGCGACACTCTCATTTATCGTTCCTCTTCTCTTCCGCTCACTCGCCCTCTCCATACTGGCGTCCCCCTCGTTCGCAGCTCATCTCATCTCTACACTGCGCCGTTATCCTCTTTTCTCTTTCACGACCATCCTCTCTCGTCTCCGCGCCTGTGATCTCTCTTTAGCCCGCGGGGTTCTCCCGTTCGTTTTCCCTCTCGCTCACACAGCTCGTCCCACGATTTCCGCCGCGAGATTTGCTGGCAGCTGGAAAGAGAAAAGGCAAAAGTGCAGAAGCGAGGATGGAACGACAACGCGCTTTTTGCGATTTTTCTCTCCTTACTGGCAACCTCGCGCTTCCAGCGCGCGCGATGCGAGCTCTCCTGGTTACAGGAAAGGTTCGCGCAAGCTTCGCTGGTCCAGCGTTCACACGTAACGTCTGTGACGAAGGAGTGCCCTATAAACGCCCGGCAGGAAGGTTTGCTACCGTGTACGAGGGGCTTTGTATCCGCAGGCTCGACGCGTGGTACGCACTTTCCGTCTCGTTTTCACTGCGCTTCGAGCACCCACCGCCCCGCCGGAGGGTGGAGGAATCCCGTGTGACGAGGGTTGACGTACTGGCGAAGCGATCTCCAGTTCGCGCGACTACATATCGCTCGACGGCGGAAGAGAGCCTCCGCGACTCGAGTCGACTCTCCGGCTTTTTCACTTTCTTGCTGGAAAATAAACCGGCGCGAAGCGACTCGAGAAATTAGACGAAAGCTCTCCACATGTACAGGCCTTGTTTAGGGGTGCTTTCCGCGCGTACTGCCTCTGTCGTTTTGAGGGTCGCTTGTTCAGGTGGAACGGTATGCATGGATTATCTTTTTTTTTTAAATAACTAATCTTTAATTTGGCCATATCATTTTTTAATTTCCTAGGTGTGTTTTTCTAATTTCCTAGGTGTGTTTTTCTAATTTAAAAAATTTCCTTTGCTTTACAGTTTTAGGTGGTATTTCAGTTCTATTTTGGTTGAGCTATTTTAGTGATTTCATTTTGTTTTGCTTCGTCATAGAGGAAGTTTCGAGATTTTTATGAAAATGTATTTAGAATGTTCCAAAACATCGAAAAATCGCATTTAGAAAAAGTGTCCGGGTGTATGTGTGTTCGTGTGTGTCAAAAGCGAAAAATTCCAACCGCTATAACTCGAGAATGCCTCGACCGATCGAATCGAAATTTCACACACAGTATGTGTGATTAATAGTCAATGTTTATTCAATATTTCAATTTAAGAAATTTCATTTGTTTTTTTTGTACACGATTTCGAATTTATTCACAAATTTCTGTTCGCTCTCTAGTTTTTACAATTTTTAGCCATCTAGCTAAAAACGTGTATACAGATGGAATACGATCACCCGATTAACCCTATTAAATTTGGGGAGTATCGATCGAATCGTTTGAATGTTATTTTACTTTTTATTTTTTGAATTTCATGAAAACTTCAAACTTCACGTTCGATTCAAGTTTTCGTATTAAATATTCATCTATTAACAAAATAAGTGATAGATTCGTGATCAGCGGGAAAAAATACATTGAATATACTTCCGGAACAACGACTAACAAAAAAAGTTTATCGGACATTTTTATAAATAATGGTGCAAAAATTCGTGATTTTGCGTAGTTTCAAACAGCTATATTTTTTTTTTCCAATGGCATCGTGGAACAGTCCAGATACCTAGCATGCTCTACGGCACAAATTATATAAAATGATGAATATGAATGGGTTCAAAGTACAAACAGAATTATTTGGATTTCTTCAATAATACTCGAAAGTTAAAGAAAACATCCCGAGCGCATAATTCCATGTATTTTTTGCGCTGAACCTGAATCGGGCAGCCGTTTTGCCCGAAAGTAAAGCGCGACGTTGACGTTGAAAAAAGTTGAAGATTGACATTTTTGTAACACATGCATTCGTCTCCCCTCGAGCTACAACCAACATCTCGGCTTCACCCCGTGCCGCCATAGCTCGCAATCCAGCTCGTGCGGCCAACTTCCCAACCTTCGCCGAAAAGACCGCTTTCTCGCACTAGTATCACAATAGTACATTACGATACAAGTACGAAAAAAAATGTATCTGACAAGTGTGAGTTTCACCCGTGTGAGCAATAACACGAGTGAAGAAAACGTTTTTCGCACGAGTATCGTACAACATTTAATTCGCTCGGTGTGAAAAATTTACTATTTCATATCGCTTCCTCAGAATATCCCTTAATCGCACAGCTTCCTCCACCAGGAAGCCGAAAATACAGGAAATGCTTTCTACAGGAATTGATATGAAAATGTCAACTCTCAACTTTTTTTTAGTTTCCGTTTTATTATGTATGTGTTGGATCGTGTTGAAAAATGTTGGTCCACGATTAATGACACCGGTGGACGAATGAACATCTGTCTGTGTTCATTTTCGATTTCAATGGTGGTTGAGATTTCGGTTCTTTCATTAGGAGCTCAGTGTAAATATTGGAATTCATCGAGGAAGGTCTTCGTATCTCGGTTACGATAAAACAATAAAGATTCAAGCTCGCGACACGTTGGTAGCTTCGCTCGTATATCGTCTCGTTTCCGCTGCGATGTACTGTAGCGACAATATCGTACAGTTTGTGCATCGCGCGTAAGGGGAAAGATGAGTCGGGACCGAGCTCGAGAGAGAAGCAGTGAGAAGGGCATCGGCAACGTTAATCTTCGTAGGGGGATAAAAATATGCCGGTGCGGAGGAGCGCGGCGCCCACGTTCACCGGTTGCGTATAACCGAGCACTCCGGAGTGCGGCACTATAACGACGCGAGCACCAGAGACCAGGAGACTTAAGTTGCATTATATAGACCGTACAGTATATCGTGCCGTACTGGACGTACAGAGTTGGATGGAAGAGAAACGAAATGAAACAGTATGAAAAAATAAAAATAAAAAAATAAAAGAAACGAAAGATATCCAACCGGGCGCACGGTTTGCCGGTGCCGGAGCCAAGCAGCAGCAGGGGAGAGCATTAGAGGCGAAAGAAGACGAAGAAGAGTGGGCAGAGCAAGACCGTGGGTCGAGTGAGTGCATGTATGTGAGAGCGTACGGGCCGTGTCAGGTCGCCCGTCGTCATTACTTGATTCGTTCCTCATGAAAAGTCGCTGTCGGGACCACACGAGATGCAAACAGCATTTTTAGCATCACGATTATCCGATCGTTAGGTATCATCATCATCATCGTCCAGAAACAATTTAGCGCTGGTAATGGCTGGACATTTTATCTTAAATCAAATATCGAGCTGGGAGGAACCTGAGTGGAGGATTCGTGATCAAGGGGAAAAATAATCCGGGCAGCCCTCAAGCCTCGAATTAAATAAAAAGGCTATTCGACGGAGTTTCGAAACCTTTTTCATTGGGACGTTTGGGTCATCCCAGGGTAAGTAACCCATGCCATTTTTTTGTTCGTCCCATCTAAGGAATCCTAAAAAATGACCCATTCTACGAATTTCAGATCGGAGCGCCTTTCGCTATAAATTAAGATGATCAGCTCCAATCAGTAACCGTTAATCCCGATTTCATAAATCATCAGTAAACTGAAAGAAAAAAAATTTAATTCCACGTTCCCGACGAAGCTCTTAATTGTTCACCGAAGCATCGAACGCCGCGAATTTTTGCTCGACGAAGGTACGGCTCTTTCCTCTCGAGGTTTCATCCGCGACTTCATAACGAAACGAGGAGGCAGGGAAGGGGTGGAGGGGGTTTCGGAACTCTCGGTGCTCGCGCTGTCTCGCGAACGCGACCACTTGTTGTAACTCGAGATTCGACGCGAAGGTCGGCCTCGCGCTCGCGGCCGACTCTCCTCTCTCTCTCTCCTTCTCGCGTTCTCATCCGCGTCGGGGAACCGCGAGTGAGCGACCACCGCCCAAGTTTCGAGGGAGAAGAGACGAGGCGACAAGACGATCTCGAACTCCGCTGTGTTCTTCCCGAGCCCGTCCGGAGAGCAAAGAGAACGAGAGTCTCGAGGAGTGTCGGCGAGGCTCGATAAACAAGTCGGGCCGTTCACGTTCCAGAAACCGCGCTCCGGCGCCCGGCTATTACATAAAAGCTTGTGCAAACGTGGACTCGTGTCCGCGTTGTGTCTCTCAAAGCGCGGAATGGGTGGCGCGGTTGCATCTCGGACAGGTTCACAGGCCCGACGGACTGTTTCGCTTCGACATCGAACATCTCGTTATGCCTCTTTAATTCGACCGACGATTTTGCCGAGAAACGAATTATCGACAAAACCGGGAGATTACTATGAGTAGAGTTTAATATCGAACGTTGCGTGTATCGAATCGTCATCGAATAACATGAAATAATAATGTTTAATGGTATTTGCAGCCGAGCGCCTGCAC
Organism: Exephanes ischioxanthus; assembly: GCA_958510785.1. Classification (NCBI taxonomy): domain Eukaryota; kingdom Metazoa; phylum Arthropoda; class Insecta; order Hymenoptera; family Ichneumonidae; genus Exephanes; species Exephanes ischioxanthus. The sequence continues at coordinate 12,494,183 of OY294016.1, forward strand.
TGATAAAAAAAATACGGTTGAATCAACTAAGATTCGGGCACGGACGTTCAACTAAATATTTTGTTGTTACAGCTAAAAAATTGGTTAGTTCAATAATTTGTTGGGTGATTTCGCCAAAATATTTTTGAGTCATTAAAATATTTTGTTCGACCAACTAAATATTTATTTGAACGTCCCTGCCCGAATCTTAGTTGATTCAACTGTACTTTTTTGTCAGTGTTGTGGCTAAAAATCCACGAATCTTGCATGACAATATCAGTAAAAAAATTACGATTCGTACCATAAAATGTTTGAGTCTCGGCGTTTTTTACCCGCTTGAATAAAAATGTTACCATTCCTTTTCTTCCCGTCTTGAACGATAGAACCGTCTCGCTCCGACATCGAACATCTCGTTCTACCTCTTTGATTCGACTGACGATTTCGCCGAGAAACGAATTATCGACGCAACCAGGAGATTACTATGAGTAGAGTTTAATGTCGAACGTTGCGTGTATCGAATCGTCATCGAATAAAATAAAATACTAATATTTAATGGTATTTGCAGGCGAACGCGCGGTGGCTGAAAATCCACGAAACTTGCATGGCAATGTCATTACAAAAAATTACTGTTGGTACCATAAAAAGTTCGTGTTTCAACGGTGTATGCGATCTTTGCTGAAAAAAGGGGGCAATTTTTACCCTCGTGGATACATTTTTCGACCCGTTTGCATAAAAATTTTACCGTCCCATTCTGTCCCATCTCGAACGACCTTAATTGACTGTGCACGGTACAGGGTGCCGTGAATGCTCCGAAACTTTGTTTGCGTGAAATAAAATTGTGTCTCCGTGCCCGGATGGAGGATTGCCTGCGCGGGAGCGTGCATTCGTAGACTGCATCAGAATATTTTGCACGGTCCTTATATATTAGCAGGAGCGTCGGCAGTGGAGGCTCTTCGCTCTCGGTCTCCATCGGTCTCGTCGGTATAGCCGGCTCAGCATCCTGGACAATTCCCGTGCAGCGGGAGAGAGCGGTCGTTAACGAAGTCGTTAAGCTTTGTGGCAACTCCATCGCAATCAGCGTCGACGCGGCACAGCGAGCGAACGGGCACCGCGCGGCACGGGTCCGTGGAGTCTCTCGTGTTTATTTCATTATGAGAGAGGAGTAAGAATGATTGGAGAAAGCGCGTCTCGGCCTCTCTCCCTCCGCTGTGCTCGCCACGTTGGCCTCTAACCCTATCCCGAGTTTCATCCCGGTTTGCCCTCTGCCACCCGGGAGTACACAACTCTCCCTTCGTGTTGCCCCTTTCCGATTTCATTTTCCGTTGCCCACGATATATATACTCTTGTTCTCGCGCAGCTTCACTCTTTCGTCTCTCGTTTCATCTAATTTTCCTCGCAACAGGGGGTGGAGGGGGGAGGGGCTGAAACGGGCAGGAGAACACGCTCCGATATACCCGGTACGAGGAGGAGAGGGGAAAAGCAGCAGCGGGGGCAGCATTGGTATTCCGTGGAAAGAAATACGATTAGCTTTCGCTTTCACCGGTGTGGCAGCAGCGGGGTGGCGCTGAAGCCAATCCGGTTCTTTTTTCGTGGCGCGTGCAACGCCCGATCGACACTCGATGCCCTGTCGAACAAACCCCTCTGGTGAAAATCTACGATCGACAGGGGCGATCCGATCTACAGCCACTCCCCTCCTCTTCGCCCCTGCCGCATCGACGTGACTGACGAAGGGGGTTGGAAATGAGAGGATGAATTACCGGAGCAACTGTGCGCGTCGGAGAGCGTCCTGACATACGCGTCGACGTCGCTCCTGCTTAACTGAGTTTTCATTTGTTTTTATCTATTAACGTTTTATCACTGATACCGACTCGTGCATCAAAACACAGTTTGTCCTCGACGATACTATATCGCGCGCGCTTCGCGCTCATTAATTCATTCGCGTGTTCCTTAATTCTTATATTCGGGATAAATTACAAATACATTTGAGACGTTACTCACACGCTCTTTTATCCACTTTTCTGTGTTTCTTAATTCGTATGATTCTGTCACTGACTGCATTCAAGCTACATTTCAGCGAAAAATTAAAAATATCCTCTATAACGTCACTTCCAGTTTAAAAATCTGTTTTCAACCGGAAATCACGTCATACAGTAATATATCGCTTCCAGTTTCAAAATCTCGGTTTTTCACCGGCTTTACCGTTTGATGTCATTTGTGGTTGAAAATTGAGAGTTTGAAACCGGCAGTAACGTTTTCCCGTATGACGTCACTTCGAAGCCGACCGATATCGAATCTTCGATAATTTCGATAGGAATCGATAGACAATCGCAGTATGGTCGTCCATCAAATTGTTAGGAGTGGGCCGGAGTAATGTCGCGAAGAGAAGAGACTCGTGTTAAGGTAGCTATGTCGCTTCCCGCTCATCTCGCATAAGTTCGAGAAAAGTAAGCGAATATTGCAAGTAATCCTCGATGATATAAAAATCTGAAAAAATTCATGCAGATTAAAGGTACTGAAGAGATTAATTTTGCACAATAATAATTCCAAAATGTTATCAACAAATTAATCAAAAAATTAATTGTTTAACAAAATTTCCCGGCAAAACAACCATTTTTTTTTTATGAAAATGATTCGTTTATTTTTCCGAATACGTATGAATTTTTTCAGATTTTTCAATTAGCTTTGATTTTTGATTTTTTTTTTATTTGGAAAAAATGTCTGAATAAACACAAAAATTAAAACTAATTGAAAGATCTGAAAAAATTCATACGTGTTCAGAAAAATAAATAAATCATTTTCATAGAAAAAAATGGTTGCTTTGCCGGGCAATTTGTTAAACAATTAATTTTTTGATTAATTTGTTAATAACATTTTGGAATTATTATTGTGAAAAATTAATCTCTTCAGTACCTTTAATCTGCATGAATTTTTTCAGATTTTTATATCATTGAGAAGTACTTGCAATATTCGCTTACTTTTCGATAACTTCTGCGAGATGAGCGGGAAGCGACATAGCTACCTTAAGACATTCATCTATCAGTCGGTCTATTGGTCAGTTTATCGGAGCAATCTTGATATACGCACATAACAGATCTACCACGAGCCCAACGTACACCGGATTTTTTTCACATTCAAAGAAAACGAAACACATATCGCAGGTTGATTTTAAGCTCGGCTCGAAGGTGCGTTCCGGATCTCCGAGGCTCTACAAGCTCTACAGCACCGTTGTCGGATGTTCGAGCTTGAGGTGCTGCGCGCTACCGTCTGCCTACCCGGAAAGTAGGATTATCAATTTGCGTTGATTACCTCAGTTTAATCCACTCAGAGCAGCTGGGTTCACCTGCCGTTGGCAAGTTCGCCCGGCTCGCTCTTTCCCTACTGCCGCGGCGGCGTTCTACAGTCTCGTGCTGCGTACATTATACACCGCTGCGCAGTAATACCCATAGGTATTCATTCGTACGTTACTTCACAGAGGCCTTTTCATTCGATTACTTTTATTAATTAACCGACGGCGCGGTACGGTTGCCAAATGAACAAATTAAATTATGCCCATTCTTTTGAATTCATCGAAGGCATTCGATATTATACGCCCGGTCCACACGCCCGTTGTTACCGAAGGACGAGGGTGAGGAACGGCAAAAAAAAGTTCCGAACACTCCGTCTTCCACCCTCACACCGAGACTAAGCGAACAAGAAAAAAAGAGAGCAGCTCCGCTCCGTTTTTCAGCAACTAATCGATAATTCGTCGAAACTGATACATTTCCTCTTCGACCTTCCAAATACCCTCAAAAGCTTCGAATCCATTTGCGAAAAGCTTCCGCAATCATCTCACGTCGGATTCAACGGCTCTAAAGTTGAATTCAATCCGAACAGAAAAAATCGCACTAGATTAACGGATTATTGTTTTTTTACTCTGTTTTTTTTTTACGGATTCAACGGCTCTAAAGTTGAATTCAATCCGAACAGAAAAAAATCGCACTAGATTAACGGATTATTGTTTTTTTACTCTCACTGATTACCCGCAGGAATCGGTGGGAAATTATTGATAAATTCAGGATATCGTAGCATAGACGAGCCAGAACTCCTCGCGTCGATATGGTGCTAGAAACGAGAATCGAGCGAGAAAGCCTCGAGGGGCTTGAATGCAAATAAAGCGAGAGGGTTGACTGGGCCGGGGTGAGGAGCAGAGAGATCGGCGGACTCTCTTCGCGAGTCTCTCGAACGCCTCATCGAAACTATAGTATACCAGTGGTAGCTTGGTCATCTGGCCTGAGGGTGTGGCGGGGAAAATGGAGGAAGAGCAGTAACCTTTCGCATGCGCGTTTTCCGAGCGAACAACGCTTTGCACTTACGGCCACACCGAGAGAGTGAGCGACAGAGAGAAAGAGAGAGGTGGTGAGAGCGGAAGGGGGAGTGAGAGGGCTTCGATTAAAGTCGTTGAAACGTTGAGCCGCGTCAAGCGTGGACGATCAACCCTCTCGCATACTTGTATTCTTCCGTTCTATTTCTGTCCTACTATCCATCAAATTCCTATCCATTTAACATTACGGAGATATGATTTTCGTGTTAGCCCCGGAAAATCGCACGTGGACTCTCGTAAACATGAGCCGTTTCAAGGAAATCTTGATTCGTCGAGAAAATATCGATTCATCGGGAAAATATCGATTCATGGAGAAAATATCGATTCATCGAGAAAATATCGATTCATCGGGAAAATGTCGGTTCATCGGGAAAATGTCGGTTCATCGGGAAAATATCGATTCATCGGGAAAATATCGATTCATCGGGAAAATATCGATTCATCGGGAAAATATCGATTCATGGAGAAAATATTGATTCATGGAGGAAATATTGATTCATGGAGGAAATATTGATTCATGGAGGAAATATTGATTCATGGAGGAAATATTGATTCATGGAGAAAATATTGATGCATGGAGAAAATATTGATTCATCGAAAATTCATCAATTCTCAGCCGTGTCTAAAGAATCTAATTTATTCTATACCGTGATGCCACCTCGACAGTCAACGTCTGTTTTTTTTATTTCACTAGAATAAAACTTAAAACTATACATTTTTGGCAGAGCAACCCAACGTCGATTATGCCGGGATCGGTGGAGTCATGTCAGGTGTTAAAGGGGCGCAAAAAATATTTCTGATGTTAGAGGGTAAAAAAAAAAAACAAAAAGAAAATAATAAAGTAAATGATAATACAGTTGTAATTGAATTTCGAAGGTCGGACCAACGGGCGAAGGGTGTATTCGCCTCAAGTCTGTTCTAACGGTAGTCGGTATCAGTTATTAAGCTCCTCCCGAACAAGCGAAGTAAAGGCAGCTGAAGTCATTTGCATGGAAAGCACTCGGGGTTGCCGTGTAACAGTGCTTTGTACGGTGTTTCACCTATAACATGGACGAAGAGGGGTTCGCCGTCAGGATCTTTTTATGATCCTCGCGTGCTATTTTGTATCTCTACAGCGAGCGAGGAAACGGGTTAGAAAACTGAAAGGGTCCGAGATGTTGGTGTATCGAGAGGTGGTTCCTGGGTTGAAAAAGAGGGAAAGAAAAGTGTAACGCCGTTGGATATAGATAGAGGCTTCGAGGGAAAGAAGAAAGAGGGCAAAGCCGAAGGATACGAAGGAATGAGAGAGGAGAGAGAGAGAGAGAGAGGGAGGCCGAGAGGGTTGCTGGTAGCGGCTACGGAAAGAGGGAACCGGGTAGGTAGGTACGTTGGCACGGAAGAGGAAACCGGAAAGTAGATTAATCCGAGAGCGGTACCAGCCTGTCGTTTGGCCTCCGGGTGGGCGGCAGGCTGGCGAACGAGCTGCTGCAATATCGCAGTCGCTGGTGACCGAGAAAACGTCGCTATGCTCTCTTCGCCCTCGCGTTTTCGCTCGGCCGACTCCGAACGCGAAACGAAAGATCGATCGGTTCGTCCAACGGTACGGGAGGGAGAGACAGAGCAACCGAGCCTCCCACCGTGCGATACCGATCTCGTCAGCAACATTTCTCGTCAGTCCGGATGATGTACATTTTCTCGTGAATATATCGTGGAAATATAGGATAACACTCGGGAAGCAGTTCGCTCGATCGATTCGAAACAAAAGAGGAAGACGATGGAAAAGCGCACGCGGCACGGCGGGGCTGGTGATATAAAAGTAGAAATAATGGAGATAACGATCACAGGGACCGGTGGCGAAGCGTCGGGTCCGTGCTTTCTCGTGTTCTCCAATGTTGCGGTGGCCAGGCAAGGGATAGGACGAGAGAGGCGGAGATCGAGGACGGAAGAGGGAAAAAGGGCGTTGGGCGCCCAGCTACGAGAACGGAGGCACTCGCGACATACCAATTCCGCACGGAAATCCCCGAGGGCCCCGGGGCGTCGCGTCGGTGAGTTCGAATCGTAATCCAACGGCGTGCGAAATCGAGGTGGCGCATTGTCTCGGCCGCGCGCTCCTCTTTCCACCTTATCCGCCACTCGCGTTCTCCATACTCTTCGCGTTTCACCCCCCCCCCCCCCTCCCCCCGCTTTCTCCGGCTGTTCCTCGCACTCTTCCTTCTCTCGCCCGGAGGACCTTTCGTGTGTCGCTGCACGACGGCCGGTTTTCTATCCCGCGCATAGCAACCCCTTCCGTTGTCTCTCCCATACCGCCCCCCCCCCCCCCAACCCCGCATCGAAACACTACCAGAAACAGCTCGGCTAATTTCATTTTATTACGAGAGACTCCGCGCACGCCGGCAGTGAACTTCCTGCTGTTCACTGTAGCACAGTGGGAGAGCGGGGCACAGTGTGCTGCGGAGGTACGCTGTTCAGTTGCGATTTTCCGCCGACTCGACTGTGTGGAAAAAAAAAGAAAAAAAAAAATCAGGCGCTCGGTTTTATCTCATAAAAGGTTCTCGCGAGCGTATAACTGTGCAGACACAGAGATGTCGGTAATCCATGCAAACGTCGGATATGGTGTCATGAAAGGACAAAATTCTGTGGGGCCCGGTGTTTCAGCAAAATTTTTTTATTTTTTTTTATGGGTACTTCATGATGTTTTATTGTACAGGTATTGTGCAGGACAAAAGTGCAAGGGAAAGACGGAGCAAAGTGGAAAAAGAAAGATGACGTGACCCATATTCTCCGCGACCCGGCACGCTGTCCCATGCTGCATCGCGCAATGTTCTCCGCCGGTCCGGCACAATGTGCAATTTTTTGCTCTTCGTTAAGATCACCAAGGGCTTCGTATCGCCCGCTTCGTTCGCGGAAATTTTTCGCTACGTTATTCGTATCGTGATTGTAGGGCTGCCGGCTTCGCGTCGCTTTCTCTACGATTTCCGCTGCCTCTCCTTCCGCCCGGGCATCGAAAAATCGATGTTCCTATCGTCTGCCATAGCAAATTGCACTCCTCTCATCGCTGCATCGACCTCAGGGCCGAATAGTCAAAGAGCGCGGCAAGAGAGACGACGGATACATGGAATAAGGCGATGAATACAAGAAGCGCAGTGGAAGGAAGCATAAAAAAAAAAAAAAATCGGTGGAAGTTTCATTGTTGTCTGGGTCTTAGGGGCTTACTCCTCTCGTTATGCTCGGCGAGACGTGACTCTCTCACTCGACGTACCGAGAAAGAGAGAGAGAATGAGGGCGAACGAGTACGGGAGAGTGCACTGTATCATTACAGTGTAAAGTACAACACGTGGTGAGTCAGCAGTCCCGAAAATTCAGCCGTAGACAGTCGATTGATTCTTTTGGCCAGCCCGGGAGAAGGCTAAGGGTAACACCCTCCATTGGCTGGAGCAAGAATACCAAGAGAACATTTACTGGGTCCGCGTCTCGTTCGTTTTTTGTTGCTCACATGTAAGAAAAATAAACCATCTCAAGTGGTAAAGACGAGGAGAAATATATAAGAACAGCGATGAATCCAGGGGGGGGGGGGGGGCGTAGTCGATCATCACTCTGGCACCGAGATTCCTGTGTGCCTGTGAGCACAAAACCGCGAGGTGCTCGGTGAGCACAGTGTGGGCTTAATACTCGTCCAAGTAATAACTCATAGTACGTATAATACCTACGTTGTGGAAAAGAGGAAGAGGAAGAGAGGGAGAAAATGAGGTGAGAGAGGAGGCTAGCCACAGCCTCCGGGCAAAGCTAGATTAATGACGAAGAGCAGCGAGGAGGCCAAGTCCTTGCCAAAACCGCGACTAGAGCTACGAACATGTTTTGCGAAAAGAGAGGTTGCTCGACGCCTCTGCCGTGGTTCCCCGGAAAACACGATGCTCTGCGTCTGAAAAGTCTGATACGAGTGCGTACCGAAGAAGAGATCAAGTTCGAAGGGGCGAATGAGAGTGCTGAACTTTTGGGTCAAACGATCTTTCAACTCTTTCTCCAGCGATACATTGAACATCGCTAGGGGAGACCGGGGACAAAAGTAACACGGGTCAATTGTAACAAACGGGCGTAATCGGGTATGAAGTGAGCAAAATTATAGACATCACCTTATAGCCATGCAATCACCTCATAGCTGAGTTTTCAAAAATACCTATTCGCCGAAACCAAATGTGATTCACGAGTTCAGAACTGATTTTTGGGCTGTGCGGATCGCGTCAGCTAGGCAACACAATACAAAATATTAGTGGAAACAAGCACAAGGAGTTAAAAGGTACATTTTTGCGGAACATTTTGATCGCTGAGACGATCCGTTTCAGATTGTTATTAACCGATGCCACAGTAACTTTGCTAATAATCATGTGTGGGGTCGATTGTAACAGTCGATACAGGTCAATTGTACCAGCAATAATTAATTTCTTCCTATACCAATACCAATACTAATACCAATACCAATACCAATACCAATACCAATACCAATACCAATACCAATACCAATACCAATACCAATACCAATACCAATACCAATACCAATACCAATACCAATACCAATACCAATACCAATACCAATACCAATACCAATACCAATACCAATACCAATACCAATATATTTTATTTATTTTATTCTTACATTCTAAGCAATCAGCGATGATTTATACACTTATAATTTATAACCAACCAATTGTAGACTATAACATTTATAGTAGGGCTGTATAGTTAGGCCGGCTAAACGGCTTAGCCGGCAAATAATTTTTTTTTAAATTAAAATTAAAATTTTTCTGTGATAATGCACCCCCGTTCTATTTCTTAATAGCGGTCGGCGAAGGATTTCGTTGATGCAGGAGGATGTTACAATTGACCCCATCGCGGCCCAAAATCTTACCCAATCTCGTCTGTGTTTAAAGGGGCGGTGTTCGCAATTCCGTGCATATTTCTGCTTGAAATTTTTTAACTAAATACCTAAGACTAGGTTAATGATATACCATTGGATGCCGAAGCGTTAGACTCTTGGGTTTGTTGGTAAAAAAAATTAAAAAGGATTTTTGTTACTTTTGTCCCCGGTCTCCCCTAATATTCGAGTTCTCTTTTCGCTCATTCTGTTGTGAATTATATCATTGATCGTCACACCATTGAGTAGAGCGCCTTTCACCAATCTCGAGGTGTCTTTGTACGGAGTACCGAGTGTGCAATCTTCCTCTTCCACTTGTCTCCCGACAGAGTCTAGGACATCACCGGGTTTGCGGGAGCAGTTGTTCGTCGACTCGTTCGCGTCGCGCGGAGAACTAAAATTGCGTAGGTACGAGGTGGCAATGGAACGGTACAGAGCAAGAGACGTCGCTATGAGACTCGAAAAGATGGATAGACTATGGTAAGCGAGGAGCAGAAGAGAGCCGAAGGAGAAAGAGAATCCTGCGAAGAAGAGCAGGCGCGACTAAGCTTACCCGGAAATGGCCCGACACGCCAGACAATCCGTCTGGCGCGTTTCTGCCACATCGGTGGCCCTTCAGCCTCGCTATTTCTCTCGCTCTCTTCCCTGGCTCTCTTGTCTGTGCTCACGCTTCACCGAGACACGCACACACACATACCAGCACCCCGCCCGCAAGAGAGAACCGAGTGAAACGAGGCGGCTGCAACACGTGGTTCTCGCTCAAAGTTACACCTACCACTTATCCATCAGAGAGCCGCCCGCTTCGCGCAGTTACAGGATGAGAAGTCGGATAGCTCTTCGCTTGTATATCTTCTCGTTCCTCGCACCTCGTCGGGCTGCAGTCTTCTAAATCTCTCGGATACCCAATCGCGCTACGTTGGGGGAGAGATGCACGCTCCTTCCGATCGTCAAATTTGGGTATATCGATATACGGTAACGAGGATCAAGTAAGATTGTGGGATAGCCAGTGAGTAGTCACAAAAGTAATTAGACGGATGGAGAGAAAAAAGAGTGAGGTAGGGTGCGAAATAACTGGAGCCTGTGGCCCATCATATTCTCTGCTCTGTAGCTGCAGGAGACGAGGGTGTGGCAGTCTATATGTGAAACAAACGGAGAGATTTGCATAGGAGTAGCTCCGTTCCTCGTTCGTCCATGCGAAGGGTGCTCCGTCGAGGGAAACTCGTTGTCGGATCATAACGAAACGGAGATCCGGACTTGTCTGTCTATTACCTGTTCCGCTTCCTCGTCTCCTCGACTTCGGGATCCGTCCGTCGCTCGTCATTAGGTGGAACCGAGACTGCGGGGCGAGAGAAGCTGTAACAGCCTTTCATGCGACTGCAGGTACGATGGGGAATGTTTTCGTCAACGCCGGTTTCGTGTATGAAAATTCCCGGAGTGTACGGTATGCGAGCCAGTCGACATTTTCAACGGTGAAGCGCGAGGGATCGAGGGACCCGAAGGGAAAGAGCTAGATAATGCGCACGGGGATGCAGGAATGAAGCTGAAAAGTGCGGACCGAAACGGATGCTCGGTCACGAAAGTTTTACGTTCGAGCGTGTCGATTGGGCTTGATGCCAAGTGCGCCGGATGCTTCATGTCGCAAATCTCGTTATTCCGTACAGACTCCCTGACAACCTGTCTCGTGGTTTTTACCGGCAGTTTGCGGGAAGTGTGCACAGTTTACGAGCGTCTTCGAGAATCCATGCGAATTATGTTCACCCCGTGGGAGTGATCCTTCTCGGTGTATCAACCCTGGATTTCAGCCGCGATGGCCCAGGTGGAGCTGTCGGGATTGCTGTTAACAGACGAGCACTGGTGGAAGATCGGTTCTGGGACTCGGATCGTCACGGAAGCCTATGAATCCCTCGTTGGATTAACAAAAATCTGCGAAATTGAGAGTATTCGCGCCATAGCAGTGATCAAATGAAATTAACTACAAATAAAGGAAAATCGCATTTGGATTAGAAGGAGATTACGGGACAGTGGCACGAAGAGACTCCAAAGCTTTTGCCCGACTCAGCGATAAATTCTAATACCACAGCGCCGGATTCCGTCGTCAAGTTACTCTCTCGCTCGTTTTCTCCCGATTTTGGTCTCGTGCGCCCGTGAAACGTGCAATCGCGTACCAGCAGCCCCCGCGGGCAGGCCGGCTGCCAAGTGGGTACTTCTCGCGACCTCGGTGACCTCGGCGTTGGCCACCCTGGCCTCCAGCAGGGGAGCATCAGAGCAGCACGAGCAGCATGGAAGCGTGCGAGGGCTGGAGCTACGCGGGTTCTTCCTCTCTTTCTCTCTCTCTCTCTTCCACTCTCTTTCTCTCTCTCTCTCTCTTCCACTCTCTTTCTGTCTCTCTCTCTTGTACTCTCTTTCTCTTTCGCGCCGCACTCGCCGAGATAATTGGTCGTGTGACAGGCGGTGGAATCCTTGGTACAGGGCCAACGCGCGAGAGCTAGTCTTCGTTCGCGGTTTGCTCGCTTCGCTTCGCATATTATCACGCTTATATATATACATATATATATATGTGTGCACCACAAGTTTGCCGGAAAAGTGGAGAGGCACCGTGTGAAGGGATATGTGCCGTTTTGCAACGTGATATCGCGGGCGTTATGGTAAGCTAAGTAATTGGCTCAAGACAATCGGTCTGGCGTAATACCGAGAACTTGTACCGAACGAACTCGTACAATCTGCGTCGTACATGGCAATGAAGGCCTCCATGTTTAACAAAACATTCGTTGTCCACCAAGTTCCACAATTCTACTATTTTGCAAATACATACAATCTTCACAATTTTAAACATTTTTCATTAAATTTGCAATTACAACTAAAGGCTTAAAATTGTATTTTTTCGCTAATTAGATAATATTTTATGTTAAAAAAATACAGTTCGTTGACCAAAAAAAAAAAACAAAAAACAAAAAACAAAACATGTAGAATTAAGAAAAACAATTATGGATGTGAACAAAAGAAATTAATCAATCTCCAAACCATTCATGCCGTTTGTGATAATTTCTTTGACTATCAACTCTTCTTTCTTTACATTCAACGCTCCCCTCTTCTCTTGTTCCGTCGTCTCGACAGCGGAGGGAAGACAGATTTTTCCAGGATGTGTCTCGCGCCTTGAATTTGAAAATTGATTTCGCATCTCCTATCGTCGGGATGTCGAGGAGCCAACACGCACGTTTGCTATTATACTCGGGGAGAATTGGAGCGAGGGAGAAAGGATTTTTTTTTTTTGTCGCCGTAGCTTACACGGCGAGATCCAAATAGCCTTCGGCGCTACGCTGTCTCGCGTTATCGCTGTTTGTGCCTAACTCTCTCGCACCCGCTCGTTTACTTTCACCTTCCTTCTAATACTCGTCGATATACATCGTGAGAAATCGAGGCTTCGTCTCGGCTGTTTCGTTCCCGGGAGGGCGCGACGCGCATAGACTTTTCTTCGCATTACGCCCTCCATTCCAATGGATTCGACGTTCCCGCTATAGCGGGAACGTCGAATCCCGGTACGTACGGTACGGGTATACACACTGTGTCCGGGAATCAAGATTAATGACCGAGACGCGTACGTGTGTCCCGGTGAGCCACGGGTGCACCGTGTCCCGCAGGAGCGAAGTGAGGCTGCGGGAGGTGAGGGAGGAGTTTCTCGTGGGGCGTTCTACAGCCAAGACATGGAAATCGTATTGCGCCTCAACTGTGCAGCATTGTACTCGACGGAGACAGGCCGGCATGTTCCGTGCCAACCTGCGAGCGCATTCTCGAATACGTGTGAAACTTATTTGCATCCGACAATCGAATTAGAAACAAGAATCCAGGAATAATTGGGACCTGGAAGGGGATTCGTAAAATCGATTGTAAAGTGTTTAATCTGAACCGCAATAAAAAAAAAAAAAAAAAATTCCCACCCGATCCTCGAGCTACGGAACGTGTACTTATTGCCTCTTCCTCGTTCTCTCATGACATCCCATTAGTTCGTCCGCTCCGAAAACCTGATGCACCATCGAGGCTAGTCTTTAAAGCTATGCCGCATACGCCAACTTCTTATCGTCGCGCGAGCCTTCAAGTTGGCCTCAAGTTTACCAAAGCTGCTTACCAACTTCACCGGCGGCGAGATAATGGCCGACGGAGAGTGGGGGGGCAACGCAGCCAGAGAGACCGCGAGATTCTCGATGACGATGGCCATTTGGATATCGTTCTGTGGAAGGACCGAGCGAGCATCGTCCTTGTCACGCGCGAATTCACCCACTCTCGGGTCTCCACCATGGCCTCGCTCTTGCCAGGCTAAAGGAGAGTCAGATAGGCAAATGCGCGCTATTAAACCGGCGTACCGGCGTGTATATCCGGCCTGACGATGCGGCAATTCTAGAGTTGCTGCTGCGTATCTGCCATTGCCCGAACAGCGTACTATCGTTGTTGTACACCGGCATCAAGAGGCACACAGGACTTCTGTAGCGATATCCTGCAGCCGCGAAGCTGCATCCACCTCCTCGTACACCTCGCTCCCCGCGAATCGCATCGCGGTGTGCTGCTCCATAGAATTCCACATCCGTGGTTGCTTCTGCACCCGTATCGGTGTGTATCGTTCACCGATCATGGACGGGACGCGGCCCGGCACCGATACCATGAAAGCAGATTCGCGGAGACGCGAGTAAACAGTCGGATTGCAACACCGTCCGCTCTCTCTGTGTATGTCTGTCCGCGTTCGTGTGTGCATGGCCGAATGTATGCGGCATCGGGCTTAAACACCGGGACGGTAATCAGGTCCGCTTGGCAACCAGTTCCTCTCCCACGCCACTTTATTTTACCCGTGGCGTTATTTATTGTATCCTAGGCCGGTAGGTGCTTCGGCTACTGGTGCGGTATAACGCGCTCTGGCAAAGCGGCGTTCCAACGTTTTACGTGTACATCGGTATACGGTTGTTGCACGTGCATTCGTACGTAGAGGCACCACCGACGGTGGCCGACGGTAACGATTCTCCGCCACGTCGCATTGAGAGGACCGCCCTGGCACTCTTCCTCCGCCTCACTCTCGCTCTCGGCGTTTCTCGTATGCCCGAACCATTTATAACAATGCCGCTGTTCTCTGTCGGTTTAAATATACCGCAGATACGTGGAAAGAGCCCGGCGGTCGAGAGTGCGTGGATAACGAGACGTTCGCGATTGAAGTATAACGAAGCTTCTGTTTTAGCACCGCGCGCTGGTCCGTTTTTGGGATGCGGCTGGAGCAGCGGCGAGAGTGTTTCCGCTTATCGAGGGAAGAATCGTGGATTGATTTTTTGCATCGATGAATGGTCGAGGGGTTTTACCAATCGTGTGTTTTCATTTTATTCGTACCGTGAAAAATTTTATACCGGGCCGGAATCACGCCGAAGTGCAGATCGAAGGGCTCGTGTAAAACACGGTTAGCATGGGAAAGGGTCCAAGCTTGTCTTAGGTGCTGACTTAACCCAATTAACGTAAATGAAACCATATAGGGCTGAAGGACTAAAGTCGATGGCCCTTTGTCAATGTTTATGATTATCCTTAGGTATCAAATTTAGTATAATAAAATAGATGTAAAAAAGGTATAAGTAAAAAGTTAAAGGTATACTTTTATTTTAATATTACTTAAATCATATAGAATCATAACTACACTGAGAGAAGCATCTAGTAAATATGACTATATCGCTTGAGAGACATTACCATAGCACATACTAATAGGGAACTAGGGCGCCACCTATGGTAGGAAGTACCTGATTTATAAGAATTTTTCGTGGACATGGTAAAAATTCTTGGAAAATCTGAGACTTTCCGCCGTCGTTGGCGCCCTATTGGGAGTTTTTACTAGATCCTTCTCTCAGTGTATTGTACCTATTCCATAATATTCCGTGAAAATTGTACATCGGCAATCCGCGACTCTCGTCATTGAGAGTAGGAGAGAGCGGGGCAAAATGGCACAGTGGGGCAAAACGGGGTTGAAAATCCGAATATATCGCTGGGACAAAATGGGCCATTAAAAAATTATTAGAAAATTGAGTTTTGCCCTCACTGTCCCATTTTGCCCCACTGTCCCATTTTGCCCCGCTCTCCCTTAACGGAGTCTCCGGCGATTCACCGGATATTCGGGAGGTTCCAATGATACTCATCGCCGGACATATTCCATTATATTCCCTGAAAATTGTACATCGGCAATCCGCGACTCTCGTCATTGAGAGTAACGGAGTCTTCGGCGATGTCCCGGATATTTGGGAGGCTCCAGTGATAACCATCGCCGGATACAAGGATACCGGTCCGTACGCCGCAAACCTTTTAGAGAAATAAGATCGTCTCCCGCATCTCTGTGGGATATTACACGGAGCACGTAGTAAAACGTACGAGTGTGAACCCGGTGGTAGTAACTCGTGCGAGCCGCGCGACTTAATCTCGTCCCGAGTGCCGGCGAGAAGAGGGAAACCGGTCTCTCAGCCGACAGGGAGAGAAGGGAATTTTGTACTTTGGAAAACTATACTTACTATAACGAAAGCACGAGACCGTTGACGTTCCCCTTTATCCCGGCGTACACGTCGGCCAGTCCAAAAGTTGTTTTCGCACTTGGCGATTCTCCGAGATACACTCGGAGAACGGAACGAGAACTAATGTATCGGGCCAACTTTTCACGACGCTTCGGAGAGCGTGCGAAGATTTACAAGCGCCACGCGAATACGAAAAAAATATATATAAAAAATAAATGTACAGGGCACAAGAAGAAAGAGAACAGAAGTCAAGGGTTTACACGTTAAGAATGGGGGGGAGTTGGACCGATTCATTAAATCCTTTTCTGTCCATTTGTGAGCTTTCTTTGCCCATTTGTATTGGATTATGAATAAACCCTTTGCTTATGTACTCTTGAAATATTGACTTTTCCTACCTGATCAGAGTTCTTCTCGAAATGATTGTTATTTACAACGAACAATACAAAAAAATGGTAAAATTCCTCCAACTTCCGGGAATATCGCGACAGAATTTCTCCGCAAGCCCTCCCCGTACATCTTTCCATTTGTGAGCTTTCGTCGTCCGTGGGTATTGGATAATAACCCGATATTGACTTTACCACCCTGATCAGAGTACTTCTCGGAATGATTGTTATTTACAACACCAAACAAATAGAAAAAAAATATCATAAAATCCATAAAACTTTCGGGAATATCGCGACAGAATTTCTCCGCAAGCTGTCCCCGTACATCTTTCCATATGTGAGCTTTCTTCGTCCGTGGGTATTGGATAATAACCCGATATTGACTTTTCCACCCTGATCAGAGTACTTCTCGGAATGATTGTTATTTACAACACCAAACAAATAGAAAAAAAATATCATAAAATCCATAAAACTTTCGGGAATATCGCGACAGAATTGCCCGCAAGCTGTCCCCGTACATCTTTCCATATGTGAGCTTTCTTCGTCCGTGGGTATTGGATAATAACCCGATATTGACTTTTCTACCCTGATCAGCGTACTTCTCGGAATGATTGTTATTTACAACAACAAACAAATCGAAGAAAAAAAAATATCATAAAATTCATAAAACTCCCGGGAATATCGCGACAGAATTTCACCGCAAGCCCTCCCCGTATATCTATGCGGTGGCATATTAAGCGTCATACATACAGTGGAAAAACACAGTAGACGCGACTAATCAACGTAGTCCCGTCGCGTAGCGCGGCAGTGAATTTTCTCGTTTCGCAATTGGACGTGAACGGGGGCGAGGGGAAAAGGAGAGAACGAGGGTGAGAAAGAGAGTGCGCGCGGTACGAGTGAGATTGAAGGGGTGGAGGAGAGGCCAAGTTAAAACTGCGTTATCAGCCGTGGGCACCGGGACGCTCGACTACGGTTGCTCTATAAAGTCTGCACGGTGTAGCTGTAGTTATACACAGACCTCCACTAGGCGGATGTGGAGCGAGAGCGAGCACGTCGCGGGCGCGCGGCACCGAAGGAAAGCCAAAGCCTCTCGTAATTTTGCATATTACACCGTTCGTTATTTATTTTGCAACAATATTTCAACCGAACGACTCTCACACGCGTTGGCTCTCAGCTGCCTCTCTCTCTCAGGTTTCCCTGGCCGGGTTCCGCTCGGGCGTACCTTCGTTCCTCGGCGGTAGGTACGTAGAGCCAGAGGAGGTGGTGGTGGTGGTGGTGCAAGTGTAACGCCGGCGAACGCCCGGCTAGACGACGGCGTCTTCGTATTTGCATCTTGCCGTGTGCGGGCTGGCGAGTCGGTAGCATTTCGCGGGAAAAGCTCTCCACGAATCGGGTTGGGTGGCGGGAGAGTGAAGGGGGGCGAAGGACGCCGCCGAGGGAGGAGCAGGACCGGGGAAGGGTGGAAAGCGCGGGGCGATAGCGCGCGGAGAGCCGCGTGAGAGGGACAGCTCGAGGGTTGATTTAGTGGCATTTTCCCGGGGAATACTAGCGCGATAATTCAGGAGGACGCGCCGCGAATACTTACCACCTCTACCCGGGCAGACGACTGGTAGCTGCCTCTCCGGTACGCCGTTTCAGGCTATATATACACCTCTTTTCTGGGAGAGCGGCTGGGGGGAGGGGGGGGGGGGGGGAGACGAGAAGTAATACCGTCGGGATACTCCGCTAGACCGCCCCTCCAGTTCCACCCCTTTCTTACAACGTAGGATAAAGCTTGACTCGGGAATCTTCTCGGACGAATAACTTCGAGACTGCTCCCTGGATATTCTGTCGCTTTGTCTCTAACATTCTTTCGTCCCGGATGAAACGTCATCGGCGTCGTGAGCGGAGGTCGAGAGACACGCGAATGTACAGGATTCATCGAGTACACCCTCGCAACGGTCCAGCTAAATCTCTTCCACCGCGTCGCAAAGTCAAATGCCGCCTGTGCAGTTTTCCCCCGGTCCGTTTCCGCTGGATCCACGACGGTAGCAAAGTACAATCGGGGTCTCCCGCTACAAATATATTCCCGGGAGCGGAGTCCTCCGTGGGGTGGAGGGAGATAAAGCGGAATGAAAATTTCGGTGAAGAGAGAAAAGGCGAGGCTCGGCGGGTGCGCGCTTTGATGCCCCGTCTACGAGGCGGTACGAGGAGTCCCTGCACCGTTCCCAACCCCCGGCACAGGAGGTTTTACGAGAACCACAGAGTAATCCTCTTAGAAACGGAGGAGCCGCCGCGGTGGACGGCACACCACACGAGGCAGACAAGCAGGTTCTCTCGCCGGGCTCTCTCGCTGCCGTTCAGCCGGACGACCAACAAGCCAACGAGGGTATACCTCGTTCCAGCAACACGAGAGCGGTCCCGGGTTATAACGGCCGAGCAACCGAGTCAACGTATATTCGTTCCACCAACCCGCGGACCAAGTGAACAGCGATATTGAGCTTACACATACTGACACGTACCACCGTACTCTCTACTACGGTACTTTCCTAGCGGTAACGCTTTGAGTTTAGTCTTTTGCGGTGTTGGCAAAAAAAAAAAAGAATGAAAAAAACATATCTTAGCCATGCATCGCAGGTATTATAGTTGCGATGCAGTTCCGCAAGTCAAACCCGAGGGAATAATGCGTCCGAAGTAGTTGCAATACCGAAAGAAAAGAATGGCATTAATGGATGGCTTTCTTCGCGTGGCCATTGTTCATTGACGTACCATGTACGTAAGTTGCCTCCAAGTGATCTCCTATTCAGTCCCTTAATGTCAACTTGTGCCAAGTCCCTGCGCGAGACACGGAGCTTTGAGTTGTCAGACTCACTGGCGTAACCTGAACGATCCGCTGGCTCTACCAGTTACGTGATCGTTTCCCCGTCCCGCGGTTTCCCTTGTTACAGGAATATTGGTCATCTTGACTATCCGTGTCGATCGAAGTCCACTCGCGATAACCTCGGTTGTACTTTTATTTAAAAAATCTTGATATCGAAGCATTTCTCAGTCGGTAAACGAGATTGCGATTGATTTTTTTTTCAAGGGTGCGAGCAGCCGTGGTGAAAAGTGCGAGCAGCCTTGGTAGCGGAACAAAATGAAGAAGACAGAACTCATCCGTAAGGCGTGTTTGTTTCGTGAGGTTGACGCATAGTCCGACCAATACGGAGCTCCATCCACTGCCGCCTCCGTCACCGCTGAACTTGCTAATGCTCGGAGAAGCGGGCACGCTGTTGGCGCGTGTGGTATTCCGGGGTCGCGACTCGAGACGGTCCAAAGGTTGGCATTGTCAACCCACGGTGGCGGCCTCGGATCGCATGGGTTGTGTGTGCGCTACGAAATAGAACTGAACCAGTGGCTCGGTATGCCTCACACCGATACCCAACCAGACGATACGACACATATCTGACGCCGTGTAGTAGTAGTACGAACGGTACTTCCTAACAGATCGAACGACTTGTTGATCGGTGTACGACAAGTTCACGCGGAAAAAAAACAAGTGGAGAACGAAATCCGATTCTACGCCAACACTTTTTCGTAAAAATTAGCGACCTGATATTTACTCCTTCATTGCCTTCGATGCTGGTCTCATTGACTCCAGAATCATTATCGCCACATGAACTCATCTGGGCTCAAGCAACACGGAAATAAAATATACGCTAAAACATGGATTCCCATTATATTAATATCATGATAAATTAATGACAAAAATTATTATTATCGATTGATTATTGTGAGTATCGGTGTGAGTGTCCAATCGGAATGAACTTTATTATTATGTAGATAATCAATAAATGATAAAAAAATGTATTTCTCGCGAGGGAAATGAACAAGCATCAAAAGTTGTCTCCGCAGAAAAGTAAAAACCCTGGTGGCAGTTTTTTCCACGGTTGATTCGCTACTATCTCGCGCGATGCGTCGACTGCAATATCGTCGATACCAATACCAATCGACGGTGTACGGTGGACGGTATGACACAGTTACATGTTTACACGCGATGGCCCACGGGCGATTGCGTAAATCGGACGGTTGTCACGTTCGTGCGAGCGGACGAATCGAGAAATTCGCAAAATATACGAGTACACACTAGAACCATCCATTTATCCATATTGATTGTGTGTAACGCGAATGAGTTTTCGTAACAGTGTTTGGCGGAGCGACGGAACAGCGAGACCCTAAAAACCGATAATTTTCTGGTTCATCTATTACATCGTTACGCTCCGGTAACTCTTTAGTGCGATGCAATGTTTTTTTCTAACTTTTTTTTTAATCTACCGAATCAACGAGCAAAAAAGAGTGCAGGGTAAAAAAAAAATTCACTGCGCGAGACGGACAACGATGTAGAGACGGGCGAGAGTAAGTTGCGATTTTCTAGGCTGACGATGTCCGTCGGCGAACGAGCGGTGGAGAGGAGAGCATCGGAGCTTGGCCGTTCCCAACGGTCCCGCGCACGTGCCATATGGCAGACGGCCAAGTAGTATCGAATTTCGGATTCGGACTCGAATTCTCATTCGGATTCCGTCGTCGCCGAGGCAAGCGACGTATTCGGAGTCTCTTTCTCTCTCTCCCCCTCGCTTATCCATCTCGCTTTCTCCGAGGCACACGAAGCTCGATTCTCGTAGCTGCCACCAGTGCAGTGCTCTGGCCCGGGGTACTCTTGGAAGCTTCCGCTCGAGTTATTAGAAATCGCATATCCCTAATTTCGCGCGGGTTACTGGGCGAAACTCGCATCTGGACCAGACGCATAAATCCACCGAGATTTTTTACTCCGACGCAGTCTCGTCCGTCACCCGGAAAACGGGGAACCCGACAGTGATCGATCATTCGTTCTTGACGATCAAGCTTCTCACTTCGATTCTTCGCACACCGAATATTCGTGATGATTACAGCGGGAAGGTATTGCAATAATAGCGCGAGACGGAGGTTCACGAGAAAAATACATATTTCTCTCTTTTCATCTTCGTACTACGTCTTGTCGGTTCCCGACAATGTCGCACGAGCTCTCGGCAGCGCGACCTCGTATAACACCGGAGACCCGCTCGTGGAACGGCGCGACAGTTTTTCCGGACAATAAACCCCAAACAGACAATTTTCCGAAGCGTTTTATAATGCGAGAGCATATTTCCCGGGTAAGCGCGTCTGCGTTATTCGCCCCGGCTCTCCTTTTCTCACTCTGTATCCTCTCCCGACTCTTTGTCAACCGGTTTCCCTCGAGCACTTACTTGTTCCTATCTCAACAGAGCGCGAGAATGTGAAAGCAAGAAAAACCGGAGGGTGAGGTAAATACGCGTACGGGAAGAGAGGGCTGCACGGGTCGCGCGCGTCTCCGGGATCCTCTCGTTGCATCTTCCTCATTCTCCTCCTCCTCTTCGCTTTTCTACGTCCTGCTGAGACTGGGAATGCAGCCAAGTTGGTTGCACACCGACCACCGGTATAATCTCCCCTTTCCAAGCGATTTCGTATTATACTAGTGAGGATGGGTGTATTTACGTACTCGTACATATGTAGGGTTCGAGGGCCGAATGTGCTAAGTGGTAAATATCGAAATATTGTTATTTGTTGTCACGATGAAGAAGACATCGCTTCCGTGGAATCCGAGTTCCATCTGCTATCACTGAAGGAAGGGTATAGTAAAAACTACCGGTCATCTAAGAAAACTGACCATAACTCATGATAGTACGCAACTAGGGCGCCTGCTATGGCTAAATTTTTTTGCCGATGTTGCAATAATTTTTACCATAATATAGTTACGATTTCGCGGTATAAATAACGCGCTGATTTGGTTTTGGGGCGAATATTATTCAGTACAATCGCAGCTAAATATCTCGAGCACAAATTGTCAAACGTCTGTTCTCTATGAAAGTCCGATCAATACAGTGGTCATCTGGTTAAGCGATAATCTGCGTATTTGTCATTTGTCATACCGAGCTATTCCGGTCATCTAAGTAACATCGCGTGTCTCAGGCAATCCTCGTCTCTACGTTCGTTACAATATCTACGAAAAATGCTTAGAAATCCGGTACTTCCTGTCATAGGTGGCGGCCCAGTTCCCTACTACTATGTGCTATTGTAATATCTCCCAAGCGATATGGTCATATTTACTAAATCCTTCTCAGTGTATATTTGGAGTGCTGTGGCGAGCTCGAATAATCGTACGAGCTCAGTGAAAATTAATTTCGTAAAATCGGAATACAAAGTTCCGTAAAAATAATTTGGTTAAATAAGTGACAAACTCGATTATTAAGGTTTGAGTATGCAAACCTGTCCTCTTATTTCCCGTATCATTGACGATTTTAGTTTGTACGTTTGTTTGTAAAAGTAGACCCGGATGGGGGATCGGAAAATGCACAAATAAAAAATTGTGGACATTTGTGGACAATAAGTTGTTGTAAAAAGTACAAACTTCTTTTTACCGTGTATGATCATTCGGCATTGTGATCGGTGCGGTTTATAACCATTCGACTTTAAGACTATTCGTGATTGTAACCAGTTAACCATGTTATCGTCGGTTGTAAAATCATTCCACCTTTAGATCATATGGGTTTATAATCGTTTGAAGTTGTAACTATTCATGCTCTCCCAGGCGGAATTTAACCATCGGCACAGCTATGGGACCGCACTAGTTGCCAAAAGTTTTGCACCAGCCCTCCAGTGCTCAACCCGGTATCCACCCGACGTCGGTATTGAGTCGGACCGTCATATCGGCTCGAGGAGAAATGCTATCGCTGGCCCCGAATCGACACGGTATTAGAACCTATGCTATATTCGGTACATTCGTGGTCTGTGAATTTCATTCGAAGACCACGAATCTGCCTCAGATAAAAATAAAAAATTTCTTAACTTTACTTTCGGTTTGAATATCAAAATTTTAAACCTTAAGTAACGTCACGCTGTTAAATTTTTTATGCTTTGTTGTAACGACATTACTTGTTTCAAAATCTCGGTCTCTGACCATAAGTGACGTCATACGGGAACACGTCACTTCCGGTTTCAAAACCTGAGTCTTCAACGTGAAGTGACATCTTATAAGAAAACATCATTTCCGGTTTCAAAAATAATTTTCGACCGGTCGACCGAAAGTTTTCAATCAGAAGTGACGTCATACGCTGAGATTGTGAAACCGAAAGTGACGTTTTCACGTATGTCGTTACTTCCGGTGAAAAACTGGGTTTTGAAGGCGGAAGTGAAAAACCGATATTTTCAAACCGGAATTGACGTTTTCCCATATGATGTAATTTCCCGTTAAAAACATAAGTTTTCAACGGGCAATTTTATATTTATCAAAAGTACAGAATTCTCGTTATTTTCAATGAGCATCGCGACGCCGTCGAGCCGAGAGAGAAAATCGTAAGGGATTTTCATTAGTCAGTCGACCCAGTCTCGTCCATAACGCACTCCAGGCTCGAGGTTTATAAGACAACAAAGGGTGTGGACGAGGGGAAGTGAATGAGGGAGGATGACCCGGCCATGAGCGCAGTCACTCGAATTCCAACAGGGAATACCATTCAGTGAGCTCGAGAGCGAAATTAAGTGAATTCCCGTGGGCACGAATTCTCTCTCTTCCTGGGTATAATAGTATACCGCCACGTAGTAGGTATATACCCCGCAGATGAACACTATACACTGCGGTTCTTTCGCCCTCTCTCTATATCTTCGCTGGTCGGTGGTTCGCAGAGAAGCTTTTCTTTAACTCGAACCTCACCGAGCTCAGAGTATTTCGGAAGTTCTCGTGTTGCTCGGCACGTCCCTAGTCATTTTACTGCTTGTTCTCTTTACTCTATTATCCTTTCTTCATCCCTGTCTCTCTCTCTCGCTCTTTCTTTCCCTTTCTCTCTCTCGACAGTGGAAACGGTGAGAAAATTCTCGCGAATTCCATTTCCCTTGCACACACCGAGTGGAACGAGAGAAACGCGTTTGCCGCGGTGAAATTCCGAGTTCGAAGGACATTCGCCGAAGTACTGAGAGAGCGTCAATGACGTCGAAAAAGTGAGAAAGCGAAAGCAGGGTAAGAGAGGGAGTTCGAGAAACGAAGGATTTGTGCCAAAGTGCGCGCCATCGATGCAGGAAAACGTTTGGCCTTTAGAGATCGGCGATTTGTCCTCCTCCCAGTTTCGCGTGAGTGTGTTTATGTGTGCGTGCGTGGATGTGTGGGTCTGTGTATGGGTGTGGAGGAGATTCGCTGTCGGTTGATCCAATTTATATCCCCATTCTCTGTGGACCTTTCGTGGAACATGCTGCACCATTCCACTGCGCATTCGGCTGCTATGCGCTCCGCCGGTACCTCCCTTATTCCTTCTTCTCCTCGTCTCTCTGTTACTCTCCCGCGTTTGCGGTTGGTAAAAGTGGTGAAAAAGGGAGACGGAGTGGAACGGACGGAGCTGAGGCATGGGTAACTTGTCTATAAGGTGGGTAATGGGTTCGATCTGTACCCAAACACGAGTCTACGTACACTATGACCATTGAAAAAGGACTGTATTCCGTTGACCGGTGGTAACAATATCCAGCGCCAACGTGACTATTTGCCTTATTCGTCTAGCTGTTCCGTATCAAAAGCTCGTACCGTGGTCGATAAACTTTTCGACGCATCCAATAGCTCTTCATGGAGAGGAAAGAGCACTTTTGCTTATTCCTCCTCATGGGGAGATCCAAACCTCATCGTGGTCATCGGGTTACTCAAAGAGCATCCATTACTAGTGTATCGTCACAGGAACAATCTTGTTCGAGGAAACTGTTTTTGGTGGTTCATTGACAGAGATCGAAGCAACAGCGATTCCATTCAAGACCATTCGAGAAGGAGGGTATTTGGTTGCCCGGTGGCAACAATATCCAGCGCCAACATGACTGTTTGCTTTATGCGTCTTGTTCCTATCCAAAGGTCCGTACCGTTTGTTCGATAAACATTTCAACGTATCCCATAATTCGTCACGGAAAGGAAAGACCCCCCATTTCATTACTGGCGAATCGTGGCAAGAACAATGTTGTTCGAGGACATTCTCTTTGGTAGTAGGACCATGAAGAAGATCCTTGACAGTGATCGAAACAGCAGCGGCGTAAGGTGTGCAATCATTCAAGAAGAACACCATTTGGTTGCCCGGTGGTAACGATATCCAGAGCCAACATGACTGTTTGCCTTCTGCGTCTTGTTCCTATCAAAAGGTCGTACCGTTTCGTTGATAAACTTTTCCATGTATCCAATAATTTCCTACGGAGAGAAAAGAGCACTTGTGCTTATTTCTCCTCATTGGTAATTCCCAACATCATCGGGGTCATCGGGTTACTCAAGAGTCAACCATTGCTCGCAAATCGTCGACAGAACAATGTTGCTCGAGGAAACTCTCTTCAGTGGGTAGGATCATGCAGAAAATCCTTGACAGCTATCGAAACAGCAGCGATGTAAGGTGTGCAATCATTCAAGAAGAACTCCATTTGGTTGCCCGGTGCTAACAATATCCAGAGCCAACATGACTGTTTGCCTTCTGCGTCTTGTTCCTATCAAAAGGTCGTACCGTTTCGTTGATAAACTTTTCCATGTATCCAATAATTTCCTACGGAGAGAAAAGAGCACTTGTGCTTATTTCTCCTCATCGGTAATTCCGAATATCATCGTGGTCATCGGGTTACTCAAGAGTCATCCATAGCTCGCAAATCTTTGACAGAACAATGTTGCTCGAGGAAACTCTCTCCAGTGGGCAGGATCATGCAGAAAATCCTTGAAAGCTATCGAAACAGCAGCGATGTAAGGTGTGCAAGCATTCGAGAAGAACTCTATTTGGTTGCCCGGTGCTAACAATATCTAGAGCCAACAAGATTGTTTGCCTTCTGCGTCTTGTTCCTATCAAAAGGTCGTATAAACTTTTCAATGTATCCAATAATTTCCCACGGACAGAAAGGAGCACTTGTGCTTATTTCTCCTCATCGAGAATTCCGAACATCACCGTGGTCATCGGGTTATTCAGGCATCATCCATTACTTCCGAATCGTCGAAGGAACAATGTTGTTCGAGGAAACTCTCCGGTGAGTAGGTTCATGAAGAAAATCCTCGACAGTGATCGAAGCAGCAGCGGTATAAGGGATGCAGCCCGATGCTAATGGAGCCCGAACAGAGAGGAGAAAGGAAAGTTCGAGTCACTCTTGACGTATTAATTATGAGCTATTCGGGGTCTGATCTTGGGATGGGGCATTCTCGCTAAGCTCCACTTCGCCCGTTCGATCTTGTTCTTTCGCGTCCGTAGGTACATCAGCAGAGCAGAGCGGAGCAGCTTGCAAAGAAAGTCAGTCACTTCATGAATAATGTTCATGCCCAATTCGTGAAGATGTATCGTCGTTACCGACTCCCTTTGCCGCTTTTCGCTACTCGTTGAATTTCTACTTGCATTAACTTCGGGGTGAGTTTCCAGTTGACAACAAGGCGAAGAATTCACTCGAATGGCCAGATACACCTTTGTGCCCGGCTTCGAGAGGTTGTAAACGTCGTAATACACGTAAAAAAAATAAAAATAAATAACAAACAAAAAAGAACTCTACATGTTACTCACGATTATTAAATATATTTTTGTATATTCATAGTGCAACGTTGTTTTCACGAGTGCTCTCATTCAAATACTGACGTTTCCCTACTTCGACCGTTCTGCGCTGTGCGATTCAATATACAATACGTATATCTCGAATAACGAAACGTGATACGAGTGCTCATCCGCGGCAGTAGCTTTATAGAGTCTCATCTACGCACGCGTCGCTGACTCTCAACGATGTGAAGTCGTTATCTCGGCTGCATTTCGCGAAAAGCTTTGTATTTCTCGAATAAAACAATGAGTGGCTTGAGGCGCGGTGGAAGCCGCGACGGTATAAAAAATAAATAAATAAATGAAAAAAAAAAAAACAAAACAAACAAGGACAAGGAAGAGAAACAGAAACAAAGCAAAAACATCGGGCGAGAGTGCGTAATTAAAGCAATTAAGCCGAAGTTAACACTGGTGCTGCTAGTGGTGCTTGGCTAGCGAGGGCTCGAGGGCGCACGCCGCTCGAGGAAAATAAAGAGGATTCGCTGGGGTCATGCAAAACGGGTAAGAATAAAAGTTAAAAAAAACAAACAAAAAAAGTAAAAAAAAAAAAAAAATACGGAAAGCAGACAGTGAACACGAAGGCGAGTGGAGGAGAACAACGAAGGGGGCCAACTGAGAAAACACACTGAACAGGGAGGAAAGGGCAAGGGAGAAGGAGGAAGAGAGAGATATTCGAAGGTAGGTATAGGTAAAAGCAGCGAGGCCCGAGATATAAATTCTCTAAACGAGGTTGAAGTTTGGTAGTTACCAAACTTTTTATTGCACGAAATACTATTTAGAAAAATAATGTCGAAAACTTTGGGTCCTCGGTGTGCCTCTAGGGGATTTATCACTACTGGTTTATAAAGGGCTGGGGTATAAGAATGCACACGGTTGGACTCCCGGCGAGACTTGTGTACTTGCACGCCGCCATCGATCGTCTTTTTCTTTTTTTTTTTTTTGTATGACAGGAACAATGAAATTCGACCAAATTAGCAAGCTAGTCAGATTTTCTACCGTCGTGTATTTTCTGGTGATCCATCGAAAAGCTCAAAAGCTCGTCTGTACGTGGATATTTCTGCACGACTATATACAGACGATTTCCCACACATTCTGCGTGGATCAGCCAGGGTACTGCAGCAGCGAGCCTTTCTCGATCACACGTCGATCTTGATAACGTACCTAGTTTGCACCGTTGCTGCACCGGCTAAAATTCGCCAGAGGCGCCGGGGGATTTTACGACCTGCTATACCATTACTCTCGGGAGGGGAAGCCGAAACGTACCGAACTTCGAATTAAGCACACGATCGGCGCAGAAATTTGTTCGCGTTAAACGAATCTAAATCTCCGCGGCAGTTTGGAGTCGCTGAAACGCCACTGTAAGAGAAAACTCTCACGGTCGAGTGAAAGAAGAAGGGAAGAAAAAGAAAAAGATAAATCATATCGCGTGCCAGCCGTGATATCCGTCGGCGTATGCGCCTAAAAATTACTTCGATCCGTCAAACTTTTGCGGCGGAGCGAGAGACGCAGGGATGGGGTAAGCCGAGAGAGAGAGTAAGAGAGAGTGATTACGGAAACCGCGCTTACAGAGTCGGTGAGCTAGCTAACTTTTAATCGACTCGGGCACGTCGTGACCCTGTTATATATTCTTTATTTCCTGCTCGCTTCACCCCTCCGACTTCTGTCCTATCGAAGAATAAGCAGAAGCAGTCTCAATATCTATCGTTGGGACTTTCAGCGCGACGATGACGAAGTGGGGAAGGGCAAAAAAAAAAAAAAGAAAGAAAAAAAAAACGCTGGTTGCACGCAATTCTTTCTCGGTACACTCGAGTGAGGAAAAATTCAGACTGCCGTCGCCGCCAACATTAATCACTGAGCAGCCGAAGCAGGATCGAATAATTTGGTCGAGTGTGACTTCGAATCTCGAAGAAATAATGGGTTTTCTCCGTAGCGCGCGGTGGCGGCTCTCTAGCTAGGAGAGGGACACTTTCCTCTCCTCCTTGCCGCGAAACGAGCTGCGGGTTTATCGGGAAAAGAAGTACGCGAGGCGCCGATCGTTGGCGGCTGCAGTCTCGCGGCCTCGACTCCTTTCTCCCTCTTTTTTTTTTTACCCCTCGGGGTCTCTGATACCGCGCTTCTCTCCACATCGGTGATCTCTTTTTTCCGCAACGCCGGGAAAACGGGAGCTCTGTGGCAGCCCATTCGACTCACCCTCTCCCGCTCTCTCTCTCTCTCTCTCTCTCTTTCTCTCTCCCTGTCCTGCGGTTCAGACCTCTTTGCACCGTCCCTGTAAGGAAACTCCCAGGGTAGGTATACTGTCGCTTCACCTACACCTCGTACTCGCTTTTCCCGACGGTTAACGAGCTACCAGGATTTATTTAAAAAGTAAATTAGCTCCGGCGTGCCTCGATAATAACTTGGCCGGCACTCGCGTTCCTCCGTCGCAGCTTCCGCAAGCTCGCTTTCCCTCTCCCCGTTAGCAACCTCGCCGAGGCTCCTTGCAAAAATCCGCCGTCACTTCTCTTCCTCTTCTTCTTATTCACCAGTTAAATTGAATTATCCGTAACCTTGCACTTCTTTCGTCTAATACCCCTGCGCGAGAGTCATCGCCTTTTTGGACACCTTGTAATAATTCAAAGTCAATAACCGCGATTCCATCCGCCAATCGCCTGATTACCATTAGCCTCATCAACGCCGACAGGACAGCTGGGGAAAAACAGGCCCCGAAAGTATCCGCTAAGTACAACACGGAAAGACAGACAGCAAAAGGGAAGAGAGTTAACGACCGTAGTGCGCAGAGAGCTTCCCCGGCTGCAGTTGTACCCAAGAGAAATATGAGCGGCTGAGCAGCCGCAAGCGATGACGAGAGAAGGAGGGAAAAGGTTTAGTCGCGCAACGAACAAGAGCGCAGGGACAAGAGTGTAAGGAGGAGGCGCTCCCTCCCTCGTCAGGATCCCAACTCGAAGTTGACTCGAGCGTAATGAACAAGTTGCAACCACCGCGTCACGAAGCCAAAGCCGCGACGCGGTGCTGATGGTACTACTATGGAGCAGCGACGTCGACGACGACGACGGTGGCTGCCGCTGCCCGTTATAATAATCGTGTGTCCCGGCATGTCTGTCCCGAGTCCGTGCCTGTTAGCGCAATATATTATCTCCGTCTCGGTCTCACGCCTCCGACTCTCCTCCGCCCTCTTGTTCTATCCCGATTCTCCATCTTCATTCCATGCTCACCCAGCGGCGGCATCGTCTTTAGTCGCACCCAGGGAAGAGCTTAAGCGCACTCGGGAACACATATCCGCACACGCGATGGATAGACGGAGAGAAAACGGGAAAAGTGGGAGGAAGGCACAGGAGTTAGAGTGCGGTGGATCCGTCTGGCGCATCGTCGTCCTGGCGGCGCGACACGTTAGTCCGCCAGCCCATGGAGGTGCCCAGTAGTGCTGCTGGTTCTCCCGCTGCCACTGCTTCTGGCTAAGGTGCTTTCGTACTTTGCAGCTTTAACCGTACTATTGACACGAAGTCGAGAGTTGCTCTCCTCGGCCTCGCTCACATACCTCATAGTTCCTACCCTCCTCCGCCTCATCTTCGCCCTCTTAAGCCATCCCCGCTTTCTCTCTCTCTCTCTATCCACACTCGACTCCCTGACTTGCTCTTCAGTAAACACGAGTGTTCAATTTACTCCGTACAACGCCAAAGCCCCCGTCTGCCGTGGCAAATCGCTCTTAAAGCAATACACACACACACACATCTAATACGTACCAGAACCTTGAGTCGTGTACTTTGATAACAGCACTACGGATTCCCTGTTTTCTAATGCCGACATACATTCTTGTGCGACAATTACACATTTCGCTTTCAAATCAGGATGAAACGGACTGTTTCTACTAATTTTTCGATGACAAAAAAAAAAAAAAAACAGCCTGTCCGAAAATGAAGGATCCGTTTTGCCTCGATCTTCCCCAGCTCTCATTACCTTTGTCGCCATTATCTATTGTTCGCGTATTATCGACTACCATCACGCTTCCTTGCGGATCTTTTGGATTCTCTTCACCGAGCTTTGTTCCAACTCGCCTCATGCGCGCTCGGAGCCGAAACAGACCCGAAGCTTTTTCCCTGTGTGAGGGAAACTGCGTTGTGCATGTGGAAGCATCGACTCCAGTCGAGTGAGGCCAGTCGGGGCCTCAGGTCGTGTAACCCAGCGACTGTATTTCAGGGATGTAAGAGTCAATTGCATCCCGGCGCCTATGGCAGTTTCACGTTTCATTCGGTCCACACGTTTTCTCGCCCTCTCGCTTCCGCAGCGGCAACGGCATCGGAGCTTCGCCGTTCGAAGGAACCGACGCTATCTCTCTCGACCCACACCCTCGACGGTTTTACACACGCGGGCGATGGAGGTAGCGTCAGAGCCGAGGGCTCGACCGGCGGAAGAGTGAGGCCGAGAGAGAGTATGAGGGAGGGTGAGTCGTGCAAATAGTGTAGATTACCTTGATTAGTTTGCCCTACCCGTACTCCGACGTACCCTTTGTCCGAGCGAGAGAGACACCCTCGAGCAGCACCGAGGGTGACGGGAAAGAGATGGATGATATGGAACTTGGAGCACGATGTATATAAGTATAGCGGAGCGGAGCGAAGCTAGCGAGCGAAAATAGGGTTCTGGACCAACTACGGGGATTGGATGTTTACGCAAGATTTTTTTTTTTTTTTTTCCACGAAATACCTCGACGAGGAGAGTTTCCACTTCCGTTTCTCCGGCCAGATTCGGCAATGGTTACGTTTAAACTTCTACACTGTGCAGGTGCGGGCTTCCTATACCAGTTTGCGCAGGATGTTGCATGTGTAGCGGCTGAGCAAATCAAGCGAACTGATTCATTATCGTTTACCAGAGATCGAATTACACATGCTCCGGGTCTCATTCCGATGTTTTATCCGGTAATCGCTGGTAGATGAGTTCCAATTTCTAAGCGCGGACCTTCGTCCGCTCACATCCGGCTGTATCCACTTACACGGTACACACGAATTTCGGGAGGCACGAGAAGCAGTGGGAATAGTAGTGGCAGTCCGTCGTGGTCAGAACCCAAACCCTGGCGAACGGACAATCTTCCTCGTGAGGAAGATTCGCGGTCGGAAACCTCGTTAGGAGCACCCAGAGCGCTCACGTACGCAAGGGGCGAACCGGGGTCCGGACGTCCGAAGAAGAAGATACTGCGGTACGACGGCCACGGAGAGCGCCGGAATCGAGCCGCGTGCTCGTTTCTCGCGTTCCGCACCGCGAGAAACCCCCCCCCCCCCCCCTGTATATACCACTGGCGTTCCTTCCTCTCCGGCGCACATAAGTTCGTTAACGTACAGCGCTCTCCCAATTTTCACTTTAGCAGAATTTACGATCCCCTAAAAGGCCACGTCAGTCGTACCTTACCCGCTCGCTGTTCCAGCTATCACAATCCCCCCCCCCCCCTCTCCCCCCCCTGGCCGCCTTTCTCCTATACCTATTCTTTTTCCGCTTTTTTCGTTTCACTCCAGGGTTTCCGATGCCTCCCTGGGAAAACTCGAGAGAAACGAAATCTTGCGGGATCGCGAAAGTTTTAGAGGGTTCTTCCACCGAGTGAATGCTAATGTATTCGCGTTTAATGGCTTCGGATGAATAATCTTGGAATCAGTGATAAATGTTGAATAAAAACTGAAACGTCCCTCTCACGAGTGAACTCGATAAACTTCCAGCGATTATCCGCGTGCACTGCGTATGGTATCGAAAGGGAAGTGCATCGAAGCGGAGATCGATCGATGAGCCTCAACCGCTTGCGGATCCCTTCGGCAAGGTGATCCTCGGCAATGCAGTTTCCTCCACACATACACACCGGCAAATCCTTTCGTTTGTCGATTAATTTCTACGTACATCGGAGCCGAGGAGGTAGATGGCGAATACAATCGTACGCACAATACTGTTCGCGATTGTACACATTGGGGGCCACTGTATTAGGGGTATCGGTCGATGCAAATAGAGGAGATCGGATGCAAACGCCCGGTAGGTCTTACCACGAACGGAAACGGCAAGGGCCGTTGCATCAGTGTCGGTCGTAGTCAGCAGAGGACAGTAACCCGTTGAGAGGGGGGGGGGGGGGGGGGGGGAGAGGGATGCAGGACTGGGAATCGCGGCATTGGCCGTTCCGAGGTCGGAGTGGCCATTGGACCATCCTGATAGCTCCGGGTAATCCCGGGTACGGTGACGATACATTGGCACGACGTAAACCCCCCCGGGATCTCACTCGTACCAGTAGCGCGCTCGAGGCTCCGGGCATCGAATGCCACATCCAGCACCGGAGGACTGCCGACCTTTAGCACAGCCCTAGGAGCAGCTACGCTGACAAAATGTTGTCATTCGCGGCTTATCTAGACTGCGTTCGGGGATTCCACAGGCTCGCCCGTCTCCTCTCTATTCCCGCCGATCTGCCCGCTAACCCCGGGCGATACATACGCGAAATTCTCATGCGGAATCAGCGTGACGTTCAGGCACATCTCGCTCGCAAGTTATGCCACACCGTTGACGCGGTTAAGTGACTCATCGGCGAAATTCGACCGTATACGTTGCAAGGATTCTCCAATAATTCTCCAATAACAATAGAGTAATTCCGGATGATATGACCATTTTTTTAAATTTTTTTTATTAAGTTTTGCAATGTCACCTGGCCATACAATCCTGAATATTGCCCTGTACTCGAAGAACGAACGGGAAGGGTTGACGATCCATCGACGACGCGTCGTCGACCTTCCGAGTTTTATTCTCGGACCGTGGCAAGTAAAGTTATTTGTAAGCCGATGGAACGCAGACAGGGATTTAGCGATCTTTGAGCAGAGATGCCTCTCCCAGTATCCTACGTACATCTTCCGCGACATTGCTCGAGCACGATAAGTATCCTACTTACAGGACATAGAGATGAAGGAACGACGGAGGATCGTGGAACGTCGTAACTTTGGTACTCGAGGAGAGTATAGAGGGAGGGGAACGTGAAGGTAGTACGGGAGAAAGACACGACTTCTCTCGTAGACGCAAATGGCAAGCTCGCCGATATATAGTACGCTTTCACGTTCTATCTTCCGCCATTGTCGGCACGGGGCACACCCAGTGACTCGGGTCTTTCCATCTTTTTTTTTTTTGGTTCCCTCTTTACTGACCCCTCGATCCCGAAGATAGGGATAATTCAGGATCGACTAGGATCGAAGTACTGCTCCGTAGAAAGGCGGTGGGAGCGAGACGACGAGAAAACGAGTGGATGATATCAAGAGTGCTGGATGCGAAGTGTGCACGCCTGTTACAGAGAGCCCATAGTGGGATAGCAATGCCATACCGAGGAAGCGAACGACGACGACTACGACGACTGTAATGTTCTGCCTTGCTTCACCCACTGGGAACGTCGTTTATCATCCCAAGAGAATGGAATGTCTTCCCCGGGCTTTGGCCCCGAGGATGAGTAACGATAGATCGGAACTGTTGCTTTCTGAGAGTGGTAGTTGGTCGCCACATGTACCCGCTTCAATTTTCAGATCTCGGGATGGAGGGCCACATCTCTATCTATCGTTCCCGCAGTCTTTCTTTGAAGAGTCCGAAGGTACAAATTGTGTGCCGAGGAGCCTCAGTTTAGTTTCGCATTTCAGAGCAGCCTGTTTCAGTAGGGTAAAAGTGGTGAATATGGTCCACCTCGATTAACACGCAAATCAATGATATATGGACCGGGCCATATTCCCCACTTTTACCCTATAGTTAAAAAAAAAAAAAATTATTGCGCAATCACTCAACTACCAAAGTACCACAGCTATCAATTTGCGATCGTTTACATGACGTGCTTTCCTTCACGCCGACTGGATAATGCATCCACTTCAGCAGCGCCGAAGCCGCACCACACTCGAGCAGGGACGACATCGTTCTCGCATCGATGCGGAGAGCGAAGCTTTTTAACATCGTAGCATTAATAGTATAGATATAGTAGATACACGAGTATATTCTCGGGATACCAAAGTCACTATCGGCATTAAGAAGGAGGAACTGGAGAAAGAGAGAAGAGGCTCTCGTCTCTCCGGTCGGACGACGTCGACGCAGCGTGGAGGCGATTATCTCTGGCTTAGCGAAGTGACTCAATCGGGTATCCAGATCTGTAGATCCATGGCTCGTAGCTCTAGCGGATCGGATGCTTTTCCTACTTCGAGGAAAAGCTTTGCCCGAGAGGGATAAAACGCATAGAGTGACGTTCGCTGTCGGCAAAGGGAGACGGAATTACGTGTCTTCTGTATACGTAGGGGATAGCGTGGCGAAAAGGAGCGCCGGGGCAAAACGGATTAGGGTCCTCCATTCCAGACGTCCCTGCAAAAATCTGTACAAAATTCGTTTTGCCCCGGCATACCGTTTTGTCCCAGTCTCCTCCACGTCTCGGCATCTCCGTTTCGATGAAAGTACTCGACCCTCAGCATAGCCAGTGAAAGGTGTACGGTAACATTCGCGATTCTGTCTGCAGCCATAGCGGGAAAACGACTTGCGAATAATTGGAGCTTGCAGGAGGAAAAAAAAAAAAAAAAAAAAAGAAAACGTCGTCAGAAAAACAGGATCACTTTGAGCATCCTCCGTTAAACTCCCGACGAAGCTCGGAAGTTGGGGAGGATAAAAAAAAATAGAAACGTCGACTCTGGGAGTATAATGAAAAAAAAAAAAAATGTATCCGTACTGGCCGAATAGTTGAAGACACATAGAGCGTGGAGTGAAAGCGAGAGAGTTTCCAACACCGCCTGGCGAAATTGCGAGTACTACGAGAAGAGGCTACCTGACGAGCTGCGAGACCCTTGGCGGAGTTGCCACCACGCCGCGGAAGTGGTCGGGGCGGAATTTGAATTAATTACGGGGGAAAGTGAACAAGCCCAAGACCGGGTTGGAGGGGTGGGGGATGGGGGTGGCTCGCAACCGAGAGAAGCTAAGGACGGGCCACGAGAGGAAGATGAGAACATAGGGAAGCGGAGAAAGCGAGCATGATGAAGTCGGAGGGGCTCCACTGAGGAGTAAGGGAGCGTGAGAAGTAGAGAGAGCGAGAGGGTCGCCGGGTGAACGAAGACGGGGTGAGATGCGAGGGAATGAAACAGAGACACGGAAGGTGGCTGATGAGAAAGAGAGAGAGAGAGAGAGAAAGCACGAAACGACGGGGGCGGATGTTGTGAAATTGTTCTTCCGTTACCAAGTTAGACGCCTCCAACTTCACACCTCAAGTACCTTGAGGTGAGCACGGAACTAATTCGGAATTCCGGCTTGAGTGGCTCCTTATTTCGCGGCCGAGTCGTGTTTATGGGCAAATCTTGTACGAACCGCGAGGTCAGGCCAGCTGGTGAGAGAAAGAGAGAACGGCGGGCAGTTCCGCGAAGTGTGCCTGTGTTTCCCGCATTCGTCCCGCCATTCCGGATTGGCCGTCTCGAAAAAAGAACGCTGATGCTGGTATCTCGGAGTAAACGAGTATCGAGAAGCATGGTGGAAAGAAATACCGAAACGCCTCGGGAACCAAATCCGTTCGTCCGACGGTATGAATTTTAATCAAGAGTGTCCTTGCACTTTGATAAGTAAGTGCTCGCGGAGTTGTTTGGGGTCCCGGTAGCCGGGGCCCGACTCCGCGAAGGTGAAGCCGAAACGAGTGGGCACACGCAACACACGCTGGCGAACGAGAGCTATAGCTACCGGTGGAAAAGCCAAGCACCAGGAACGGCTCGAGCGCTCCGCAACAACTTCTATTAGCATAAAGTCTCGGGAGGCTCCAGACGCGACAACTACCCGCCGCGTTTCCATACCCCCGACCGACTCGACTCGCCCAACTAAACTATCAACTTTATTGGTCCGGTTCTCGGAGCTTCGTATAATACACGTACACGGTGCACGGGTCGCGAGGGAAGATATGGCCGTTTGCGAGCCTCGTTCCTCGTACAGTATACCGTGGAATCCTTCGTGAGCAACCTCTCGAAACCCTGGCCCTCGTCTCCGGGCATCACCGAACACTCGGCGACTTTTCCGGTGCAAGAGGCGCCCATATCATTAATCCGGGGGAGTGATAATGTTCGAACATCCGAAACAAGTGAATGTACAAACCGGTCGTGAGCTTGTGTACTAATACCATTCCCCGATGGGACGAGGAAAGTACTCCGGGAACCGTGGAAAACTTGGACGAACGAAAGATTCCGAGAGAACAAAAATCGAGGATGAGCGAAGAAAAGCGAGAAGGTGAGAGCGTATACCGCTGTATATTAACAGAGAAAGAAAAAGAGATCGGAGAGGAAGCTGCGAGGCCGCAACCTCGTTCCCTTCGCTCGTTCACCACGACTCAAGAACTCCGAGGGTAGTTTCCACCCCTCCCTCCATCTTCCGTATATAGGTCCAGCGATGTACCATAGCCCGAAGCTCTCCGTTGGAAGCTTCACCGGAGCGCGTATACGGAATACGAGAGAGTACGAGCTCGACCGGGCTGGCAGTTGGTGCACTTACCGGCGTATTACCCCGTGCCTTCCATCCTTTCACCCCTTTTCTCTCCCGTCCCGACCCTCCTCCGCGCAGTCCTCTCGCTTCTGGCCCGCGGAACGGCAGCGGCACTATCTATTCCACAGGCACATACACTGTAGTTATATGAGTACCCCCTGCTCGCGATAGCCTCGTGTACGATCCAGATACAACTGAACAGAACTCCTCCACCGCTATGCCTGTCGTACACCTATATTCCTTCGGGCGTACAGGCTGGAAGGGGCGAGGCATTTACGGCAGTCAAAACCGACCCCTCCGACGAGTGTGCGTGTAGCCAGTCCGCAGTTAGGCGAGTGTGCACCAAGTGGCGGATTCTCGTGACGGACATACACGAGCTACACCGAACATACCGAAACTCCGGGAGATCGTCAAGGCTGCTGGTACACACACCGTGTGTCCACTATGAGACTGGCAAGCCGTATTCTCCCTCTGTATCTGGTACCATACCCTTGCCCGGTAGGCCATACAGTCGGACGGGTGGACCAGGACTGCGTTAGTAGGTGGACGCTTTGCCGTTTCGAAATCCTCTCCGATCTCCCGTCTCACTTTCCGTACCGTTTCCTCTCGACCTACCAACTCGCTCGACCCTACCCACCGACGCGATATTTACCCTTGTCGGGCCGTCGCGCCATCCAGGTCTCGCGCAACGACATTAACACCTCGCGATTACACTCGCTGAATGGAAGAAAGTCGAGCGTCGTTGGTCCAGGGTCCGAACTCATGCGGTATAGGGTCGCGATGGCGCTGCCGCTGGGTAGGGTGTGTGTACTCGGAGGTGTACACAACCACCGACGAAAACGTTTTGCGCTCACCTCGTACACATTTACGATTACGTTCGTCGTCGCCTGTAAGGCTCCTCCCGTGTACCCGGAGGTCGAGAAAAGGTCGACGCTTGTCCGTTTTAATACCTCTAGTGCGCCCCTGGACGCCGTGTACGCCGACTACTACTGAAATCAATTTCTCGAAAGCGTCGCTCTCGAACCGTCTGGCCGGACCCCTTCCGTTGCGGCTGTTCAGTCTCCTTTCGTCGACTACACTTTGGAGTAATTCGAGTGTGAGATAGCCCCGGGGTGATGCGGACTCTGTGATAATGACATTGGAAAAACTATTTAATCAGGTGAATGGACACCACCTAGAGTTTATCGCGAACTCATGAGAAATACAGTTGAGTCCGGAGGAGCTGGGGGAAATAGCTGCGCTTGCAAGAGACCATCGTAGCGGAGGAGTCACCGAGTCGTAAAGGCTAATATCGTATCGGAGGATACCCGGTCGCGCACTTACATATTTTCATTTCGTCCGACCGTACCTCGCTGGATCCACGGTATTGTGGGGCTCCGAAGCGGATCCGATGCACCGTGGATTTTCACGCTGCTGGTACTTCGCCCAGTCGCGATCGATCCTGGTGGTCTATGCTCTCTGTGCGCGTTCCTCGAATTTTACGTAGCCGAAGGAATTGTTCTATCGTCATACGAGCCCGATCGAGCGTGTCGATCGAAATAATATTGATGAATTCCTTTCGACCGGCGCCGTTTTGTGGTCGGTGGGTTTCGTGGTTTTCCAATAACGGAAAGAAGCATCGTGGCAATGAGCGCCGAAGAGAACGGGTAATCCAGATTCATAAATTCTTCCGGGGTGCGATAATAATTTTGTCAGGTCGACCAGTGGCAGCAGCTATCGACTCCAGCTTCCGAGATGCTTCCGAGATGCTTCCGATGGCAGTGACAGCATATCCCATTTAGAGAAATATTACATTCGAGGACGCTATCGGAATGGTAGTTTCCGCCTGCGGTTCGGCGCTCGTTGATCCCTCCTCATGAATCATATTATAATACAGCCGACTATGTATGGTTCCTTCCCGCTCTTCCCCTTCGCGGTCCCGAAAGTTCGTGATCAAAGTTCTCCGCGTGTGGGCTTCTCGACCCGGAAGATCTTCCTCCTGGTTACAATCGGGCACTCCCGGTCGTTCAGATCGCTTCACGACAACGGACACGGTTACCAATTTCTTCTTTCTCTCGAGCCGGATTTTCGTTCCTCGCGCGCGGTCCACCGCGGCCCCGTCGGCAGGATTAAAGGGCTATTCGGGATACGAGTCGGGCTGCGGCCAGAGGGACGCAGCGAAGGAGTATCAACCGAGATCGGACCCAGGATAATGCGGCGGGTCGCGCAACCGGTTTGGAAGGCGGATCACCCGGGATACCTGGCGAGTTTGATTCGTTCTTTTATTTTCCCTGGCACTCTTCCTTTCCAATCGAATTCGCGAGGCTCCCGGTATTCTCTTGCGGACTCTCGAAACTCAGCCGATCACCGAATCCGGCCGTGGGTTCGACGATGTTCCAAAGATACTTGGATGAAATATAAGAACGTTTCAGAGTTCCGTGGAACTCTGAAACATCGCGATTCAATACGGTAGAGAGCGATGTACGACGAGTTACACGATGTTGGACGTTCTGTTTTCTCACGTCGGGACTTTACGGGACTAAACGCCCGCTCTTCATCGCCAAGAAATGTTCCTCAGCCTCGCCAACGCCTGGATTGTCGATAGTTTGCAACCACGATCTACAAAGCGGTCTCTGCCTCTTTTTCGCCATTTTCGTTATAACACACCGTACACACAGGGCACGATAAGGCACGGCGCTCTCGTGGAACGGCTCCTCTCGTGGTCGTAATTCCCGCGTCCTCGTTTCAACCTGAGGCACGTGTCCTCTCGTAGAAACCGTATCAGCTTCTCGGATGAGTCTGCCGGCACAGAAAGTCGAATATCATCTTTATTGGACTCTACCCACTTGAATCTTCTCAACTCGAGTGCCAAAAGTTAAAACAATCCCAGTCCAAATGAAGTATGCACCGAAGAGGAAAACAAGTATGGAGTTAGAATTTGCTCAACAGTCTCACTCGTTGCATTTCTGTGATTCGTGTACTTTCTCGTGCCTCCCCGCATTTTTATTTCGTTCTCTCGTTTCTCCCTTCCTCTTCCTCGTCCTCGTGCACGATCCTTGTCAGCAGCGGGGATTCCCCCCCATGCACTCGGCACCGAACCCTCTGTCCCATTCCAGTCGAACCGACCCTCCGGTTCTCATACTCGCTTCCACAGCGCCAGCAGCAGCAGTCCCACTCCAATCTGCTGGCGCGAGGGGATGGTTCCGCAGCCACTGGTGGTACCGCCGCTGTTCGTACGCGATACACACGAACGCGTACGCCCGGTAATATGTCATTCGGACCGTTTGTCCCGTTCAAGCTCAAGCGGACTGTTCATTACACGAGCCGCCGCTTCGTCAGCCAGCACGGGAGCACCGGAGCACTACCAGCAGAGAGAACGGCTACACACACCGAATAAAAGGTGCGACGGCGGAAAGTACGAGCGGAGACTATTAAAACACCGATCTCGAATACCGGTAACGACCGGAGGGACGCCGAGCGCGAGCGCGCGGAGCTCACGCGATCCCCGCACCCGAATCTCATTGATCACAAGCTCTACGGCAGAACGAGAATTTAACGCGCACATATATACCACTATAACTGTACTACGGTAGACTGTATCGTATAGCGCCAGCTTAAGAATAATTTCGGGCTTGTAATGGCCAAAAACAATACACTTTTTTCTTCCGACCTTAGTTTTAGTATCGAATATCGAAGTGTTAGTGAAATAAGTGGCGGAATCCTCATCAGCGGAACAAAATACATCGGATATAACCGTGGAATTGAGAATTGGCAACAATTAGTTATGCCCAGTGTTTAGAGGCAATTTTGCGAAAAGTAGCGTTTTTTTTTTTGTTTTGTGTCGGCGACGATGACTGGCGCCGGGCTGGTACCATCACGACTAATACCATCACTTAGAGCGTCATATTTCGCCGTTCCACTATATTCAATTTTTTGTTTTTTTTTTTCCTTTCTTTTTTTTGCGAGTATAAGGATCCAGGTGAAGGTATGAGAGATGGGGAAAGGGCGAACCAGCGTCTCGCGGCCATTCCTTTTCGCGGATTTAATACCTGGCGACCGTAAGTCGGCGTAGGATGGCGTGGTATAGAGCGAGTGGGGTATAGCCTCGGCTCGGCCGACAAGCCAACGGCCGTTGGACACGCGAGCTGCTGCTGCTGCTGCTGCTGCTCGCGCCAGGAAGGATTGCGTAATCCTCGGGAATCGTCCCCGGGGATATTTTACAGGGTGTTCGCCCACCTACCGCCACTGTTCGCCACTTTGTCAAGTCGGCTTCGCGTACACACTAGCCAGTGTCTGGTATAGTGCCCGGCGATCCTGTATGCTCACATGTTTGCCCGTTTACTTTCTCTCCGTATCTGTGTATTGTGCGCCGCGGACTGAAACCCTGCCGTTGCCTTGTGCTCTCGCAGCTTTTGAGGATTATGGTTTCAAAAAATTTTACCAGAAACTCTCCAGCCGGTTCGCGGTCACTATCGGGGAAAGGTACTCTTCAGCATTCACTTTGGAATGTTCGTCAACTATTCATGCATCGTCCCAATAGACCGCTTGACCCATGTACGTTTTAACGGTATCTCTCGAACTCCACGGGAACCCGAAACATCCATATATCTTTCAAGCGCATTCCTTATTTCCCTTACATCCAAACTTATTCCACTCACTCGACAAACCTCCGAGTACTTTTATTAAAGCCAACGAAGCTTTAGAAGTCTCAAGAGGATTCATTTATTTTTCCGCTTTTGACCTTCCTCAAGCTGGTTCACTAGTTGCCGTTGACGAGGCTTCGATTGTCGATGCCCTTCCCCAAAGATTCACTTTCCGCTGTGTCGTTTGTGCCACAGCAGATAGGTCCAGGTCTGCAACCACCTACCTCATCTACTCTTTCTCAAGATAAAACTTTGTGATCGGCGAATCCCCTAGTTGGGGCTCCCACGAAGTCCCACGAGGGCCGAGAACCACGCACGTGGATCCCACTGTAGTCGGTACATATACATGTATATACATACAGACTGCGCCTACGGTACCACCGAAGAAAAGAGCGAAAGACCAAAAGCGATAAACCACAATAAGCCGAGTTATATTGGACGGTGTAATGCGCCGCTGTCTGCCCGCTCGCCCGGTTCCTCGCTCGCCGTCCTCCTCCGGAAGCTGAACCTGGCAAAGTGCTCTAATAACTTCCTCCCGCCGCCTCCCAGACGGGGTGCCGCAGCCCGTTCCTTCAGTCTTTCACCCCTTTTACCTCTTTCTTTTCGTTCCGTCCTTCTCCGTTCCACTGCTTGTACCGCTGTTTGTTATCCGTGAGCTTCTCCTTCCCAGACCCTTTCGCTCCGTTCCTTCGCTTCCTCTCTTCCCCCGGTCGTCGTGCGGGGTGACTATGGGGTTAGCCGTATTCCCGGTGCCGCCGGGCGCCTTTGTTTCGTTCGATATCCCCATGTTCGTATGTCCCTTGTCCTTTGTTCGCGCTCAACCGGCAAGCTTTCATGAGAGTCCAGGTCGCGCAGGGTCCATCATACACTCCGCAACGTGTCTCTCAGAGTCATTTGCGTTTACGACTCTTACTTACACGCCACCGAAAGAGTCACGCATCACGAAACAGGAGATAGAACCATTCGATGATTTACTAGTCAGCCTGACAATAAACTGATCACCGGTGGCTTACCCGCTGATCCTCCGATGTTATTCCTCGCAACGAGATCGAAGGAGAGAAAGAACCAAAAAAAAAAAAAAAAAAACCGAGAAAAACCCTGCCATACGCGCAAATAAGTGCGCTGCCCATTTTTACGAGACCGCGGGAGAAAGGGGAGCTCATGGCAGGGAGAGGCTAGCAGTGTCTCTCGACGAGAGCTTCTTTATAGAAAATTCACGGTCGGAGAATTGAATTTTTTTCCTCGCTCTGACTACCTCGCAGTTTCCTCGGTTTGTCCTCGTTGAGCCGAGGGGGCGACCGTAAACGATCGCGCACTAGCTTTCGGGGGTAGAGTGCGGACGCCCGGAGGATGCTCGGGACGGTGTAT
This sequence comes from Exephanes ischioxanthus, assembly GCA_958510785.1. NCBI lineage: Eukaryota > Metazoa > Arthropoda > Insecta > Hymenoptera > Ichneumonidae > Exephanes > Exephanes ischioxanthus. The sequence continues at coordinate 12,537,357 of OY294016.1, forward strand.
GACAACATAAAAAATATACCCCCATGTAGGACCCCCCCCCCCCCCCCCCCCCCTCCCGTATAAAAGTGACAGTCGGCTCGAAGAGAAGAAGATGCCGCGTCGCTGTTGCTTCCATGCTCTTCCTTTTCATCTCTCCGCTTGCTCTTCGTAATGCTACGTGTTTTCCTTCGCGCGTGTGTAGTGTTACGATATGCGCCACACGTGTATCGGTGACGTGTGTATACGCTTGGTGTCTAACGTATTCCGCTGTTGCTGTGTCGAGGAGAGGGTCGGAGCAGAACGTCGTACGAGGAACTACTCCATTGCTCCGCCACGAGGTGAGCTTACGTTCCCTCGGTACCATTACCGACCCTCGCAGCATAAAAATAAAGTCTGTAGAGGGAGAGAACGAGCGGCCGAGGCCGGGAGAGCCAGAGTGAGACGGCACAGGAGAAGTCGGGGACGTCTAATTTGGGGGATAAGGCGTCGAGTTATTGGTCATTCGGCTAGGCGTGCCACGAGGGCGAACAACAGGACGTAAATGGACGGAAGAATAAAGGCCAGTGAGATATCGCGCAGTAAGTTCGCGAGGAGAGTCTGTTCTATCTCGGTTTTCTTTCCCGGCGTGGCAACACTCTCGGGGCGTTCACGGTACGAGAAAACCCCACTTCCTTTCGTCCCCGGGTATCCTCGTCATTTTTACCCCGACCGCGTTGTTACCCAAGCCCCGCAGCTCTCGTATCGCGTGCCATTCCTGAGTGCGCACTAAGGACGAGACCACTGATAGATATATATATCATACGGGAAAGTATCCGGTATTATACGATCCCTATATGTTGGGATTTTTATGGACGAAAGAGAAAGATTGGCGAAGAAACATCGGTGATAGGACACTTGCAATGACAATCAGTTTGGATTATTAATGATTCGCCGTCGCGTGCCGAGGGAGAGTCCGAGGACGCCGGCGACCCAAGGGAAAACCTTGATATCTCGGTTCGAAGTAAAGTTCCGACAAAAAAAATCTTCGATACGTACAAACTTCAGGATGTCGACTAGTGAACTTTTCAAAAACAGCCTGGACGGTGTAACCCACTGGCCGGTATTCGCAAACTTTCCTCTGCAAGACTGTCGCGTTTGTTATACGAACTTGTGTAGCGAAGAAGAACGAAGAAGTGAAAACAGTGAAAGGTACGAGTCGGAAGAAATCTGCTAATGCGATTGAAGGAGTACAATGTCCCCAGAGGAAAGTTGCTTCGTCCGTAGACTGCAATCTCCTGCCTGTGGTAAGACGAAGGCCTTAAGGCCCGGACCTTCGAGAGTTGGTCGAGCCAAGATCGACGTCTCGAGGTTTCCCTGACTCTCCCCCTATCTTGACGCATTCGACAAGCGATCGAAGAAGTGAGTGACCGTACAGTGTACTAGTAAACGGATTGATTTTACTCATGTACACAACCGCTTGTCCGCTTCGAAAGACGTCTTCCTGTCCGAAATAAGATCGACGACGATGGGCTGCTCGACGCCAAGGGAGTATCTTCCTCGTGGTCGACGTGTGTCCTGTGCACCGCGGGCCGATGGCCGAACTAGGAGAGGAATGAGGAAAACGCCGGAGAAGGCGTTAAAAGGATCGTATGCTTCGATAGGGCTCTGAGATGTCTGGACTCGCCAAGAGTGTCCACCTCTCCATTTCCGTTTTGTCCGTTGGACTAGACTCTGTCATATACAGCTGAACGAGTCGCGAACGATGGACTCGATATATAGGGAAGAGCGGGGCGAAATGGTGTACATGTTAAACTGTGTGTGAATTAAGAAAATGTAAGTTCCTGTAACTGTGAGGTTGAGGGTTAGAGCATTTTGCCCCGAACCACAATCCTTATTATGAATTTCTTTTTCAGACACTTTCGAGTGGCCTCTATTCATTGGCTTACCCATTTTGCCCCGTTCCAAGCTACTACCCAGGTGAAATTTAAACATCGGCTCGGCTATGGGACCGCACCAGTTCTGGGTCTTGTACTCGCTCGGCGCTCAAGCTGGTATCCGCCCAACCCCGGTATTGAATGGGACCCAAAATATCGGCTCGATGCAAAATGTAACCGTTGCGTCTGTACCAGCGACGGTATTAGAGCCTGTGCTCTATTCCGTAAATTCGTTGTCCATGAATATTATTCAAAGTTATTCACTCCAGTGCACTCCATGTCCACTTTAAATATATTTAAAATGTATCATTCAACCTACCGGTTTAGAATTTCATTTTTCGACCAGTACTGACGTATTTCCGGTGTGACGTCACTTCCGGTAAAAAAAAATGAGATTTTCATACCGGAAATGACGTATTTCCAGTATGAGCCAGTATGGAGTCGGCAATGTGTCGTTTTTGCAGATCCGTGTTCACATATAAAAGAAATACTATAAGCATTAAATGAATACGGGTTCAAGGATAGAGATCGGTCGCGTTTGATAAATTCACGCGGACACAAGAATTCATACGAGAAAGACGGATATGAGGTAGAAGAAGAGCAACAGGGAGCTCGCTTTTCTTATTAGAGTCGACCGACTCTTGAGGTGGATTGAGGTGGAATACGAAGGTGGATTGACGTGGAATACCAAGGATAATATACGACTTAGTTCGTAACTCGGTTACCTCAGTCTCTTGCAGTAGTCGCGTTTCATCCCTTTCGTATTTGGTTCTTCTTTTTTTTTGTAGGTGGATACGAGACACGGGGTTTATACCGCAGAGTACCCATACCGATATATCCGTCCCGCGTTTACGTGTATTTCCACAAGGCTAAGTTTACTTCCCGCTTATATATTTACATGATACCCTCTTGAGGGACGCGGACTTCGCGTGCTGCTGGGACAGTAAAATTTATGTGCGTCTCTCTTTCTCGGTCCGCCTTTTACTCCTACTGTACGAGCAGATCCTTCGCCGTTCTTCTTATAACCCCCGTATTGCCACACCTTACGTACGTACGGTTTCACTCGCCCCTATTTTTCTCCGGCACGGTTCTCCGTCATATGCACAGGGTTCATATATACTCTATCGCCCGCGGGGGCCCACGGCGGACGAGAACGAAGAGCAAAAACAAGAAACGTCGAAAGGGAGAGAGAGGGTTAACGCGCCGGGGAAAAGAACCCGGGAGAAAGCGAGCTGGATGATCGAGAGTGAAAATAAACTAGCGTCAGGTTCTTTCTCTCTCCGGTACACTCCTCCGCATCCAGCGGCACCGTCGACGAGCTTTTACGACTCTCGGCACGCTGTTTTTTTTTTTTTTTTTTCAGCTCGACTGAACTCGTAATGTGCATAACGGAGCGCTGAAAATATACCCCCTCATAGTCGTAACCCGACGAACTAGAATCCTAGGTGAAATGAATACCAACTGTTCTCGTACCGTTAACCGGAGAGTCTTCTCGCCTCGAGCACCGAAGCATTTAAGCAACTTCATCGGTCTTCGCTCCGTCGCCTTGACGAAGGGGAAGCCAAATCGGCGAGGACAATCGAGATGCAAGAGTGAACTTTTGCAAAATTGTATTGTACTTCCTATTATATAGAGTTAAGTTGTTGATGCGATATACGTGAGGTTCAATTTATTTATAGCTGCCTTTTATACGAAGTTTTCGCACCTATGTTTATTTATTTGTAATTTTTCAAGAACCTACTTCCTATCCGTGCCTACGTGCATCGAAGTACCGGGGCAAGGGCAAAGAAACCAAGAAGACAACCTGGTAAAATGCTGTTTGTACGACTACGTTTGTATGTAGCGGATCGAGGGTCTCTCCCGGCCTTTCGTGAAGGCGTCTGCTCGCTCGTTGTGCTTCGCCCAGTCAGCCATTCGCCGGCAAGTAGTAGCGGCAGTACATGACCGGACGCGCAGCGATAAAGCTGCATTATTTAGAACTTTCCGAGACGTGTGTGTGCCTACGTTTTAACCGTGCAGGAACGAGCGCTCGCACGTATTGCCTCGACTCTACAATTTTTATTTGCACCTCTGTGTGCAGCGAAACCCTCACCGAAAAGAAAAAAAAAAGACGAAAAAGGAGGAAACAGTTGGGAGCGCATGGGGCATCGGGCGTTACAACTGAGGCCGCCAGCTTCCATTTGCTATGCATTGAATTGAATTCCGTCGGAGCGTACGGCTGTTTCGAGCACACATAGCGAAGTCACTGCCGTTACTACTAGTACTCATTACTACGCCCATCCTCTCGCACTTCGATACATAGAATTGCCCATATGCACATATAGGCATGTACGATGCTCGTATGGTACGTTTCGTTCGCCACTTTCGTGCGGGTAACGTTACGGTTTCGACGTACGCCAGTCCCAACGGTGGTGGTTATACCAGCGCGATTCCTGAACGTGGACCGGACGAATTAGGAGAGAACAGGGTAACGGTAGTCATTGGGTTAATGGGAGTCATTTTTGTTACACTCAGTTCACAAATTACACCAAACCCGAGTCACGGACATTGTAATGAGGTACTTGAGGATTGATTCGTGGTTATATGCTCATAACCAAATGAGAACTTCATAGTTGTTGCGACACCAGTCTATCTTCGTCGCTGCCATGCCCGTAATTAGGGTGAACTCGATTAACCACAACAGCGGGCAACGATAGTCAACGCCGAATTTATTTCGTGTGTGAAAAAAAAAATCACAACGAGCTGATTATTTTATTGAAAGACCTTGAAGTTTCTTGCATTAGACGTATCAGGGTTCCAACTGATGTTTGAGTTACTGACAAAAATTTGTTTTTCCCGACTTCGCTGAAATCACCACATTCCTTGCGTGCTATACGGCTGGAAAATCACCTATTATTGACCAATGACCTGTGCGCATGCGTAGTAGTGTTTCATTACTTCCTAGGGAGCAACAGGGCTCATTCCTCTTTCTGGAAGCCCTATTAGGGGAGACCGGGGCAAAATGGCACAGCGGGGCAAAACGGGACAGTGAGGGCAAAACTCAATTTTCCAATAATTTTTGGATGTCCCATTTTGTCCCAACAATACATTCGGATTTTCAAACCCGATTTGCCCCACGTACCACCATCGCCACCATCCCAAAGTTATTGGAAAATTGCGTTTTGTCTCATCATCCCGTTTTGCCCCGGTTTGCCATTTTGCCCCGCTCTCCCCTACTCACGGGGGAGTTATGTTCAGTGGCGAATATGACGATTTCGCGACGCAAAAAATGTGATTATTTTGACGAAGTCGGAAAGAATTATGGGAAAGAATTTACCTCGTGTGATTTCTGCCCTCGCTTCGCTCAGGCAGCAAACGTCACGCTCGGAGAAAAACACACACTTCCCGCCCTTGTATCATAACATACTGTGTTTCACTTGGTTGGAAAATTGCGGTTTTGCGCACGCTTTGCGTGCGAAAACGCCCATTTTCACACCTTGTGAAATAAAACTTTGTACGATACTCGTGCGGCAAACGTTTTCTGAACCCCTGTGATTGCAACACTCGCCTTCCGCTCGTGCTGCAAACTCACACTCGTCAGAAAAAGTTTTATCGCACTCGTATCAAAATGTACTAATTTCCACAAAGATATTCGAATTCTCACTTAGGTGATCCACATTGCCCCAATCTTCCCTACTCCATCGCGAACGGTGGTGTTTGTAGGAGCGCGAATCCTGGACGTGTACCGCACGAATCACGAATTAGAGAGTGAAAAAAACGAACTCGAGCCCTATACGCTTCTGCTGCACCTCGACGCGAGATGTGGCACGGGTTCGCGGGCTTCTTTAAAAATAACCCAGGCGGTGGTACAGTGTATGCAAAAACGAATGGGATGCATGCACACACTGACAAGTGATACTACGTGACGCGTAATGAATGCACCGGTAATTACGTTGCGTCATTACGTCAAGGTGTGACACGATGCGACGAGCGACCGGGGGGCAGGGGGAGGGGAGTTTCTAGGATCTCTTTCATCTCCGCGAATAGCTTGTATGAAAAAAAAAAAAAAAATCCGCTGAAGAGGAGGAACGACGATCCGGTCACGCGTGACTCCGCATCTATCCGGGAAATACGTGACACAGATACCGAGTTACAACTTTAGGAAATGGAAATTCGTCGTTTGGTGAAAAATATTTTCGCCTCGTCGTTGCACACGTGGCGTCGATTAAAATACGAGGGCATTTGAAAAGACGGGGTAAAAAAAATTAAAAATTCTCGAGTGGGCCGAGGATGCGCTCTACACGCTCCGGAACGTTCTGTAAGCGTTAATGAGTTAAAATAACATTTCGCACGCATTTCTGGCGCGGTTTCTCGTACAAAGCATGGCCGATACAGGTCGATGCAATTTTCTTGAATTTTGCGGAGATGCTGTCGCGACGTTTAACACAAGGTTCCGCGTGCGATAACGGCGCGTACCGTCGGCGATACCGGCCAAGTTTCGATGGTCTCTTCTCGGGCCTCGAGAACGGAAACCTCCAACACCGAGAAATGAACTTTGTCTCGAGGGGCGAAGACAGGTAAACCCGCCTTAACTGCGCCCGCACATTAAACGACCTCAAGGCAACGGAGTCGGCGGTGGCAGCGATGTCGGAACAATTTATCAGCCTTAGGGACGAAGTATGACTAATTAGTCGCCTTTGCATACCTCGTCGTATATTATTACACCACAGGCTTTTCCTATCTCTTTATCTTTTCCACCTTTCTCCCTTCCCTCTGTGACGCTCTCGTGCTTCCTTCCCCATCTGACGACGGTGGAAACGTCGGTCCCGACTTTTTTTTTGCGACCCGCGGCACGCTGTACCTTGCTGCTCGGCGGTAGCTCCCGTGATAATGGTATTATGGTACGCAAAATTGAATTTCACGAAAGGCACGATTGTATATTAATTTAACGAAATTATGCTTTCGCGGTGAGGCATACGCTGAAATGTTAATTAACGCTACTAACAATCACTTCTATATTCCCAATTTAATGCGTAACATTAAATGGTGAATTAGCAATGTCAAAGGAGTTTGCGATGATTGACGGGAAAATGGACCATTTACGTACAGCATATTCGATACAGAATGACGGCATTTTCATGTACCTATTACCGCGAATGCGGGCAGTAACGAAATGTGTAGAATGCCAAATGCACGTCGGCACTTCCATCGAACGGGACACGGTAAGTGTGACGTTTGTGCGCGCAGAATCGATTTGTGCGGAAAAACAGGCATTCGCCCCGCTGTTACACACGTTTAACCGTTCAAGTCTAGACTGCTCTGTTGCACGGGGAAAGCCATCCCGGTATGCCAGACACGGTTTCACTCTCTCGCGACCTTTATGGTATTCGTCGTATTTATGGGACATAACACCGCGGGTATTTCCTCCTCTCGCCTGATGGGAGTCACTTTCTGACTTGAGCAAAAACCCTCTCCAAACTCCCGAGAAACGAACCCGCTCACGGGAAAAAAGATTTGTACGCTTGTCAGACATTTCTTGGCCACAACGAACCACCATTTTTTTCCTTGTTAACTTTACAATTTTTTTTTGTTGGTCAAAGAACCGTATTGTTAATAAAAAAAATTGCAAAGTTGTGACAAAAAAAAAATCATGGACATTTGTGGAGAAGAAATGTTTGTCAAATGTAGAAACTTTTTGACCGTCGTAAAAAGTTTCGATTGAAAATGCGTTTTGCCTCTTCTATTGAAACCCGATCATCACCCAAAAGCCGGCAAAGAATATCCAAAAAGGGAACTTCTATACACTGAGAGAAAAAAAATGGGGATGGAGCGAACATGCATGAGCGCTTGAGCCATCCGAATATGGTTGGCTCAATGACGATTTAGGTGGTCTCAACCACCGAGAGATTGAGTTAACGACACAAACTTGACTCAACCTCTCGGTGAGATTAAATACGGCGAAACTTATGGTGAACTTGAACCAATCGACCTCATTGAGGTTGAGTGAACCTCAATTTGAATCAATCAACCTCACTGAGGTTGGCTAAGCCTCGATGAGATCGATCGATTCAAATTCACCATGAGTTTTGTCGTATTTAACCTCACCGAGAGGTTGGGCCAACCTTATGTCGTAAACTCAACCTCTCGGTGATTAAGCCACATAAATCGTCATTGAGCCAACCATATTTCTGCATGTCAACCTCTCATGTGTCTTCGCTCCATTCCTGATATTGTTCTCAGTGTAAACAAAAAATTACAAATTATTTCGTCCTGCATTCGATGTACAAAATCGAATGCGACGTACTATCCACGATGCTCGAAAACTTTTTCATCCATCGTTTCTCACGTCTCGTTCCGAGATGTCGGTAATATCTTGAGCAAAGGGGGGGGGGGGGGGGGGGGGGGGAGAGAGAGGGGGTGGTGGTGGTCTTACAGACGAACCGATAGAAACTGGTTTGGAGCGAAGAGAGGTAGCTGGTACACGTTACCAGCGCGGGGAGAAAGCCCGGTGCCAATGGGCTGAAAGTTTCCGAGACTGCGAGCGGCCGTCGAACAACTTTGGCGTTTCTCTGACCTGTGCGCGCCGTGCGCTACTTCGCGAGACAGAATCGCGAAAAGAGGAAACGGGGTGGGGCGAAGGGGGAAGAGGGGTGGAGAAAAATAGAAAAACACGACGAGTTGCCGCCGCCATCCCCGTAGCTGGTGAGAAAGATGGTATGAGGCAGACGGTTGCGAGACGGGCGAAGAAAATTCGTAAACAGAAAATCTAAAAAGGTGCGGGGTCGAGGGGGAGGGGGAGGTGGGTGGTGGCGGAGGTCGCGCGATGGTTGGTGTGAGAAACTCTGCGGAGGGTAGCCCCGGCACTAGGAGGGACTCTCACCCTCTCGAGCTGCGTCTCGAGGCGAAAACTTTCTCCGAGCTCGACACGAAGCTTGTACAGAAGCCCGGGGTGGAGTACACAGAAGGTAGAGGGTTCGACGTTCACCGCTCGTTCCTGTATACGCGCCTCGCGTTCCGGCTCCACACGTGCCAGAACGCCACACCTCCTGGTTCAGGAAGTCCGCTCCTTTCTCCACCCGCTCCTACTACTTTTTTTCGTCTTCCCTTTCTGTCTCTCGCAGCCTTATCCCGCCTCGGTACTTCTTTGCCGGCTGCGCGCACACGAACACACACGGACCCGCCACTGGCCCGGGCGCGGCTAAAACTGCACGCACACCTTCGAACCCGCGCAGTCACATGCGAAAAGCTACTGTACTGTATTTACGAGGCCACGAGCAGAGGGGCTGCTTGATTGAATTGCAAAATAAATTTACAAGTGGCGAGAGTCCTGCACGAATTGAATAACTTTAGCAAGTTAACGGGTAACTCCACTCGTGCGACCGGCTCGCTGCCGGGTATCTCCACTGTGCCCCAGGTATACCCATATACGGTATGTGTATCCACAAGTATATGGCATATATATTTGCGTATAAAGTATATACTTTTAGGAAGAAGCAGTGAGCAAACCTTCGGCTCGGATAAAAATGTATACATGTGCATCTCCGAAAGTTTTCCTCACTGTGCTGCTATTCCTCCGGGGGGATAAGCCCGGATGGTCCAACATCTTATTATGTGGAGTTTGATTCACGGGAGAGGGGCACGAAGACAATTTGTTTCGAATCGTGTCAATTATCGAGTGTCGGGAGGGCGAGATTGGAAAGAATGAAGGAAAGAAAAAGTAAAGGAACAACGGAAGACAAAACGTGTACAGCAGTAAATTTAACCCTCCTCGGTCAGCCATTTTTAACGACCCCGAAGAACGGGAGCGTCCACGTGACTTCGATTCTAGTCTTTTGTCTCGGGAACACTCAGGTCGGACAAAACGTGCTTCGTTTTACAACTGCAGTGTCTCAACGGTCGACCAGTAGTATTCCACGTCGCCCGGCCAACTTCTGCTACCCTCGCTCGCTACATCCTGGCTTCACTCGGCTTCGAATCATCAGCCTCGTGTCTTTCTCTCTCGTAACCACCCTTCTTTTTTTTTCTCTATTTTTCTTTTCTTTTATTAACAGTTCCTCATATTCGCTCCGTTAAAATTCTCCAACGCTCTTTCCACTTCGCAAAAACTAATACAGAAACAGTCGAGGGAGAAATTTAAAAAAAACCTGCAATGCCGCATCCGCAGTGCGTGATTTTCTCATCGGATTCGTCGCTGACGCGAAATCGTGAAATCGGTGGGGTAAAATTACGAATATAAGCATTTTGCTTCCTCACACCCGCAAGACACACTCATTTGAATTTTCGTATGATGAATTGTTATTATAGTTTTTGTTTCTCCATTTTCCTTCTATTTTCACGAGACCCGTAGAAGATCCAGCATCCACCTGCAACTCATAGCGGCGAGGGTTTCTTCGTCGCTCGGAGACTCTCCTCCCTCGTTCTTCCGTTCGGTTTGGCTATATATCAAGGGCGTTAAACGCGCGGCTGGCCCACAGTGTATATAACATGGTGAGGTATATGTAGGTGCGTTTTACCTCGGACGCGAAGCGGAGACGAGAACGAAGGGAAACGAGCAAGAAACATACAGACGAGGGCGGAAGAGGAGGACCAGCCTGGTCCGTGCTCAGGTGGCGAATCGGAGACGAAGACGTTAGCCGCTCCCGCGCGCGTTCAGCACGACCGAGGGAATTGTTTTGCGGCACGTAGAAGAGGGGTGCGAAGCCGGAGTCCGACGGTCGGCCGGCTACTCTGGGTACCGCAACGAAATACGGTTAGGCACCGTGTGGTACTTGCACGGTACTGCGGTGGTGGTGCAGAAATACGTGCGTACGGGCCACGGGTACGCCCGGAGATTCCCAAGCGGATGGACGAGAGAATTTCGACGGCCGGTCCGTGAGATACAATGTGGCCAGGAGCGGAGCGAACCCCAGACAGGGAGATTGAAGACGGGTAATGGTGTAACCGGGCAACGATAAAACAACGCTTCGATGTGTGATCGAAGCGTACGCGTAACGAAATTCAAAGATACAAGACGTACGGCAATAAACGGCGAGAAAGCTCGGATGGATAAGGGATGAATGAATAAAATACGTAATCCTGCGAGTCGGGAAGGAAACTCGCGGACCGGATACGCCCGAATGCCCGTTGTTTGTCAAGCTGGAGTGATTTACCTTGGATCGATTGACAATTCCGTCGAGACGGATGAAGACCGTTGAAGAGGTCCATAGGTTCGCAATTCGCCGTCCTACGAGCGATTAACATCGAACGATTGGCGAGCCGGACGATGAGTCGTTAGATTTTGGCTGACCCGGCGATATACTTCGGGCCGGTTCTATTGTCTCCTCCGTCCCTCCCTTCCTCCTGCTCCTCCCCTCCTCGCCAACCGTACGTGCGCAATTACGTTGCCATAGAGGAGGTTCGACGTACACGACACAGACACGGAAAAGCACACGGTACACGCGTATAGGTGAGATTACATAGACAGAATGAAGCACATCGGTGCTCCGTCCGAGGCGTAAGGGGATTCGTATCGTGTGTGCTCCGGGTGTAGTATAAAGAAGCCCGTGGAGAAGCTAACGTCCGAGTCACGCGAGAAGGAGAAATAAAGATCGATAAGGATAACGAGGAAAAGGAGAGAGCATCGTCCCCGTCTTCCCTCCGAATCCCCAGGGAACCATCAGCCCGACGATAAATTCGTAGTTGACTCGCGTAGAGACTCTCCTATCGGTCCAATTGGAAACGCGCTATCGAAGGCCTCGATGCGCCACGGAATATCGCTCGGACTGTCGATAATCGAGGGTGAGAGCGGCGAGGAGCTTGAAGGGTCGCTCGTCTTCGGGGCCCGTGTTATTCCTGCTGGAAGCTTTTCCTGATATATCCGCAGCGTGCCGTCAGGCCGAAGGATCCAGGTAATATTCCCCATAATGAGGCCGGGATTGCTTTCGGATGTGTCCAGGGAGACGCGATCCAGGATTCGGACGGGCGAGCGGCGGACAGCAGGAGCAAATCAGCGGTCGGGACAAGTTCCCCCCTCCCCATCCCCGGAATACTCTCGGTATTGCAGTTCATAGCTGACTCCGTGAGCCCTGCGGCGTGCAAGTGGTTACGGTCCGTGTTACGGCAGACCGTGGAATTTACTGAGTGTGCCGCTGATTTTGCGGGGTGCAAGCGGTTACGTCCTGGTGTTAAGTCAGACTTGGCATACAACAGTTTCTCTTAACCGGCCGGCCAGTGCCAGTTGCAAAGGGCCGTGAAGCGTTGTACCTGGGAGGTCGGACGGATCATTCCGTGCCGCAACTTGACGATCTTGTTAGCGAAGAAGCTTTGCATCGAGTGAGAGACTGCGGGACCCGGGTGCGCCTCTACCTCGATGAATACGTATAGTCTACGTAATGCTCCTATAGGACAACTTTTCAAACTCTTGTACAACTACCACTCGGTTGTACAGCTGAGGTTTCTATATTGCTATAATGCTTCTCGAAAGTGCGCGGCACACTTAAGCTCGAGGTACTCGAAGAATGTTCGCCCGTACACGGGGGCTCTCTCCGTGCCCTCTCTCCCTCCCGAGGACGATGAGAACGACGGGAACGATAAGGGCGAGGGTGGACGGAGAGAACGAGAGACGCTCGGCGTTGCCCGCGGTGGAGCTTCCGAAGAGTCGAAGCTATTTCTTCGTCCGCCCTTCGGGCTATTACCGGGTTTCGGTGTACCAGAGAGCACAGCCTCGCCCTGCGGTGTAGCTCGCTACATGTCGAAACGTTAAGCAATAATGAATATCGTTGGGAAAAATCTCGCGAACCCCGAGCACTCCGGTCCCATACGCCCGGGCATTTGCCCGCCGCGGAACTAACGCGCTCTCTTTCTATCTCTCTCGCGATCCCGCTCGCTCGCTCCCCCAATGGTAGGGGGGGGGGCACTTATTAGAAAAGTTGCGGGTATCGAGAGGAGAGAAACTTGCAAATTGGAAGGCTGCCCGACGTTGCGCCCCGATATGGGAGTGCCCCGGAGGCACTTTGAATCTGCTACACTCACTCCCTGCTATTTCACTCTCCCTTTCCCTCTCTCGCCTTCTTCTGTCTCTCTCACTCTCTTGACTCGTGACATTTTGAATATCAGAAAACCACGATATTTGCTCGCGTTAATCAAATGTCACCGGCGCCGCGGTCGCAGCTAATTAAGTACTTGATCAAGCGATATCGCGATTGTTCTGGCAAAATTAACCCCTTATTAAACATGCCCGATACACAATAACTGTTGAATAAAAAATTGAGTAACAGTGACAATGTTTTTCGAAAATGATTTCATCGTGACATTTTTTTTATTCGGGAGTAAAAATTCGAAGTGAATTGTTTTCAAACTTCGTTATTCGGTACAGCGTGGAACAGTTGAGTTGATCTCGATACAAAATAACAGAAGCGCTAACAGCGGTCCCGCGGGCTATAAAGATTTTTTTAAATGTGTTAAATGTGTTATCCATTTGGGTTAACAACTCGCCCGTAGCAATTTACAAAAAGCTCGAAGAGATCTTTTTTGAAAATAATTTCGTCGTAACATTCTTTTATTGGGGTGTAAAAATTCGAAGTGAATTTATTTCAAACTTTTCGCGATTCGGAAGAGCATGTAGGAGTTGAAACGATCTCAATACCAAATAACAGAAGCGCTAACGGCGGACCCGCGGGTTATACGCGTTTCCACAAAATTACGTATTCATCTGGGTCACCGACGCTCGCGCAGCAATTTACAAATAGCTTGAACAGGTCTCTCGTAAATAATTTCACATAACATTTTTTTATTCGGGTGTTAAAATTGAAAGTGGATGCTTTCAAAAGTTTTGATGATTCGGAAAAGCCTCGAGGAGTTGAGTCGATCGCAAGCGGTCCAACGTGATGTAAAGATTTCCAAAATTGTGCCTATTAATTTGGGTTAACAACCCTCGCGTAGCAATTTACAAGAAGCTCAAACAGGTCTCTTTCGAAAATTATTCCATCGCAACACTTTTTTATTCGGTTGTAAAAATTTAAAGTGAGTGTTTTTCAATCTTTTGATGACTCGGAACGGTGTCGAGGAGTTGAGTCGATCTCAATACCAAATAACAGAAGCCTTAACAGTGGACCCTCGTGTTATAAAAGTTTCCAAAAATGTGACTGTTCATTTGGGTCAACAACTCGCCCGTAGCAATTTACAAATAGCTCGAATATAATTACATCATAACATTTTTTATCGGCTGTAAAAATTGTAAGTGAATGCTTTCCAAACTTTTGGTGATTCGAAAGAGCGTCGAGGAATTGAGTCGATCTCAATACCAAATGACAGAAGTGCTAAAAGCGGTCCCGCGAGTTATAAAGACTTCCGAAAATTTGCGTATTCATTTGGGTTAACAACTCGCCCGTAGCAATTTACAAATAGCTCGAATATAATTACATCATAACATTTTTTATCGGCTGTAAAAATTGTAAGTGAATGCTTTCCAAACTTTTGGTGATTCGAAAGAGCGTCGAGGAATTGAGTCGATCTCAATACCAAATGACAGAAGTGCTAAAAGCGGTCCCGCGAGTTATAAAGATTTCCGAAAATTTGCGTATTCATTTGGGTTAACAACTCGCCCGTAGCAATTTACAAATAGCTCGAATATAATTACATCATAACATTTTTTATCGGCTGTAAAAATTGTAAGTGAATGCTTTCCAAACTTTTGGTGATTCGAAAGAGCGTCGAGGAATTGAGTCGATCTCAATACCAAATGACAGAAGTGCTAAAAGCGGTCCCGCGAGTTATAAAGATTTCCGAAAATTTGCGTATTCATTTGGGTTAACAACTCGCCCGTAGCAATTTACAAATAGCTCGAATATAATTACATCATAAAATTTTTTTATCGGCTGTAAAAATTGTAAGTGAATGCTTTCCAAACTTTTGGTGATTCGAAAGAGCGTCGAGGAGTTGAGTCGATCTCAATACCAAATGACAGAAGCGCTAACAGCGGTCCCGCGGGTTATAAAGATTTCCAAAAATTTGCGTATTCATTTGGGTTAACAACTCGCCCGTAGCAATTTACAAATAGCTCGAAAATAATTACATCATAACATTTTTTATTCGGGTGTAAAAATTAAAAGTGAAGGCTTTCCAAACTTTTGGTGATTCGAAAGAGCGTCGAGGAGTTGAGTCGATCTCAATACCAAATGACAGAAGCGCTAACAGCGGTCCCGCGGGTTATAAAGATTTCCAAAAATTTGCGTATTCATTTGGGTTAACAACTCGCCCGTAGCAATTTACAAATAGCTCGAAAATAATAACATCGCAACACTTTTTTATTCGGTTGTAAAAATTTAAAGTGAGTGTTTTTCAATCTTTTGGTGATTCGGAACGATGTCGAGGCGTTGAGTCGATCTCAATACCAAATAACAGAAGCCTTAACAGTGGACCCTCGTGTTATAAAAGTTTCCAAAAATGTGACTGTTCATTTGGGTCAACAACTCGCCCGTAGCAATTTACAAATAGCTCGAATATAATTACATCATAACATTTTTTATCGGCTGTAAAAATTGTAAGTGAATGCTTTCCAAACTTTTGGTGATTCGAAAGAGCGTCGAGGAATTGAGTCGATCTCAATACCAAATGACAGAAGTGCTAAAAGCGGTCCCGCGAGTTATAAAGACTTCCGAAAATTTGCGTATTCATTTGGGTTAACAACTCGCCCGTAGCAATTTACAAATAGCTCGAATATAATTACATCATAACATTTTTTATCGGCTGTAAAAATTGTAAGTGAATGCTTTCCAAACTTTTGGTGATTCGAAAGAGCGTCGAGGAATTGAGTCGATCTCAATACCAAATGACAGAAGTGCTAAAAGCGGTCCCGCGAGTTATAAAGATTTCCGAAAATTTGCGTATTCATTTGGGTTAACAACTCGCCCGTAGCAATTTACAAATAGCTCGAATATAATTACATCATAAAATTTTTTTATCGGCTGTAAAAATTGTAAGTGAATGCTTTCCAAACTTTTGGTGATTCGAAAGAGCGTCGAGGAGTTGAGTCGATCTCAATACCAAATGACAGAAGCGCTAACAGCGGTCCCGCGAGTTATAAAGATTTCCGAAAATTTGCGTATTCATTTGGGTTAACAACTCGCCCGTAGCAATTTACAAATAGCTCGAATATAATTACATCATAAAATTTTTTTATCGGCTGTAAAAATTGTAAGTGAATGCTTTCCAAACTTTTGGTGATTCGAAAGAGCGTCGAGGAGTTGAGTCGATCTCAATACCAAATGACAGAAGCGCTAACAGCGGTCCCGCGGGTTATAAAGATTTCCAAAAATTTGCGTATTCATTTGGGTTAACAACTCGCCCGTAGCAATTTACAAATAGCTCGAAAATAATTACATCATAACATTTTTTATTCGGGTGTAAAAATTTAAAGTGAAGGCTTTCCAAACTTTTGGTGATTCGAAAGAGCGTCGAGGAGTTGAGTCGATCTCAATACCAAATGACAGAAGCGCTAACAGCGGTCCCGCGGGTTATAAAGATTTCCAAAAATTTGCGTATTCATTTGGGTTAACAACTCGCCCGTAGCAATTTACAAATAGCTCGAAAATAATAACATCGCAACACTTTTTTATTCGGTTGTAAAAATTTAAAGTGAGTGTTTTTCAATCTTTTGGTGATTCGGAACGATGTCGAGGCGTTGAGTCGATCTCAATACCAAATAACAGAAGCCTTAACAGTGGACCCTCGTGTTATAAAAGTTTCCAAAAATTTGCCTATTCATTTGGGTCAACATCTCGCCCGTAGTAATTTACAAATAGCTCGAAAATAATTACATCATAACATTTTTTATTCGGTTGTAAAAATTTAAAGTGAGTGTTTTTCAATCTTTTGGTGATTCGGAACGATGTCGAGGCGTTGAGTCGATCTCAATACCAAATAACAGAAGCCTTAACAGTGGACCCTCGTGTTATAAAAGTTTCCAAAAATGTGCCTATTCATTTGGGTCAACACCTCGCCCGTAGTAATTTACAAATAGCTCGAAAATAATTACATCATAACATTTTTTATTCGGGTATAAAAATTGAAAGTGAAGGCTTTCCAAATTTTTGGTGATTCGAAGAAGCGTCGAGGAGTTGAGTCGATCTCAATACCAAATGACAGAAGCGCTAACAGCGGTCCCGCGGGTTATAAAGATTTCCAAAAATTTGCGTATTCATTTGGGTTAACAACTCGCCCATAGCAATTTACAAATAGCTCGAAAATAATTACATCATACCATTTTTTATTCGGGTATAAAAATTAAAAGTGAAGGCTTTCCAAACTTTTGGTGATTCGAAAGAGCGTCGAGGAGTTGAGTTGATCTCAATACCAAATGACAGAAGTGCTAAAAGCGGTCCCGCGAGTTATAAAGATTTCCGAAAATTTGCGTATTCATTTGGGTTAACAACTCGCCCGTAGCAATTTACAAATAGCTCGAATATAATTACATCATAACATTTTTTATCGGCTGTAAAAATTGTAAGTGAATGCTTTCCAAACTTTTGGTGATTCGAAAGAGCGTCGAGGAGTTGAGTTGATCTCAATACCAAATGACAGAAGTGCTAACAGCGGTCCCGCGGGTTATAAAGATTTCCAAAAATTTGCGTATTCATTTGGGTTAACAACTCGCCCGTAGCAATTTACAAATAGCTCGAAAATAATTACATCATAACATTTTTTATTCGGGTATAAAAATTGAAAGTGAAGGCTTTCCAAATTTTTGGTGATTCGAAGAAGCGTCGAGGAGTTGAGTCGATCTCAATACCAAATGACAGAAGCGCTAACAGCGGTCCGGCGGGTTATAAAGATTTCCGAAAATTTGCGTATTCATTTGGGTTAACAACTCGCCCATAGCAATTTACAAATAGCTCGAAAATAATTACATCATACCATTTTTTATTCGGGTATAAAAATTAAAAGTGAAGGCTTTCCAAACTTTTGGTGATTCGAAAGAGCGTCGAGGAGTTGAGTTGATCTCAATACCAAATGACAGAAGTGCTAACAGCGGTCCTGTGGGTTATAATGAAGATTTCCAAAAATTTGCGTATTCATTTGGGTTAACAACTCGCCCGTAGCAATTTACGAAAAGCTCAAAGAGGTCGCGGACACGGCCGTTCACCGGGTATCAGCATCCACGGTACGTACTACTACGTAAATAAACAAGAAGGGTGGCTCGAGACGACACCGCTGGTGCAACGAACGTGGGCTGAATTACATGATTGTCCGTTGTGTAGTCGAGAGAGAGAGAGAGAAAAAAAAGAGAGCGAAGCAAGAGCGCGAGGGTAACCATCCGCGCGCCGCTCAGCGAACGGCGGAGGAGGAGGAGGCGGAGGGCGGGAGGGCCGAAGGGGGACGGGCAAAAAGTTTACGCGAAATAATTGATAAATGTTCGAGGCCCGCGAGACCGTGGCGGCGGCCAGAAGAGGACGAGAGTGAGCGAGGGAGCGAGCGGGAGGGCTCGAAGGGAGAAAAGAAAGACGAGGAAGAAGGAGAGAATGAAGAGCATTGGGGTACACTACGGGACGCGGGGAGTGATTTACCGCTCACGGGGGAGCGAAAACTGTTGTCACGGTCCGGGAGGGCGAGGGGGAGGGAGGAAGGCGGAGAGAATCAACGAGAGTTTCAGTCGCGCACGTTTATACTCTATACGTGCGAAGAGCGCAGAGGGCCACGCAGCTCGATGCGACGAAGAGAGAAGGAGCGCGAAGCTTCGGGAAATAAATAGATATAGAAATCCGAGAGAGATCGAGAAAGTGAGGGAGATTCGGGGACACGAAAGAGGAAAAAAGAGAGAGGGGATGAGGGGGGGGGGGGGGGGGGGGCAAAGAACGATACACCGCCGCTGTTGCCGTTGAGAGTGGATGCGGGAATAAAAATTGTTTCGACCTGACGAAAAAAATTGCCCTCGACTACCTGCTGCCACCGGGGCGAACCGTCGATTCGTACATACAAAGTGTATATACAGCGCGCGGACGTTTATACTGCACGGAATTACGGTGGACCGCGAAATCCCGTCGCCCGGTCCCGAGTCTATGGTCAAAAGTATATTCGCGCTTATAGCTATAGAGACGCGAAAGCCGGTGCCGTTTGTACACACTGTCGTGCATGTATGAACGGGTTACAGCGTAACAGACAACCGGCTGCTATTCGCACCTAGTTTATCCAAACAAGCCCCGAAGCTATACCGGGACTATCATAAGGCTTTTTTTATTTATCAAATTTAATATAGAGCCCCGGCTTCGCAGTGACAGCGAGAGACTCGCTCGGCTTCCCACCCGAAAATAAAAATAAAAAATAAAAAAAAATAAAAATAAAAAGAATAAAAAATGTTTTAATGGAATTAGACCCGTATCACGCAGTCGGCGTATACGGCACATCATATTTTCATAGTCACGTATTTCGCTCTCGCTGTGCAGCTGCAGCGGGTAGTCGTGCAGTAGTGCGTCGGTCGTGGTGGCGATATTGCGAAAACGTTGAAATGGGAAAACTTTGAATCCGTCGGTGGTGCGGGAGTACCGCACGGATACCGTGACGTCCCGGCATCCCCGCCTGCGGTGTATCGTGTACGTAGGCAACGATCGCACGACGCCTGTGGTGGCTTGTTTCCCTTGCCTGCCTCCCCGCCTGCCGCTGCCAAGCTCTCGCCTCAGGAAACTCGGCTTATAATTTCTATACGCTCTGTAAGTGGCCGAGCGGGCTCTCAAACAGCCACTGCCGGGGCTTTAAAAGCTCTCCTACCGTATACCGATCCTTACCCCTTTTCCTTCCGCCACCGTTACGCGTCACTCTCGTTGCATTATCTAATTGTTATTACGACGGGGAAAGTGGTGATGCAGCGCGGTCGCAACGAGAGCGGGCGCGGGTGGGCTTGGGAGACGCACGAGAGAGGCGGAATCGAGCTGGTCTAGTGTTTGCTTAGTTGCGAAGTAACGACGCGACAGACTCGTTAACCGTCTACCCGGTTACGCTGTACGTGACGAGACTTTGCCAACACGAACGTTTATACACACCGACGGTTAGCCGACATCGAGTTAGCGAGTACAGCGAGACCGATAGTCGGAACTGCATTATCAGGTGTGTACGGGGCGGGAGGGGGGGGGGGGGGGGAGGAGGTGGAGGGCTTTGGTTCAAAGGTTGGGTTATAACGCGCTTGACAACAAGATGCGGCGCCATGCAACGCATGCGGGGGAACATATATATTCGTTTATAATATCGCAATACGGAATTCTCGATTCTCGTCACGGAAACGATACTTTAACGAGCGCCGACCACACGCGCCTGTCGTGCAACGAACAAACAAGATTTTTATCGACTATTCGTGCAATTCGTCAGAGGCATTGATGGCGTATGTGCAAACTATTGACTACTGAGCATATAAATAGTTACGTGCAGCTGCGAGCGCGTATACCGGGCTCGCCGGTCTCGGTCTGATCACACCCTCGACTTTTCTACTTGCGCCGCGTAACGGTGCCACTCGGGCTTTCCGCAGCGTCGACCGCGATCGATTTTGATCGAAAGGTACCGTGTGAGCTACTCTCACGATTTTTCCGTTCTCAGGATTTTTTTTTTAAATTTATTTTTAGCTTCTTTTCTTTGGCCAAGAAGGTTTGGACCTTTCCTCCAGCGCGGTAGCCGGAGGAAAATTCCGGAGTGAGTTTCGAGAAAGGATTGGTGGGTGAATGGGGGCGAAAATTTCGCGACCGTGGGCAAAAGTGCCGATGGGAAATCCTGGTCCAGAGAAAAGTCTCGAGCCCTTTCGTCCCCGACAGATCGGTACTTTATCGTACACAGAGAGTATGCCTGGGCTCGCGACTGTCCGTTCGGATAAGGTTACGATGATGATCTCCCGGTTTGCCTCCCGAAACTTTAGCCCTCTGCACTCCCTCCACGAGCCACACACGGATCCAATGATAACTTACGAAGTTTAGACAGTCCCCACGGATCCCGCCTTACCTCGCGATCCTCCACGGAGTCGGAGGAGACCTTCAACCTGTCTCCCATAGCGGAAGAGTATATACGATCAACGGTTTACGTATTACGTTCATAATATAGCTATACGATGAGGGAGACGGATCTTCAAACACTCCGACGCTACTTGGCTTCAACGTGAAGTAGTTTATTTTACAGGTGCCTTCTGTCGCATAAATCTAAGTGATTTGCGGAGGGCGCGGTGTGACGTGAGATGGTAATCGGTAAGAAGGGCTTGAAACTCATCGGCTATACATTTTCGAGCAATCAGGCGACCACGGTGCTGGAAACGATTTGATTTATTTATCTTATTTTCGACTTACGGTACACAGACTGCCCCTTAAGCGGCGTTAACTTGAGGCACTCGCATAAGGATTTCGTAAAAAAAAACAAGTTGATTTTCAACATTTTTTTTTTTTGTACACTCAGTTAGTACAAGGTACAAGGTTAGTACAATTAACAACCGACATCGTATCTCAAAATCAATTCATTTGATCGAGTTGAAATTTGAACAGATCCGTCATTATAACATTTTTTTTCTGTCTAATAACCGGATGATTAAAAAAAAATGTATTTGTTTGCTAATAACATACGACCTTAATCGTGATATTACAAAAAAAACTCAAACTACATGACACCTTGCATTGACCGTGTTGTAAAAACCCAAACTTGTCCTTCTAAAACCCGCGCTAAAAAAAATGCTGATATTGGGCATGTTTTTGGGACTAAATCCTTATGCTAGTGTCTTTAAAAAACGATATATATGCAGATATATATTAACCACCGAGCGAAATAAAAACGGATGTGATTATAAAAAGAACGCCAGGCGGAATGCTTGTTAGCCCGAATAAGTAATCGTAATCGTTACGTAACCGTCAATACGTCTGTTGGTGTTGAAGTCTCGAAAAAGACTTTCGATAAAATCTACAATCGCTGTGAAGTCGGTCGTTTATTCGTCCGTTAAATGTCCTGTTGTTCGAGCGGCTCGTCAAGTCGCTTACCGATCGGTTAATCGTCCATCCTATCGGGCGTACGATATTCGTTGTTACAATATGGATGTAGCACATTTCTGAGTACCTTGATTCAAAAGCTTTATAAAAAGTTTCGTTCTTATTACAATGGCAGGAAGATGAGGTGATGCAGCTCGGTCGGTAACGAAGACTGTAATCCTGCCGAGTCATTAGACGCAGGGTGACGTCCTCGTCTTTTACCCGTAGGATCAACCGTGGGCGAAATTTTCTGGGTCTCAAGGTTAGCCTATGTCCCTCTCGCAATTGATAGAGTTCCGCCTCGTCTCGAGAATGTCTGGGAACGGGTGAAGCAAGCTTCGGCTCTTTCCACCCATTGCGTGACACGAGACGGGAGATGCATGCAACATTACTGCGAGCCTGGTAAACCCAGCTTGCAGCGGCGCACGTTTGTACATTCGCGGTCGTGGAACCGCTGCTCCTAGCCAGCTTCCCCAGCTCGCGCATCCCTCGCTTCGCCGGTCTCCGTTGCAACAGTCCCGTATGTGCGGTGCTATAACGGTGAGTATACGGCGAAGGAGACGAGAGAAGAGAAGGCAAGAGGCGCGTTGCGTCGGTGCGGTCTCTCCAGCTTGATGCGCTATTTTATTGCCGGGCTGTGCCAGTTAGTCTTCGCTTAGGGGTCGGAGTTCGTCCGTAAACGTCTCGCGGTGCCGCGCAGCTCGGAGCCCGCAGCGCCAGCAGAAGGAGCAGCAGAACCAGCAGCAGCAGCCACCTCGGGGAAGAATATGTCGAGTCTACCGGCCCCCGTAAATCTTGCAGCGAGCCTCTTCAACTAACCCGAGAACTAGAGTTAGAGCTAGCTCGCCCCTTCGCTCCTCTCTCTCTCCCTTTCGTCCTCCTTCCACGCTCTCAACCCCCAACCGCCCTTGCGCTCATCCACAGTTCAACCCACGTAGGTCGTGTATACCCGCACGGTTTCTCTCCCTTTCGCACATGTGGTGATGTCCTTCGAACCTCCAGTTTCTTCGTTCTCCCCGGCAATCTCCCGCCGTGTTCAACGTTCCCAGAAGTTCCGGGGCCAGGGACGAGAGACCAGGGTCGAAAGTTCGAGCTGGCGCTAAGTACGGGAATCAGGGATTTACGAAAAAAGAGTTCAAGGTTCGCAGCGGTCCGCAGGGACGGGAGAGAGAGTAACGGAGAAGAGCTGAACTGGAATCCCTCAGTAATACGTCGAATCTCCGTCGAATGCATACCCAATAACTGCGAGTTCGAGCAATAACGAGTTAAAACTTGGCAATGACCCGTCGCCAAGGGAACAAGAGACGCGTCTCGATTGATCGACGAGCCGATGAATCCCCCCCCGATCTCTCGACTCCGGACTCGAGATATCGTTCGAAGGTTACATCCGAGAGCTTCCAGCGATGATCGATCGCTCCTCCGCAGCTATCCCCGATCCTGTGCGCCCCCACTGCGCGGTGTAAAGTTACCTCGGACGATGCATCTCGGTATGGTTCTCCGAAATCACCGAAGGCTCATCCGCTTTCGCACTGAGTGCAATCCGAGCCCGGCAATTTCGTATGCATCATGGTAATGTTGCGTCTTTCGTAATTCGTGACGGTGTCACGGTTCCGAAACGTCAACGGTTGGAGGCGATGAATACGAGCGTCGCGCAATGAGCATATCTCTCGGGTTTCGACGTACCAATCACGATATTGTGGTTTATATGCAATCAGGACCCCCTAATCCACGCGTGGTTAACGCGTTCGTTGCACGGTCAGATGAGAGACGTTAGATAAACGATCCTTGTGCCTCCACTGTTGTAGCGATAATCCTGTCAGGGGATCCTCGACTAATTGGTTATTGTGCGGGTACAGAACAGCAAAATGCTCACCCTACAAAGACAGTGGTTCGGCCGTTCGATACTGTCGGGTGGAAGGAGAAAAATAATTAGTTCCTTTGATCAAGGGCTTGATTAAATATGCTCCAAGCTATGATTCGGTTAACAGATTGATTACCAGCCATTCGTTTGGTTGGCTCAATTAATCGGTTCTTTGACCCAATCAATCAGTATTGGTTGACCCAATTAATCAGGATTGGTTGACCGAATTAATCAGGATCGGTTGACCCAATTAATCAGTTGGTTGACCCAATTAATCAGTTGATTGACTCAATCAAGCCGTTTTGATGGAACCAATTAGTTCTTCTCCGACCAACAAATTGTTTGGCATCCAACTAACATGTTGGCCCAACAAAATAAATCACCCGAAGCGTATTTAACGACGCACTGTGTTTACGCAACTAATAATTTTTCTCCGTCCGAGCTATTCCCCCCTGGGCAAAACGATAACAACGCACCACGGTCCTATACACGATTCCCTATTCGTGTCTTACCACCCGATACCTATCGTCAGTATTTTGCTAGGAAATGGTGAAATTTATGCGCCATGTACCTACGTCTCGGCCGTTCGTCTCGGGAGCTTTGAGCGCAAGAGAGAAATATACTATATCGAGATGGAGATGGGAGGAAGCTCTGATGTTCGTGAGGGCTGGGATGCGCGTTACCGGTATAGCAAGAGTCGCAGTTGCCTCCGGCTGAGAAGGTTTATTTGCGGCGCATCCAAAGAGCAGCCCGCGAACGATAACTCAGCCGGTTTGTCTCGCTCCCCCCCCCCCCTTCCCCTCCCCGTCTAGCGCTTCTCCCTTCAAGTCTCTCTGTTCTCCCTTGGTCCATGTGGCCGGGGTACTCTGGGCACATACGCCGGACAGTCGACCAGTCCAACGGAGCACGGTCGTCCGATTTCCGGGATACTGATATTTCGGTCGGGGGAAAAACGATCGCGCACACGCGACGAGAGAACGGGTTGCCTGCTGCTGCTTCTGTGCTCGCTGCGCTCGCTGTATTCTCGTTCTGTGTGTCTGCCAAAGATGCTCTTTTCCCTCGTTTTTCATCCGGGATTGTTGCAAGAGCGTTCTTCGCGTCTGCGATCCGCTTTGTTTTTCCTCTTGCTCCATTCTTTTATCTCATTTCACAAATCTCCCACTGTCTCTCCGTCCCACTCCCACCGTTTCCCACCACATCGACGACGGAGACCGCGAGGCAATTGCAGAAACGAACAAGAGAATTATATTACTGGGCCAGGATTAAGGGACACGACGTTTGATGTCAGATGAAGAAAATCGAGAAGAAATAGCATGGAGAACACACGGGAAAAAATGATTGTGGCGTCGTTCTCGTGGCATTGGAAGCTGCGATAGGATGGCCCGAGTTAACTTTTACGAGCTGAACCCAACAAATAAGTAGCGGCATGCTCGTGAGCTTAGTTTTCCTTTCTCCTATCTCATCCGTTATTATTATTTTCGTAACTATTTTCTCTAACGTTTCTCCGCCAAAGTGTGTACGGTTCTACGTGTGAACCTGCTATACGGGTATGTATACTTTTTGACTCGGGGTATAAGCCGGGTGCAACTTTTTTTTATTTTGGCTCCGAGGAGCGTGAGAGAAGGGGGGGGGGGGGGACTGGCGGAGGAGAGCGGAGCACGTATTCCCCGGAGAGTACCCGGGGCTCACGTACCACTCGTCGACGTGAAGCGAGGTGTAGCCCGTACTGTTTGCGCTGAGCGGCTAGAGGAGAATTTATTTCCTCTTTGCATAGTACTCACGCGGCACCGGCTCGCCGCGGATTCTGAGCCCGAGGCTCGCTGCCCCAGCATCAACCGCTGGTACAAGCCCTACGAACACTGAAGAAGAAAGAATAGAGGCTCTTCTTTCTCCGACGTTTCTCCGCCTGACGCCGCAACGGAGCGTGACTCGTGATACATCCGCGCGATGAGTTCCTCCGTGTCTCTCGGAACCCGATACAATGGAAGCCCGCACGCAAACGTTGGGTGGCTCTCTGTCTCGTCGTACCCGCTAATTCGACTAGGAATGTCGAAAATCATGTGAGAATTTTTCTAAAAGTTTCGCAGCAAAATAACCGATTATCGGATAGGCGTAGATAGAGCAAAGGGCGGAATGTCCGACGCAACGTGCCAGCTGGAAAGCTTCCGAATTATCGGGTCCGGTTCGGTTCGCACTATATTGGCTGTGCACAGCGCACCCCACGTACGACAACTGTTCTATCGCGCGGGAGCATAATTTCTGGCATAGAATACGAGCGATGTCACGTACCAATAGCGGCCAATTCGAGACCATAGTCACCCGGGACCACCTACGCGTACCCCGTTCTCTAGCTGAGTTTGCGGACTTTCCGATAGTTGAGACTATCACACACACGCCTCGCGATACTCTCGATACCGAAGGCAACTGCTGCGACAGCGAATCAGTTTGGGCTTTGGGTATCGGCGCCGATTATTGCTAATCGAGTTTCAGTCAGAGACGGAGAGTTCGGCGGAAAGCAGAACTTGCTTGAGTCTGCTCGGCACCAATCTGCATGCATTCAAATTTTTGAGTGAAAACGGAGGGGTCGATCCGCATGCAGTCAAATTTTTGAGTGAAAACATAGGGGTCGATCTGCATGCAGTGAAATACTTAAGTGTAAACGTACGGGTCGATCTGCGTGCCGTCAAATTTTTTAATGAAAACATAGGGGTTGAACTGCATGGAGTCAAATTTTTGAGTCACAACACAGGGGTCGACGCAGTCAAATTTTCAAGTGAAAACACAGGCGGTCCCAAGTTACTAGTTTCCTCAAAAAGTTTGCGGTCGCCTCGGACGAAACAGTGAGATTACCAAGGCATGGGGTCATCACCATGGAGAACGAAGAATCCCCGGTGGGATAGGTCACGTCGACGGTTAACATCCCAGCACTGGCACGAGACCCCGTGAAGCCCGGGAGCTCGGCCAATCCCACGCCAGTACCGGGATCTATCAGCCAGCCGGACCATACCCTACTGGAATGACAGACATCGATTTTGAGAATATGACCAAGGTGCATACATCATCCGTCTTTTTCTATTTCACACCATCTTCTCCTTACATTTTTATCCTGCATATTATCTGCGTAAGAAAACCCCAAGGAACAGGTGGAACACTGTGCAAGAGAATTCCTTTTTCTCGTCATACCAAATCCGATGTTTGCCCGTATCACAGTCGTATCTCCGCCCATATATTATTTATATGTCCGCATGAACCTTCTGTAAAATAAAACTGAGCCTGTGAATTTCTTTTACATTTTATATTTCACACAGCGGGGTCGTCACTCGCTACTTATAAAAAATTCTCATCGACAGTGCGCTATCGGGCGGGAAAAGTGGGCGTTAAGAGTGATCACTGCTCGTTCGGTTAATCCCTCCGAAACCACGAATGGCAAGTCAACGGGAATGAGAGGCTTCCCTACATCACCTTAATATCATGAGCTATATTACGCGTTTCCCTAACCGTTCCGGGCTTTAGGCTAAAACGCGTTGCTTCTCGCGTGATTCCAGTGGTAATAGGACGTGGAGGACGTTGGGCAGACCAGTGGTACACCGGTAGCCCCGTACAGCAGCCGAGAGAGCGGGGAAGGCACTAAATATTATATGCGTCAAATTACAGTCACGAGTTGACTCATTACCATCGATAATTCATGAGCCGCCAGCCATAAATTCTGATACGCTTCGCTTCGTCGGCCAACTCTCCGTCCCTCCCCCTCCATCTCCGACTGTCCCTCTCTACGTTCGTTTCACTCTCGTACAATTCATATACTATATTATTCGTATAACCCGGAGAACTCGGGCTCATCTGGCTGCGTTATATATTACTATATTAGCGGGTGTGCCGCTAACCCGTGAGCGAATCGAATTTTATGGCGGTCAAAGGGAAAAAAAAACCCTCTGCAAACTAGAGTCACATCTTGGACCGGTTTAATTTCGTCGATGACGCTTTTAATTCAAGACGTATTTTTTTTTTCTCCAGACAAGATCACGTGTGCCGAGAACTTTCCGGTTGACCCAGGGGTTTGGCAGTCTCTCGCGTATATTCGGCTTCCAGGCTGTTTTCCGCGGCACCGACGGAATGCCAGAAGGAGTTGAGGGAACGGTGAAGAGGAGTGAGGGCGCTTTAAGTCTGCGCGGTAGCTAGTCGAGAGTAAAGACGAGAAGAGCAGGAATAAGAAGTCTGAGAGATGCTGCTGCGGTGGATGGCGTAGGGGAGAAGCTTGACGCATGGAATCGAGTGGCGAGAGAGTGCACTGAATATTGTATGTGGCATACTCGTACATCATTCGAGGGAAAAAATAAAAAGGGCTTTGCCTGGTGCGTTCTTGGCGCCGACTGTAATACCCCCCCCCCCCCCCCCCCCCCCCCCCGCCACCCACCCAGAACGCCGGATACCGGCGAGAGTATAAGCCCGCTCACGGGCATCGCCGGTGAAACATTTCTTCAACTTGTTTCATCCTTTCGTCACGTTTTACCATCGTCGCAAAGGCGGGACGCTGAAGATTTTAGCTCGGCGAAGATACGTGGGTAGTCGTCTGGTTTCTCGATAAAGCGCTAACTAATCTCGTCGGCGGGTCGCGTTTCCGTCGAGGCGAACGAACGAGCATCGAGTGTCGCGGGAAAATATCTACTCGTCTCCGGAATCTCGAAGACGTCGGAGAGACACGTTTCTTCGTAAATTTTAATTGCTCTAAACGACAATCAATTATCGCGAGAGAACCGACTCAAGGACCTTTCCAGCACTCGTCTCGAATCCGAAGGAAGCTTGAGAAGCAGGTGTCCTTTAACGTCGGTATAACCTTTGCCGAACGTTCTCTTCACTTCCATCTCCGACGAGCGTTCGACCTCCTTCATCTCTCTTCCTGCCCGCCGCTGCACGTTTCCCCCGTCCTCTTCTTCTTCTTCTCGGTGGCTTAACAAAACTCATTACCCGGCCTCGACGCGGTTCAGGGTAAAGCTACGTTCCGATCGTAAAAGAAGGCTATTGCGTGCCACGGGTTTTCGCTCCTGGCTGGCTAAACCACCGGCGGGTACTCCCCCGATCCGCGAAACCGAGAGTCTCGCGAGGTGATGCAATTCGCGAGGGCTGACCTTTAGCCCCCTTACCGATAATCGGCTTCCTCGACCGGCGATAGTGCTCAACGCCCGCCATTCGCTCTATAATACAAACCATATCGTTTATGATGGTTTTTATACCACAGCTCCTTGCTAAAGGACGATGATACGCTTGCCGAACGTGACTCAGCTCCGAGGCTTATCGATTTTATTCCCGGCTTTTCTTGCTCCCCGCAGGATTTCGTGGCCTCGTCGATCGTCGCGGGGAAACAGTTTTCCATCATACTGCCCGAGGAATCTGCTGATGGTAAACCGAAAAGTGATCGAAGGATCACCGTGGCGAACGTGACCGAAGGTGAATTTGTCAGCGATAACAAAATCTTAGTCGGACACGTGTAATGCACACACCCGAATCTCCGTGTAAGACGCAGACGGGGTAGGTCGTATAATCGCTAATCCGACTTTGTTTGATGGCTCGGGGATCGATTGGGCTGATCAGGCACGAGCCGAGTTTAGCACTTGGAAACGTCGAGGGTTCTGTTATACGATCGAGAATGTGAGTTATCGGGAGGAGAGACGGAGAGGGACATTGTCAACGTATGTGAACGATTCTTCTCCTTACCCTGGCGAATGGTGGAGTCTCGATTAACCACGTACCGGTGTTGAATTTCGGAGGAGCTTCCGTCGGATTTAACAGGATTATACCGCAATGGACCAACGCCTCGTTGATTCCTTTCACCGTTTCTCCGCTTACACCGGCTTAGATCGTACAGAAACTGCCTCAAATTCTGACTATACCCGTCGATTCCAATATCCGGTAACGCCAAGTATGCGATAAGAAAGAAAAATTCTGCGACAATTCCGTCATGGCAAAAAATATACTATATAAGATCCTGGCAATCTTTGTGACATAAATATTTCGATACCAGTTGTTATTACTCGGATAAATCCGCGTAGTAGTACCCAGGTAGGTTTCTGCCCTAACTGGAAAAACGGCCCATCGTTGGCGCCGCACTGGTTGTCTTACGCCAAAACGCCATATCAGTCCTTCTCCAGCCGGCGTAAGTAGCCAAAGCGGAGCCGACTGTCTTCCGAGCACTGATGAACACTGGGTAATGCGACTACCCCACTGTTCGAAAGAGAAAAATTTTAAAAGATTCTTTGTGATGCCACTTCCGGATTGAAGATCTTAGTTTCAACCGGAAGGAAAAGGTCAGTTCCAGTTTGAAAATCTTGATGTTTGCCCGAAAATGGACGTCATACGGGAAAACGTCTGTTGCGGTTGAAAAATGTAATTATGTCACTCGGTGCGAAAATGGCTGTTTTACGCACGTTTCGCGTGCGAAAACTCCCCATTTTAACACCTTGTGGAATAAAATTTTGTACGATAATCGTGCCAAAAACTTTTTCTTTACTCGGGAGATTGCAACACTCGTCTTCAGCTCGTGCTGCGACGCACACTCGTCAGAAGGAGTTTTATCGCACTAGTATCGTAATGTACTATTGAAGTGAACGTGCGGCAGATTCATGGTCTCCGAATAATATTTGCAAACCATGATGTATCTACGAAAAAGAGCATGTGCTTCAATACTGTGCCGGGTAATAACGTTTTTTTCGTCGAGCCGATATGTTGGGTCCGACTCAATACCGGGGTCGGGCGAGAAGAGGACCCTCGAGAACTGGTGCGGTCCCGTAACGGTGCCAATGGTTAAATCTCACCTGGGTAGTCATGAAAACTTTGTCATACGCATTAAAATTTTTGTTACGTGAAGAATATGATACCTTGAAAATAACAAAAATGTAAAAATCGACTAGTTAATAAATTGTGTACGCTCGAGGGGCAGAAATGGCTGTCAAATGTACAAACCTTTCTCTCAACTGCGTACCATCTATTGTATTTATTTGGTTGTTTATATCCATTCTTTGCATACCGATGATTATAATGTTCCACTGGACAAACAACGTCGGGCGTGATCCGTTCGAAATTGCTGAGCAGGAATTTTTCCGGTCGCATGCACAAACGAAAATAAAAAATAAAAATAAAATAAATATATATTATCGTAGGCGAAGTGCCGGTACGACAGTCGGTAGTGCCGCTGGCTCCGCACAGTTAAAACGCCGCGAAGCTTTACATTTTCGTCGTGTCCCATAAAAATGCAAACAAATGATTTTAATCTAGGGTGGTTTATGCGCGGCGAATTAGCGCCGTATCCGCGAGCGTAATAACGCGGGCGGCGGGGCATTTTCGCACAGGCGTGAGTCTCTCCCGCGTTGCACACCCCCGCGGCTCGGCGCAACGCCGGCAGCCGCCCCC